>CM060953.1:38747784-39347784 GCA_030765055.1 Mantis religiosa
TGCTACTTTGCGCCCTTCGGCGTAATTTGAATGTTAGTAAATAGACCGACAGAAAATTTAAATCTTAATTCCTCTTTCCCATAATTTGTTATTTTCAACATTTTTCATAATTAAATGTTCCACAGTAAACTTTTAATTTAATCTGTTGGAAAACTTTCAGTTTATGTTCTTGAAAGATCAATTTTCAAAATTAAGAGGTTTTTTTTTTCATACTTAAACAGTAACATGGTTTGGTTCTGTTTTAAAATCAAATGCTTCATTTCTTAACAAAATGATTCTTCTTATATAATTTTTTACCACAAAGGCCATAAATTGGTGACAAACCCATTGTATTCTATAAATGAATTTGTTGTACTGTAAAGTTTATGGCTATCTATCTATCGAGCGATCCATCTACCTATCTATCGATCGACCGATCCACCCACCCACCTAGTTACCTACCTACCCACCTACCTACCTACCTACCTACCTACCTACCTACCTACCTACCTACCTATGCTCTACAAATCTATATTCATACTTTTTTAACTTTCCGTTTTGGAGGCTCTTCCCAAACTAAGTATCCAAAGGTTTAAAGTGCACTAAACGGAAACACAAATATCTCTTACATGTGCGTCAACGGAGGTATGGCAATTCCTTTCTAGCACCCTGACCAAGACAAAATATGCCGTGTCTTTGTAAAAGAGAAAAAGAAAATACTAATAACATCCTCAAACTTTATTGCATTCACAGCTCATTCTTCATTCCCTTTCAGATCTTACAATAAATAACAACACCAAAACTCACACAATTTGCAATTCATTTATTTGCAGTATCATTTCTTATATTCCCCCTCATTCTACTTGGCCCTGGACTCGCAAGAGGCGATCGATGTATTAGCGAGTATGCAACTGCATGTGCAATGGTCATGCCATCTTCTCTCAGGTGATCTCCAGAAGGTACGCTAAAAGCTGCAGTAAAAGACACCACAAATTCTGAGTTCCTAGTCATGGCAGCCAAGCTGACCGCCCTGGAGACGAGTTCTAGGCATCATTCATCCAGGTAGCACACTTCACCACGGAACGCCTCACCATTCACCGAAAGCTGGACGATCTCACTGAGAGTCTCCGGGATCTCCTCCGCAACTTCGTCAGCTCCACCGTCCAACCACCTGCACCATCAGCAGAGTGAACATCACCTAACTCAACAGCAGCGGAACACCTTCAGCCGAATGTACGTGGAAGAGCTGAAGTCTCGCCGCGTGCGGTAGACGCAATACCCTAAGCTTTTATTCCGTACTGTCCTTACCTAAGATCACCTCTATCCCCTAGGCTGCAGTCAGGTTCATGGTTGTAGCCTAGTAATACCTCTACACGCTTGTACCCAATGGGTACCAGCTTTGCAAATCCCACATACTAACCGGGTGCTATGCGGGACCGCAGAAAGCCACGCAATTTTTTCACATTCTTTCCAATTATTCGGGGGAGTTTTATAGTGGCTACGGCCAAAGACAGGCAAGTCCCATAGTCCTCACTGTGCCCTACAACACAGTAGGGTCCTGTAAATGGATTTTTCCTCCACTCGTATAACACCACAGTGCCGTGTTGTCCACCACAAATTTCACTTTGCGGTCATCCGGGATCAAACACGGACCCCTTTGGTGAGAGTCAAGCGGTGTAACCACTCCGCCACAGCGCGGCCATTACGCGAAGATAATAGTGAAGTCCAAATATAGTTAGTTTTATTTGTTTCCCGAGCAAGTTCAGGTTTTGGTCTATCTGAGCTATCTTTATCACTCCCGTAGGGGAAGGGATCCGTCCCTTTCAGCTGCCAAAGTGCGGGCGCTGCGGACCCTCGGGCCGAACAGCCGAGCCCCTCCTTCGGGAGTTGTTCGGATTGGGATGGCTTCGAGGGGGCAGTGTGTTCCCGATACCCGTGGGAATCGGGTACGTCTTCGGACGGGGTTGAGGGAAGCCATTAAGTTTCCGGGTACTAGTCTGCTAAGCTAGTAGAAGGCGGCCCCACCGAGGTCATATCGGTAGTCTTCACCTTGAGTGTTGACGCGCGTTAGTGGCGTATCCACTTCCATCCCGTCTTGTGTCCCTAGGACCAGATGGGGGGGCTTGTTAGGTAACTAGGTCTTGCCCTACGGAAAGCCCCACGGAGGATGCCGAGCGCCCTTTGGGACAGCTCGGATACTCCCTGGTTGAAAGAGGCCCGGGTCTTGTTCCTACGGGTTCAAGGCTAATGGGAGTAGAACCTCTGGACTCAAAAATCAAATCATCTTTATCACTATTTTTGGACATAATTAAACATTCATTAACATATGCTCACAACACATGCACAGATACAAGGACTCAAACACACGTAAACCAAGGCAAATTCACACAAATAGGATGCAAAGGACCTTGCTAATACGCAATCTCTAACTGTTCCAACAAGAGCATCAACAAACGTGAAGGTAGCAATAACAAAACAGCAGCAAACATCAAAGTGTTGTGTTTACTGCAGCCTTAGCAGATGATAATACCTGCATATAGGCTCGCTTGCCTGTACATCGTGCTCCCCGTAGGGGGAGGGATTCGTCCCTTTCAGCTGCCAAGTTGCGGGCGCTGCGGACCCCTAGCACTCGTGGTACCTCTGACGTTACTAGAGGAACCTCGGGCCGAACATGCCGAGTCCCTCCCGTAAGGGAGTTGTTCGGATTGGGTTGGACTCGAGGGGGAAGTGTGTTCCCGCCCCCCATGGGAAATTGGGTACCTCCGACCAGGCTACTGGCCGCCCGGAGGGGGTAGAGGGTTGCCTCATAAGTCCCGGGTGCTAGCCAGCAGAGCTAGTAGTTGGTGTGCTAGACACTGGCGGCCCTACCAAGGTTTTTGGTAGCTGGTTCATTAAGGACCGGCGCGTAAGTGGCGTATCCACTTCCGTCCCGTTGCCATGTGTAGCGGGGGGAGGCGGTATTTAAAATAGGCACCGTCCTACGGTAAATATACCCGAGAGGCCCGGGTTCTGGTCCTACGGGTCCGGGAGTAATGGGAGTAAACCTTACCTTCAATTGTACATCGTGCTATAAACAGGTTCGGCAACAAGGGTTTAGCGTCTAACGTTGCTATGGAAACATCTCGACTCTATTTGGTCCTTGTAATCGTTGCTATGACAGCCGTTATGACGTACCCTTCCCCTCCCATTTATTTAAACAGTTCTTCCGCGTGGTTAGTAAATGTCAATCACTTTCTAGATTGGTGGCCAGTATAATTCAGTTACGTGGGGAGGCGACCTTATTTGATTGACTGAAGAAGAGACTTGAGTGAGCGAAGTATTTCACTAAAGCACTAACCGCCACTGCATGATTCACACCATGTCTAAACCTGTTGCGATCTTGGGTTATTTCCTGCTTACTTATAAGGCGAGAGATTCGGCAAGAGAGTAAAATACGGTAGCCATATAGACAAGAAAAATGACATTCGTGCTAAGGGACCACCAGGAAACTTCATTTGTACTCCGGACTTTCCAAATCTAGGTTCATGTCGCTTCTAAAGTAAAAGATTTAAATGGAAAAGAAGTTTGTTAGAGGCATTCTGGCTCTCTAATTATCTGTCACTGGCTGTTATAAATACAATAAACTGGGCATTACGTATGGAAGTGACTAGATATTCAGACAGAAATATATTCCTACTACCGAAACAACATTAATGATCTTGTACAGTCCATTTGCATGACATCTGTAATCTCGCCGCAGAGAAACAGCTGAACCCCTATTGTCTGATTCACCAATGTTTCGCCATTCTTACTGATTAGGCGTGTGTCCGAGTGTGTATAAATAAATGACTATTTTATACAAGGAGGCACTAATTTATCATACACAATTTACCATCTGGTCACTCTTTTGTTTAGTCAATGTCGCCAACTCTATTCCTCTAAATCAATTTATTATACATTATAATAGTTAAGTGTGACATCTACTTCCACATCTATCGCTGGGCTCTCAGCAAGGCGGCTCGAGTTCGATAACAGGCGACCGCAAAGTGAGATTTGTGGTGAACAACATGGCGCTAGGGTGGGTTTTCTCCTAGATCCCCGGTTAGTGTTTAACTCATTCCACCGGTGCTCCATCTTCATCTCATGTATCATCAGTGTCATCGCCTGCAGTGCCGCATGTAGTAAAACCGGACGTTAAACACTAAACACTCTTCCACATCTGCATCTTCGAACGCGATGTGCATTCCCTCTTTTAAAGGAAATAGCACTCTATTTCAATTTGACAACTGAATTTTAACAATTGTTTCCCAATAATTAGTGTATTTTCGCAGAATAAATTGATTTGTTAATCTTACCAATGAAGTAAGATTTATTTGAGATTATTAACTACGAGGGCTGTTCAATAAAGAATGGTCATACTTTTTTTACGGTCATAATTTTTCGTCCTAAAATTCAATCTTATTATATTCTGTTAGCTTAATGTGAAACAAACACGCCGTAGTAGTTTCACTGTTGGTACTCCTGGTTCCCGCATGTAAGAACCAGGCAAATTCAGACATGTTCAATATCGCCTACCGCTGCAATGGAGGTAACATGCAGTTACAGTTGATGTTAGAGGAAGATCCGGAGTTTCTTTCAAACGTAATCACTGCTGATGAAACCTGGCTACATCATTTTGATCCTGAGAGCAAAGTGGTTGCTTCTGCTGGGAAAGTTATGGTCATCTCATTCTTTTATATTCATGGAATGGTTTATCTGCAAGTTATACCTGCACACACATCAGTAACTGGACAATACTACAGGGGTGTCCTGAAAACATTCCAAGTCTACATCAGGTTGAAAAGGACCACATTTCCATGAAGCAGTCTGGATGCTGCACCACGACAATGCGCGGCTGCATATTACCAATGTTGTTGCTGACCATCTTGCAAAAATCAACGTGAAGAGCATCCCTCACCTTCCCTATAGTCCGGATTTAGCCCCATGTGACTTTTTCTATTCCCTAACTTGAAGAAACGCCTTCGTGGGAGGCATTATCCATCAACAGAAGCAATGGTGAAGGCTGCGGAAGCGATTTTGAAGGATATCTCAAAAATGGTTTCCAGCATGTCTTTGAAGACTGGCAGAAACGCTGGGACAAGTGGATCGCATTCAGGGGAGACAATTTTGAGAAGGACAATCAAAATTATTAGGATGAGTACAGGTACGTTGTCAAAAAAGGAATTTTGATCAGTCTTTATTGAACAGCCCTCGTATTTTTTCGCAAAACAATAAAAAATCGAGATACATATAATTACTGGATTCATTTTTCCACAGTTGCCAATACTAAATCGAACTGCACTAATCATAATGAATATAATTTAGGTTATTTTTTATGGAATTTAAGATTTTCTGGTCAAATATTTGGGATATGCTTTTTAACTTAACGTTTTATTTATAAAATAGTCCAGATAAGCATCATTCTATGGTTTAACCTTCCCAGATTATTTATCGAAGATTTATCGGTTAGTTCAGAAGTCTTGTGGTATTATTGGTGAAAATTACCTACTTTAATAAAAATATTTTCATTTGCTCTTTCAGAACTTAGCCCTTAAAAGGGCACATTTAACAGATAATTTCAATATTAATGTACATATGTTTTTGAATGCTTACACTTTTATACATTTAAAATTATATTTTACATTAAGCAATATTTTAATGTCACATATTTTGTTTTATATAATGCGGGTAGTACACATAGTACATAACTGATTCAAGTTTTGCGTTCATAATTTAATTATTTTAATATTATTGAAAATAATAACTTTAATGTCTGTTTCTCAAAGTTAAGGTAACTGTTACACGCCTTCAATTCTCTTTTGAGGTTTAGCTCATAGAATACATCGGAGTCATTGCTGCAATTGGGGTTGTGTAGCTCTTTGATTTTAAATTTGTTTACTTAATGTTGCAGAAAAGTGCGGTTATAATACCGCCAATTTAAGCAGTAGTGCAATAAAATTCATTATTAAAGCTTATCTATACAACATTAAAAAATTAAATATATAGTTATACAACAGTCGCGAAAATGTAATATATGTAAATGTGACTGTTATTTTTTATTCTAAACTCCTAAACAGCGTTTATAGTTAAATTTTGTTATTTTAAATTTATTAATAAAAGAATTCATTGGAAATTATTAAAACTTTAATGGAAAGTGAACGAGATTAAGAAACAATTGAAGATAAACTTGTGATTAAATAGGTAGAAAGAAGGAAAAGGAATAATATTGATGTGTTTAACGACGATAATAGTAGTCTAAAATTATTAAAAATATTACTTGGATGTCAAATTGTTTAAATAGTATTTAAAAAAAGATTATGTAAAATCCTAATATGCTAATGAAAATTGGGTCGCGATAGATGACGTGAACCAATGAGAAATTGTGGCCATAGCAACGGCAATATAACAATATAACAACGGCCAATTCAATAATTTCAGATTATTTACAGTTAGTGTATGGACATCGAGTAAAGAAGAAGAAAAAACATTCTGAAAGTGAGAAAACTTGATTTCAAGTTATATTGTGAACAGTTATAAAAAACTTTGATCTCATAATGTAAAGGAAACTGACGCTTCTAAAGCTGCGTATTAATTTGTGTTGCGACTCGTTTTGTTAACTTCATATAGAATTAATAATTGGAATATTTAAAAAAAAATTGAATGATTATTTCGTTTTATTTAGTAAATTTGTTCCAACTCCCATCCGAGACCAAACCGGAGGTAAGAGGTATTCCTGCTTAGACTGCAGCAGCCGTGGATAATATCTAAAGGAATCGCTCAACCTGAGACGCCGGATCTGAGCAAAATCTCAGATAAAGACAACTACGAGACCCAAAACATCATCATCTCCAAGGACAGGACGCAGCAACATCTGTTGGGGAGAGTAGCATCATCCCAACCCTGAGATCCTGTCGTAAAAGTTGCCTCAGCGTGGTGCTGAATTGCACACTACCATGTTTAATGCTATGGATAAATGATGTAGTATTTTGTAATTATTTCTGAGTGAGAGGCTGGGTTTGTTATGAATGTGCCAAGTATATTTGACTGGCTGTCAGTCCAGAGCTTGATCTAAATGGTATTTTACCTCTCTGCTTATTATTAAGCAACTGCTGAAGTGGATATTTAAATTAGGTGAGGTCATAATCAGATAAAGTTGGTTGAGGAAGTGTCTTCTAATTGCATCTGTCAATGCTTATTCCAAGGATAGCCGATCCCTTATCGTAAAGATGTAGTAACGTTTCTCTTTCTTAAGATATCTTGTACAAATGTGAGGTATTGGTGATTTGGCTATACGTAACCAATAGGCTATTTCGTCACAAATCCTCAGTATATTTTCTTCAGAACATTCATAGCGAATACTTTGGATGTTGTTGGTGCCTTCAGTGATATGCACCGCAAAATTATACGACCACCATTTTCTGAGCCTGTATTAAATATATTCACAGAATGGTCCTGTGCACTCTGACCTCGGGAATCGTTCTGAGTTCAAAACCGGCCCAGAAGGACGGCTTTTAGTGTGTTTTAAAAGTGAAGTTTGGAGTCGTGTACCGACAGTCGCGGCAGACAGACGTGTTTCGTGCGCGCTGCTTCCGTGAGTGTTACAGTGTAACTGTGTTTAACTGTGGAATACGATATCTTCTAGTGAATTGTATTTTCACAATCAGTGCAAGCAGTGTTCTTCAACTAACGTGTACTAGTGCCCTTTGGGTACAGGTGTGTTTCTTTCTCTTTCTCTATTTTTTTTTCTTTTCTTTCCTCACCTATTATGTCTCTCACGCCGGAAACTACCGGCCATCTAGTACGCTCAGCTATCGATATGGTTTATAATACCACTAGTGAATTTCCACAGTTACCAGTGCCTCTACAGCAAGCTCAACCAGTGTCTACGCAGCCAACCCAGGTTTCTCGCACCAATACTTTTAATCCTAATTCACCAGTGCGTCAATCACCCTTACGCCCGTCACAATTACATCTTACCACGTCAACTGCTGCTATAGTTACCGCTAAAACTACGAGTGACGTTATCATGCATGAGACTGCCCCATCTAACAGTTCACCTGCAACCAGCTCTAGTCGCGCTGCTACACATGCTGCTGCCACAGCTGGCCCAAATAAACGTCGCTGTACAGCTGCCCCATCAGAACAAACAAGTGCCTCGCGCTATGCTTACACTGTTTCCACGCACAACCGCTTCGCACTACTAGAAGACAACACAGCCATGGACGAGACAAGCAACTCCGAGACACCTAAGGAAAAAGTTCCACCAATTTGCTTGCGCAACATTGATAACTATCAACTTCTATTACAAGATCTAAAAAATAATGTTACCTCTGAATTTCACACAGAGCTTCGCGGGTCTATCCTTAAGGTTCATCCCTCTACTTCTGACGATTTCCGTAAACTTACTACATACTTCAGCTCCATACAACAGGAATACTACACTTACAGAAATCCGACAGATAAGCTTTTCTCGGTAATTATCCGAGACATCCCTCCTTCGCTCACTGATAAGGAAATCTATGACGAACTGTGCTTACAGAACTACCCAGTGCGGAAGGTCACTCGACTTATGAATCGGTCGAAACAACCCATTCCTCTCTGTGCGGTGGAATTGTTAAATAGCGATGATGGTAAAGCTATACTCAACCTAACTCGCCTGTTCTACAGTGTTGTTAAGGTGGAACATCGCCGTCGTAACACTGACATACCGCAATGCACCCGCTGTCAGAATTACGGTCACACAAAGAACTATTGTCAGCTGACCCCGAGGTGTGTTCGCTGTCTAGAGAATCATCACTTCTCACAGTGCACTAAACCGAGAGATACTCCAGCTCAGTGTGTTCATTGTCATGAAAACCATCCAGCTAACTACCGAGGTTGTCGGCATTATTTAGAACTGAAATTCAGAACACAAAATAGCAACACAAGGCAACAGCCTGGGAATTCTCATCGCTCCCGTCCCCTACAACAATCAGACAATCCTGCACAGCAACCATTACAACCCCCAGCTGCATCACCAGTACCTCCAACTTCTTCACCAGCAACTTATGCTAGTGTAACTTCTGCTTCCTCAACGAGGCGTACTACTGCACAACAAGATCCCTCTGACTCTTCATCTCTCTCGGCTCTGCTAATTAGCCTGTTCACTCAACTTCTAAATTCTTTATCCACGTTCCTCACTCCTCTCTTACCGCAATTTACACAATGTTTCCAAAACGCTCTTCTAACTACTTTCCGAAATGGTGGCGTATAATAGGCCATCTCTTTCATCACTCACTCTCCTGAACTGGAACGCTAATGGCATACGCACTAAACGTGCCTCCTTCGCTGCCTTTCTCAGCTTGCACAGTATAGATGCTGCCTGTATCACCGAGACTCATCTTCTCCCGAATGAACGTTTCTCTGTTCCAGGCTACAAGATTTATAGATTTGATCGGAATGCACCTACCGCCTCTGGGGGAGTAGCTGTGCTAGTTAAACGTTCTCTGACTCATCATGAAATATTCCTACCTGTGATTCCCGGTTTTGAGGTAGTGGGCGTTAAACTCTCTCTTCGCGATAGCAACGATCTCGTCCTAATGAGTGCTTACAAGCCCCCAAATAGTAAGCTTAATACTCACTATTTCTCTTTCCTTTTCCCAGCAGAAAGCTGCACTCTCTTGCTAGGGGATTTGAACTCGAAGCACACTTCTTGGGGCTGTAGGGTCACAAACCCAAATGGACGACGTCTGTTTGACACTATTAATGCCACTGGTCTTCACATACTGGCTCCCACAGAACCAACTTACTATTCTGGTAACCCACAGGTAGCTCCTGACATTTTGGACATTGGGGTACATCGCAATATACGATTACCTGCATCGATTTCTGCACTGCCAGCGCTCGATTCCGATCACTGTCCAGTGTTGGTCACATTTAACCTCACTCCAGATATTTTGCCACAAATCCCGCGACTCATCGATGGTTTTGTCAACTGGGACATCTTTCGCACACACCTGGATGCTGCACTCCACACATCTTATCAACTGGGTACTGCGGATGCCATAGACACTGCCGTCCACCATTTTACCTCTGCCCTCTCTTCCAGTGTACGATCCTCTACTATCCGCAGTCCTCAACCTCGTCATTTCCCCTCCTTGCCTATCCATATTACTCAACTCATCCAAGAGAAACATCGCATCCGTCGACTGTGGCAACGTCAGCGTCTACCCTGGCTGCGCCAAAGATTAAATAGTCTCATTCGACAAGTACGGACCGCACTAGAGCAACACCGATTTCAGGAGTACCAGCGACAATTAGCCAATATCCGTCCCGGAGATCATACCTTATGGAACATCACTAAGAGGATTCTCCGAGAGCCGACAGTGATTCCACCTCTTCAGGTTGATGGGACCCTTTTGAGTGACTCTGCTGCCAAGTGTGACGCTCTAGCTACTCACTACGAGCGTACATTCACGCCTAACACCTGTCTTGACTCTAATATTCCCTCTTCCGTGGACAGGGAACTCCTTGAGTACCAACTTCGTCCTACAGCGCACAACAGAATTTCGTTCACTACTCCACGTGAATTGTCCCGCTTTATCCATCGTCTTCCCGTTAAAAAGTCTCCCGGTCATGACCTTATCCCTAACGTTGTGCTGAAGAATTTGACAAACAAAGCCCTAGCTTATTTATCATCAATCTTCAATGCTGCTCTGCGCATTGGTCATTTTCCATCTACATGGAAACATGCGGAAATTATAGTCTTCCACAAGCCCAACAAGCCAAAAAATCTTCCCTCAAGTTACAGACCAATCAGCTTATTACCTAAACTTTCTAAGCTTTTTGAAAAGATTATTCATCAACGTATTTCTCATTTTTTGATTCATAATCAGATAATTCCGTCTTTTCAGTTTGGCTTTCGCCCGAAGCATGCTACCACTCACCAATTGCTCAGAATCACGCAGTCTATTATTCAAGGTTTCGAAAACAGGCAATACACCGTAGCAGCATTCCTAGATATCGCCCAGGCATTCGACAAGGTGTGGCACAGTGGACTACTACTTAAAGCATATCGCATTGGTCTCCCTTATTATCTGATACAAATCATAGCAAGTTTTCTCACCAATAGAACCTTTGTGGTGCGCATTGCTGGTTTCACATCCACCCGACGGCCTATTTTAGCAGGTGTACCTCAAGGTTCAGTACTTGCACCACTCCTCTTTAATATATTCACTTATGATCTTCCTGATATAGCTCCAGTTTGTACGGCGTTATACGCAGATGATACTGCTCTCTATTATTCTCACGCCAATATTCTTCATGCCATTCAGAAACTGCAAATTGCCCTAGATCAATTAGCTCATTGGTTCTCTCACTGGCGCATTTCCCTCAATACTAACAAGACAGAGGTTAAGATCTTCTCTTTACGACCTTATAGGGATCCTCCTTCACTACGGCTGCTGGGGGAACCGCTCTCATGGTTACCAAGCAATGTGCCAGTGAAATACCTTGGGGTGTTACTGGACACTCGACTTACTTGGAACGCCCACATCTGTCGGTCTGTTACGCTTGCGTTTGCCCGGCTATCAAAACTGTACCCTCTACTCAACAGGCGCACTTCACTTGGTTATGAATCCTCCCTGCTTCTTTACACATCTCTAGTCCGTCCCATTTTTACCTATGCAGCTCCAGTCTGGGGTGGCACCAGTAAGACTAATCTCCGCCGACTGCAGGTACTACAAAACAGGGTGCTTCGCACAGTTACAAACGCTCCATGGTTCATCCGAAACCAGCAGCTGCACCATGAGTTTGGTCTTCTACCCGTTCACCAATACATCCGACGCCTGGCACGTCCATTCTTTTACAATCTCCAGGAGGTCCCTGGAGCTGTTACCTACCGTCTCGGCTGTCGCACTCGCCAGCCAACTCGCCTGAAGCGCAGACTGCCCCAAGATCTTCTCCTGAGTGACGTCTCCAGCACAGATGACTCAGACACGTGATTAATGCCATCAGACTTTAAGTTCTCAATTGTGTTACAGTTATCCTCCATATTTAGTTAGAGGAGTCGTTCATGGCTACCTCCATTGTTATGTGTCCTGTTCCTATATATCTTATACCAAACATCTGTAAAGCATAATTGCTGATCGATGGATAAAATAAAAAAAAAAGTGAAGTTTCATATAAATATATTTATTGGCGTGTAAAAGAGCTCTTGCGGAAAAAGTCCTTGCAATCAATAGCAGCATTGACAAAAAAGAAATATTTAACCTATAGCGCAGATGGTAGCATGTCTGCCTCAGGTCCAAGAGGTCATAAGTTCGAATCTTGGTCAGGGTGAGTTACCTGAATAAGGTTTCTTTCCGGAATGTTCCCTTATTCGGAAATATGAACATCCGGTAACTCTAAGCTCTATAGACCCTAGGCTCATTTGAGCTTCATTTCAACCATTTCATTCATCGTCCGACACGGCTTAACCAGTTAAAAGAATGTTAAATTAAAAAAAAAAAAATCAGTCTTACGTTACGGTAGGTATATCGTAGACATATGGTAATACAATATGTATGGTAGAAGGTAGATATAATATGTACATAAGAATACTATGAATAATATGAAAACAATCTGTGTACCTCCTTATGATAATATATCCTTTTGGGGGCCGGTAGATCGCTATATGGTAGGCTCATAGCGAAACCTAGATGTATCTGCTTTTGGTTCTGTTTAACCTGATAAGGTAACTTTCTCTGTATTCACACTGCTACGCATCTGAAAATTTGATGGTATGATGCCTGCTGTATATGAATTAAGTGCACCAAAAATCTGCTGCAGAGTAGAACCGCAACGCCCGTGCTGCATGCGACGACTTGCAAGTAGTTGCTGGATATCCCTCTTCAGTTCAGTTAAGGGTGTGGGGGACGGCGCTACTTACATATGCCATGTGTAGGCCGCTACCCATCAGGAGTAAACAATCCCTGCCGTACAATGCTGTGTTACTATGTCTATATGTTACCGAGCGGGATGGCTCAGGTGGTTTCGTCTGTGGCCCGGGTTCGATTCCCGTGGCCGACGTACCTGACTCGTGGATTTTCTCAGGGTTTTCCCGGGTCGCTAGGCGAATGCTGGGTGCGTTAATTACATCCCCCAAATTTCCTGTCCCTCCAGTTCATCTCCATTATCATTTCATATCATCTCTCATCTGGTGGTCTCTTCTCAGGGTAAAAGTGTCGGCGGGTGTCTCGGCGGTGCATGGTAGGATGATATGCTCTGAGGAAAACTACTTCCTCCTCCAGCAGGTCGGTTTCCGGTCTCCACTCCTCTGCTGGGACTATTTCGGGACCGCCAGCCAGGGAATTTTGGGGCTCGGATCGCCTGCCTGAGGCCATTAGGGCTCGGGTGCTGAGCTCGTTGCCATCCCACTATGGGGGAGCGATTTCGTTGTCCTGGCCTGTCGGGGGAAGTCTCCATACAAGTAAACTATAGGGCACCTGCCCTCTGTACTGTCGTGGCTCCTTGGGTCGGCCGATCTGTCTCCTTCGCCTCATCCTTCCTCCCGGGGATGCCCCACTTGGGGTATAGGAACAATGCTTTGTTCCTACTCTTCTGGACTGACTTTTGCGTACTTCCAAAAATACTTCCAGCTATACTCCGCAGCCGATTTTTGGCACATGGGCTCCACATAGAGCAGAGATGATGCCATCAAACTCTCAAGCGAAAATAGGCATGAGCAGAGTGATAGTTCCCTTGTCAGAAAACAAACTATTATTGCAGGGGTGACTATCTTAGGATTTTGGGTGCGAGGTGGAAGGAGGCAGTGCTAATTTTATAGGTTCCTCATCGGTTGCCGTTTCGCTGATGACTACGACTGATGTTATATTTTGATTGACCACTCCCAATGGGAGGGAGAAACTTGAGTCCTACCTAAGCTGCAGGCTACTTGAATACTTTGTTACCGGGTAGGCCTCAAGTCCTGCAGTGAACTTAGTAAGCTGCTGGTGCAAGTAGTTCCCAGAGATCTGACAAAGGGGTTCTTATCCAGTTTGGCGTAGTGTTGAACGCGGCGACTAATTCCACCCTCCACGTATGAGACTGTCGAAGTTTCACGTAGTAGTCTCCTTAGGAAGTGATAGTAGATGAACATATCCGTTGTACCAGTGAAAGTCCGAAGTGCTGCCATGATATGATTGCGCAGGCATAGGATGTCGGAAGGGTGATAAGTGCCTTGAAAGAGTATAACTTTAGGTGGACCAGCATGGTGTTCTGATGGTTACTCTGGAGAATGATATACATACCTTGCATTACACAAACTTGAATATTCAATATTGCTAACTGTGGTCCATGGATCCAAGGGAAACCAGAACTGTGAAGAATGAATAACATGCAAATGCTTAATGAAGGCAGAATTATAATCTGGAAAAACAGTATCGAGTACTGACCTAATAATGTGGGTGATGTATAATTTGTTAAAATGTGAAATGTTCTCAAGAGGAATGCAATAAAACCTCTCTGGAAGCATAAGCTTGGCCCATGATCCTAAGAAATTGCATAGTTCTATGTTATCTATAATAGTGACTCGAAATAAATTCTTAATACACAGGAAAAATATATCAAAATACACAAGAAACATGGTCTGGCCGAAAACATACACGATCTCAAATATGGAATGTAATAAAATGCTCTCTGGTGATGAGAAGGAGGAACTGTTTTGCAAAACACAATAAGAAGAATGCTCATTATTAGTCTAGAATGAATTTTGTTAAGAGTACTAGATCTTCTTCTAATTTTCTGTACGAAATTCTCCCATGGAATATCTGTGGGGTGCTTTACGCCTTTGTATGTGTGCTGACAGAAAATAATGCACTACTGTCAGTGAGCTGAGGGAAGCATCGTAACAAAATCAAGAAGTATTCGCGCAGAAGCAACTTGAACATATGAAAAGGTAGAGCCAGAATGAAAAATTCAACGTCATAACTATGAAGCCCGGGCCTTGAAGTACTTACAGCATTAGTAAGTCGCCATTAAGGTAGTTGTCTCATGTGTTTATAAGAACTCCTAGTGATTTACCGGGAAAAAACACGAGCCAGTTGGATAATTTAATGTCATGTCGGCACGTTGGCCATAGTATCTCAATGGTTTAGAGCGGCTGGACGGAGACCAGAAGAACCGTGGTTCAAATCCCGACTATGGCATTGAATTTTTCATTCTGGCTCTACTCTTTCATAGTGCGTCCTACTCACGGCTAGTGTGAAAGAACAATTAATTTCCATTAATTGTACCTAATAGTGGTCCGAACTATAAAGCCCGGGCCTTAAAGTACAGATGTATTATTTTATCTTGACAGGAAGCCTGCGCGGTAGGGATGAGTAGCAACTGTGGTGGGGATAGTGCACATATCGCCACAATGCGTCACACGCGTAAGATTACGAGAGGGGAGGGCGGTGCATAAGGTGTCTAAAAGCAAATTTCATTCTCAAAGCCAGTTTTGCAGCTCTTATAAACTGAGTTGTAATTCTTACTATGGTAGTAATCTCCACGCTTTTGTTGGATCTTAAATAGTAAATAGGCATTTGGAACAAAACCTGTTCTCCTCCAGCAGGCATGATAAACAACTGTCGGCCTTTCAATATCGCTGCAGAGTCCCTGTAACGAATTTCACTCCAGGCATATAGTTCAGTATGTGATGTATTTATATAAGTTTCATCTATATAAACTTCACTTCGATATCTCGGAATATTTCGTAAATACTTAAGCCTTTTTGCACGTATGGTGCGATGTTCGATTAAAATTTGTCTGTCACGCTTAGTGTTTTTTTTTTTTTTTTTTCCTTCAAATAATCCTAGTTTCAAAAGAACTCTTTTAATGTTCAGACACTGCCTTGGAAGTCAGTAGAATTTTTAGCTTCATAAGCACTTTCTTCAAAGTTGGTCTTTGTTTTTCTGTGCTTTAAAAGTTATTCATAGTTCGCCTAACTACTTCTGAATTAAAACATCCAAATTAGATTTTGTGCACGTTCTTAATCTTTGTTTACTGGGCATAGAGAAGGACGTTGTTGCACTAGCACCAATGGCTTTTCTTTACTTAATAACTCTCCTAAACTGCTTTCAGACATAACTGTTGGCTCAGATACCCTTCCCCAGATTTTTATAGCTGACCCAGACCATTGTTTCTTTTTTATAAATCTATGGATATTGATTATTACTTCTCGTGTTTTTAAATGTAGCACTTTATTTCCTAATGTGCTGCTAGGAGGCGTCATTTATAAATGCTCTCTTGGAACCAGGAGACAAGCACATTTTGAAACAAGCTGTAGTATTACCGAGTAACTCTGCACGTGTTCACTTGCTCACAACTGGTACGCAACTGACCTGCCCTCCCCTCCAGTTGCAACCGTTCTGAGGTGGACTCGTCCAGATACCACTGCGCATCGCTCTGCACTTTTCAAGATAAAAAAATACATCTGTACTTACAGCATGGTAAGTCGCCATTAAGGTAATTGTCTCGTGTGCTTATGAGAACTCCTAGTGGTTTACCGGGAAAAACACGAGTCAGTTGGAGAATTTAATGTCATGTCGGCACATTGACCATAGTAGCTCAATGTTTTAGAGCGGCTGGACGTAGACCAGAAGATCCGTGGTTCAAATTCCAGCTATGTCATTGAATTTTTCAGTCTGGCTCTACCCTTTCATAGTGCGTCCTACACAGGGCTAGTGTGAAAGAACAATTAATTTTCAACTTGAACATAGTTTGATGATGCTTAAAGTGATATTCCAATATGGCTCCTTCATTGGCCGTTAAGGTCGTGGTGTAACACTAATGGTATTAGTGTGTAACTTATTAGATAAGGTGGAGCTTTTATCGATATATGAATCACAATGTGTAAGTTAATTAAAAATTAAGTTTGTATTTCAGTTACTTCTATCTTACTAGGCCTCCTTAGCCAAAGATAAGGCAGCTGTAACATTTTACTGATTTGCACCCACATCGAAGGAATCCATAGATTTCGCATGGAGTTGTCGGTGAAAAATCTTAATGGAAGACGTTAAGGGTATCCATCTGTCAAAATCCTAAAATCTACAGTTTTGCTTGCATTGACTTGAAACTTTAACCAATTATTATAGTACTAACAATAGTTCACAAATTTTCAGACCTTTGTTCAAAATAGTTCTTGTGATATTAATATATTTATAATGTCTTATTGTCATTTGATGAAACTGTTCCACATGATGGAATTTTAATTTCAGAAAAATAATATTTTGCGGTTATACTCATAAATATGTTAGTAAATTTATGAAATAAAATTTTAATCTGACCCTTAGTTTAGGATAAAAAATTATTCAGTTCTCCTTTTATTAATTTTTAATATTTACTTGTAGATACGTGCTTTGTTATTTAATTGCACAAACACTGGTGACATTATAAAAAAATCATCTCATCAATTACCTTTGGAACTGTTTTTATCCAACCACATAAATTTTCAAGCTTCTAGTTGCCCGCTCGGTAGCGTAGATGGTAGCATGTCTGCCTCACATTCAAGAGGTCCCGAGTTCGAATCTCGGTCATGGTGAGTTAGCTGGATAAGGTTTTTCCGGGGTTTACCCTTATCCTTAAAGACGAATGTCGGGTAGCTCTAAGCTCCATGGACCCTGGACTCATTTGAGCATCATTTCCCCCATTCCATTCATCGTCCGATGTGACTTTACGTTGGAGGACGTAAAATTACCAAGAAAAGAAAACTTCTAGTTTGAAAGCTGCATCGTAAGGAGCAATTTATTTTATGAAAAGCGCTGAAAATTAAAAAAAGAGAGAATCACTAAAATAGGTGATATAAAGCACTACGACTTCTTAGAGTGACCCACTTAAATAGTCATATGCCACAATTTTAAATATTTGCATGGCATTAAAAATATTAGGAAATTGAAGTACACTAGGCACTTTTTTTGTCAATTTCTGCACTTTTTGACCATTTTTCACAGATGGATATATTTCGTTACCTGTTGATCTTCGCCACCAACTTCAATTGTTTACAGACAACTCCGAAACGTGTAGCCCTAATAATTAATAATTTCTTGAAGACAGAAAGAAGCCCAAATATATTTTCTGAGATACCCTCATAAAACGACATGGTTAGGAGCTTTGTTTCCCAAATTCTACATCTAGGGAGTAATACCGAAATTAAAGGATGCAATAAATAAACCATCGTAATAAATTTCGAAGAAATTGTGTATGTTAGTTACAACACGTGCAGGCAGGTGCATTGGGTTAAATAGTTGTTTTAACAAAAGAAACGTAAGAAAGTGTTCTTGGCAGGTTTCTAAAGGGATAGCACTTGACTCCGTTTGAAAAGGTATTCCGAGACTAATAATCACAATGGACAAAATAGTCACAAAGGAGTTTTGGATGAAAAAAGAGGGTTTTCGAGAGGTAAAAGTGACTCAAACACGCCCGCACGCACAGTTGTGCACAGTGAGGACAGGCAGTCCACGGCTGACGTCCGATTCAGACGGTTATCTGCTTCTGTCTTGGTCAAAGGAGACCAGAAGCGATGAGAGAAGACATTTGTCGGTTCATGTGTATGTGAAGAATGAATTAAATTTTATCGAGTAATAAGCATTCTACATACAGTCACTCTAAACAGTGACATATTGATAACCTTGGTGGGCATCTTGGAGTTTGATGTGATGATAAAAAGAAGCAGTCATTAAATCAGTTTGAAACGGACATTCCAGTGTCATTAGAACTATCCTTATACATATCCACGCATACCTCGAGAGTACCTCTCTTTGCTCTACCCTGCGCTACCGATTTTATTAGCTTCAGAAGTAATTATACACTCCTGGAAATAGAAATAAGAACACATTGACGCCGGTGTGTCAGACCCACCATACTTGCTCCGGACACTGCGAGAGGGCTGTACAAGCAATGACCAGACGCACGGCACAGCGGACACACCAGGAACCGCGGTGTTGGCCGTCGAATGGCGCTTGCTGCGCAGCGTTTGGGCACCGCCGCCGTCAGTGTCAGCCAGTTTGCCGTGGCATACGGAGCTCCATCGCAGTCTTTAACACTGGTAGCATGCCGCGACAGAGTGGACGTGAACCGTATGTGCAGTTGACGGACTTTGAGCGAGGGCGTATAGTGGGCATGCGGGAGGCCGGGTGGACGTACCGCCGAATTGCTCAACACGTGGGGCGTGAGGTCTCCGCAGTACATCGATGTTGTCGCCAGTGGTCGGCGGAAGGTGCACGTGCCCGTCGACCTGGGACCGGACCACAGCGACGCACGGAGGCATGCCAAGACCGTCGGATCCTACGCAGTGCCGTAGGGGGCCGCACCGCCACTTCCCAGCAAATTAGGGACACTGTTGCTCCTGGGGTATCGGCGAGGACCATTCACAACCGTCTCCATGAAGCTGGGCTACGGTCGCGCGCACCGTTAGGCCGTCTTCCGCTCACGCCCCAACATCGTGCAGCCCGCCTCCAGTGGTGTCGCGACAGGCGTGAATGGAGGGACGAATGGAGACGTGTCGTCTTCAGTGATAAGAGTTGCTTCTGCCTTGGTGCCAATGATGGTCGTAAGCGTGTTTGGCGCCGTGCAGGTGAGCGCCACAATCAGGACTGCATACGACCGAGGCACACAGGGCCAACACCCGGCATCATGGTGTGGGAAGCGATCTCCTACACTGGCCGTACACCTCTGGTGATCGTCGAGGGGACACTGAATAGTTCACGGTACATCCAAACTGTCATCGAACCCATCGTTCTACCATTCCTAGACCGGCAAGGGAACTTGCTGTTCCAAAAGGACAATGCACGTCCGCATGTATCCCGTGCCACCCAACGTGCTCTAGAAGGTATAAGTCAACTACCCTGGCCAGCAAGATCTCCGGATCTGTCCCCCATTGAGCATGTTTGGGACTGGATGAAACGTCGTCTCACGTGGTCTGCACGTCCAGCACGAACACTGGTCCAACTAAGGCGACAGCTGGAAATGGCATGGCAAGCCGTTCCACAGGACTACATCCAGCATCTCTACGATCGTCTCCATAGGAGAATAGCAGCCTGCATTGCTGCGAAAGGTGGATATACACGGTACTAGTGCCGACATTGTGCATGCTCTGTTGCCTGTGTCTATGTGCCTATGGTTCTGTCAGTGTGATCATGTTATGTATCTGGCCCCAGGAATGTGTCAATAAAGTTTCCCCTTCCTGGAACAATGAATTCACGGTGTTCTTATTTCAATTTCCAGGAGTGTATTTATACACCTTTCGTTATAGCTTGAACCTTCTGTTCATTAAATTGAAATTGAATTTAGCTGTCACATATTTTGTACAAGCCGAACTGAAATATCAAGTCTGCCATATGATTTTTACGTTATGCTCTTTACACATCAGAATACCTTTTTTCATTCAGCGGACCTCAAAACACTCAGATGAAATCTCGATATTGATTTGGTACATAGAATTAAATACTTTCTCTATTTATTAAAGGAAAATAGTACAGAAAGCAACCATGTATGATGTGCACACCCAACAGATTAATGTCTATTTTTAAGAATTTATTTGTGTTCAATTAAATATATTGATTTGGGTTGGGCAGGGTATTTTGATGCATAAAATGTATGTTGTTTTAATAAAGCCTTCGTATCCATTTCCTTAAAGTGATTCCTCTATCCTCCATGTTAATCAGACAAACGTTTGTCCAGAAATGTTTCAGATTAGGCAATGTGGACTAGTATAGCTGTACGATGCGAAAACTAAACACAACTGTTTATGTTGCTATCACCAATGAAAAGGAAAAATGAAAGAAGAAAAACAGCATCTTCTCAAAAGCTTTCCATTTATGACGGACTTTTTCTTGACAAAATATAAACACACAAACAGCTAACGCTGCGCCAGAAAGAAAAGAAAAACGACTTATTCCATGCAGGTTGTGTACTTTAATAAGCTCTTGCTTGCGTAAGTTCTTGTATATCTCGTATGTCTGACTACATACCTGAAGAATAGTGTGCATGCTATTTACAAAAACTTTAGAATACCTTTTATTTGGCATGCCAGTATCTCAAGAATGTATAAATTAAACAACAGGAAAATTTGTCCTGTGTAATGTAGTTTATGGTGGGAAAAACCTTACACGGTATGCAAATACGTGTAAGAAACTTGGTATAGTTCATATCCATATTTAACTTCTGTGACGAGTATTCGCCTTAAATATGTATAATGTAATGAATTTCCAAATGTATGCAATCTTTCAAGTTTATTGCAATAAGCACATTCATTAGACATTGTATAAAAAGAAAAACGCCAGCTGCTGCTAAACACACTTCATTTATCAATTAGACACTTAGCAATTCACAAACTTTGCACTTGAAACACTGAATCACAATTATTGAATTACTCAGTCACAATGGAACTCTGCTAGACACTGTCCACTCTATTTAACTATATTATGCTCAGTTCCACTGTCAGTGACAACTCTCAATTCTATTTCACTCGACTAGACTCCGCTGGACGCTGGTCAGCTCCTTATATGGACTCTCATACAAGAGGAACGCTCCAGTAACTACTCGTAACTGCCAAAACGGAACTTCGGGAGCAGGAAGGCGGCGCACAATTGCTCTGCATGGACTGTTGTTATACGACAGAGCGACCATTAGCTGCAACTAGGCCCAGGTTGACGAGCTAGACGCAATCCGAGGTATTTATTTGTTTATGAGCCCCGTTCAATTTCGCAATGAATTGTGGCTATACCCCTGACAGGCTGCACCAGTGGGTAACGGAGGAGGTAAGAACATATTAAAGAGGATGAGCTGAAGAAAGACAACAGCAGAGGGCAAGATCCATAGCAACTACAGAGTTGTACTCCCTGGCACAGTTCTCACAACGGGCTTCTCTCTTCCATGGGGAGCAGCGCAGAATTTGGAGGTCTTACCCGACACGGAGGGTGGGATCCAAGACAGCCTTTATGTGCACATTAAGCTCTTCTCTGTGTCAACCGGATTGTTACAAGATGCCGTTGATATGCCCCCAAACGGCGTTAAGTCCAGCAATCACGCTGGCCATGCATCAGGTTCTCCTCTCCCTATCCTCTTCGTCTGTGTGGTGTTGAGAGGTTCTGCTACAGTATGACGGAGTTTCATTATGCTGTAGTCACGCATCTTTTACAAGAATTACATCCGCGGCCATGGTGGAGGTCTATGAACAGTTTGAACAGTAATTAACGAAACAAAAGAAATTGGAGCCCAAAAGCCTATACACAGCATAACAAACCCACGTGCTACCCGAGGTGAAGTGAGGTGTAAAACAAATGCCTCTCACAAAAGAAAGGCTAGAACGCAGAACAAACGGTAAACTCTATACACTTTGCCAGTCACGTGTCTATACCTCCCTCGCTCCCCTACATTCCTCTTCATACAACGCATTTAGCAACGCTTAGGGCCAGCTGATTGTGGCCCATTGCATTAAGTTTAGCATTCATGCGTTTGTTGCTGAAATCTTATCTGGTGAACAAAGTAGTGTAGCTCCCATTCTTCATTAAAGGTAGAAGAAATACTTGAAATTAAACAATTAGGTGCACATCAACTGCATAATTTTACATTTACCCAATAAGAAAGCAAAAAGAGAGTACTATCGATAACAGTTTATAAGAAATCCTGTTCTACAGTATTTTGAATCAACTGTGTCTAAAATTCCTGAGAGCAGTAGAAGATACATGATTAATGAGAACGTTATTCCTCTCTCAAGAAAGCAACCAAATTACGGGTTTCTCTTTTGAGATTTTGGAAACGGAGGCACTGTTTGCATATTGGTCAGTAGGTAAAGTGAAGACTAATAAAAGTGATCCTCTTTTGTCTGTACTAAAACATCGTCGGGGTACAATAAAGTATTAAATATTCATATGCATACATTTATGCACTCAACATGCGCTCATTACATCTTTTAATGCAGGGGTGAAAATATTACCTATGCCAACCTAATAATGTACATTGTTCAGTTTTGTAAAACCTTCTGGGTAAGGTAAGCTTTGTAAACTAACGAAAGATTATAAACAAACTCCTGGAAAGTATTGTTATTTACAAAATTTCAATCGCTTTGTTCCGTAATCTAATACTTAGCATTCAGCCTCAAACTTCGAGCTGCCGAGTTCGACTTCCGGCTGGAATGGAAACTTATTTTTTAATTAGAATTATTCTTTAACAAGTCCGGAAGTACGAATGGGTATGAATGAGTGTGTGGTAAGAGAGAAAATGTAATCTAATAACTAAAAGTGCCCGCCTCCGTAGCGTAGGTGTTAGCTTGTCTGCCTCTCGTTCAGAAGGTCCCGAGGTCGAAACTTTCTCAGGGTGAGTCATCCGGATAATGTTCTTTTTTTCCGGGGTCTCCCCTTATAGTGTTGGATAACTCAAAGCGCTATGGAACCTGAACTCGTTTGAGCATCACTTCATCCATTTACATTCACCGTCCAAAATTAATTTTCGTTGGAGACGTAAATTAAAAAGAAAACTAAAAGTAGTACCGACCCACAATTCAACTAACACCATCCTAAATAAATTCATTTCATTATTAAGAGCAATTATTTCTGAGGTAAAAAGCTGTCCACTTAAACCGACATAATAAAGATAATATAAATGGAGCAATAAATTAAAATAAATAAATCAGAGGAATAAATGCTTAGAAATAGTACATTTTTCCCTTGCTGTTATTCGCATGTGTAATGACTTTAGGAGGGCTTATTCATTTGTTTATTTTTAAATTAACGTCCTCCAACTTTAAGTTATATAGATGATGAATAAAGTGGGTGAAATGAGCCAAAGTCCACAGAGATTAGGGTTACCTGACATTCATCTTTCAGGATAAGGAAAAACCCTGGAAAAACCCTATCCTGATAACTCACCTTGATCGAGATTCGAGCTCGGGACTACTTGAACATGAGGCAGACAGGCTACCACCTATGTTAGAGAGACAGAAAACGCGTTGTGTTAATGACATTGCAAGAATAAAAAACAGGCACAGGTTTGTTTACATGCTGTTAAACATTTTATTAATAGAAAGATATTCAGACTCAAAAATTCAATGCCATAGCTGAATTTGAACTCGAGTTTGTTGGGGAATTTAATGTCATGTCGGCACGTTGGTCATAGTAGCTCAAGGGTTAGAGCGGCTGGACGGCAACCAGAAGATCCGTAGTTCAAATCCCGGCTATGGCATTGAATTTTTCAGTCTGACTGTATCTTTCCATACTTTAGCCTAAAACTGGCTAGTGTGAAAGAACAATTAATTTCCATTTTACTTATATTTTAATGTTTATCAGCAGATTAGAATAAGCAGTTTTATTGGCGATTTTAAAAACATTATGAATGTAGATTGCACAAAGGGTGAGAGGGAGAGAGAAAAAGAAGAAAAAGTAATGAAAAAGAGCGAAAAAGGATGGAAATCGCGGAAAAATTGTTTCGTATTTAGCCTAAGAACATGAAGAGAGCGAGGGTTTCTGCTAGTTTTATAAATATGGCGAAGTTCATACACATTTGATCTTATTTCTTATCATCGCATTCTGCATGTAAACGTGGAACTCAAAACACCGTGTAAACTTAGGAATGGCATTCTCTGCTTTAATCCACCTTGAAACTTTAGGGAGGCCGCTCCGTTACAACCTCCTTGACTCTCAGCGCCTCGGGCATCCCTTCTTACCTCTCCTTCCCTCAAAAACCACGTGTGTGGTCCAGCTAGAGTCGCTGTGGAAAGGAGACGGAGGAGACTCCGTTGCTAGGCAACGCGTGCCGCTCGACGACCAATAGGAATTCACAACTGGGCACAATCGGCCGTCTTCGGAAGCGTTCGTGCGGTGGAAGGGGGAAAAATCCACGAAGACCGTGTCGTTCAGTTATGGCTGATGTTTCAGCGGATGGCAAAGAACGTTGGAGAAAGGATGTTGAATGTATTAGTAGTGTGCCGAGCTTGGATGCGAACACATGTGTCGTCCAGTGTTTGTACGATGTGCGAGAGCGAAAGATAGGAAAGGTGCTCCGCGACGCCGCCGCGAGGTGTTCCGTGCTTCTGTGTTGTGATGTTTTTGTTTGTGGTGTATCAAGAGTAAAGCGTTCGTCCAACAAACACCACGGCTGTCGCAAACGTACCAAGTGTATACATTCTAGTAAGAAAAAAGATGTCAAACATATGCGCGCGATGTTTGAAAAAACTGGGATTTAAGCTTAAAAGAGAGAGAACCCTGTTTCTGCGATGCTTATGAAAATGCTAATGCTCTTGTGTTGTGAATCAAAATAACTGTACTCAAACATTAGTTGATTAGATTTGGTATTTCCAAACGAGTATTTAAATAAGCTAATCCAGTCAGCATTTATTAGACATAAACAGAGAAGCAATACAAACGAAGGGTATTTTATATTTAGAAGTGTGTGTTTTGATTGCTGAAGGGCGAGTAGGATTGAGAAGGCCGTGGACTGCTCTCAGCGCGCCTAGTTCAAAAACATTCAGGGTTGTTTAAAGGCCTGTACTTACAACACGTGTTCTGTTGTGTTTAATTTCTTAAACAGACAAAAACAATCAGTGAGTGGACAGCTGTCAAACTCTTAAGTTATCTGGTCCGTCTGTTGCCTTAAGTTAATATCCTCATTAAGTAATTACTTTTTTTAAAGGTGCACAAACGTATTCATATATTTGATACAAGAAAAAAATACGTGTTAATGTTGTGGCACCAACAGGGGATGAAAATCCCAGCGTCTCCGTTCTAAATGTGGATATTTTGGATACTGAGTTTAATGGTGCACAAGAGGTGGGATAAATACAACGAAAAAGTGGACCAATATGGTGGCTGCGACTGCCAACACAATATCATCAGCACCGTCTCATCATATAACCTTATCACCTGCTGCAGGTCCTCATAAGCTAGGCAAACAACGTCCTCCTAGCAATTATAACGACGATATCTTCATTCGGACAAGCTGGGTCGATGCCGCCGTTGCCTTAGCCCAAATCGACAAGGTAAGCACTTTTGCTCAACATCACACATGTAGACAGTAGAAAAGATACGTTTTTATTAAAATTTATCTATAATTAATTTTGTAAAATATTATCAATCAGTATATTAATACCAAAATAGACCGAAGAATTTTTTATATCAAAATATCTTTTAGTTATCTTTGATAGCATCTAAGAACCTGGTTCACTTATATCAGAAAATGTCACTCAGTAAAAATGGGGAAAAAAAAATTCTCAGATATGTTTACAAAGCAAAAATCATATTTCAATGACACAAAAGCTGGCCATATTTAGAATTAGTACCAATTTTAGAGCAAAGTTTCTCCGTAAGGAGGAGCTAAAACATATCTAACCCTCTGCTCCAAGGAGTACAGCAATTTTATGTTTTCTGTGAATTCAGAGTGCAAAATGGCAAATGTACTATACTTTTCAAAACTTCGTTTAAAACATAAGTAGATATCGTGTGTACAGTGAAATTTATGTATCAAATTAAACGGAAAATCTTAATATTTATAAGGGGACACAAAAATAAGGAAAGGTCATTTTTGGCAGCTTTCTGCAGTTGTATAAAATGAATATTGGAACAAAAATTGTTTTATAAAAATAGAAGTAATTAGGTTTAAATTAGAAACTAGTTTAGGATTCATATAGATATGTATAAATGCACCCTTAATGTCTATGTCAGAGAGATCTAAGTAAACAAATGTTGGTGTATTTACCTAGATTTTTTTTAAATCGAACCAAACATTTTGATATTGTGCTTTTGCTCCTATAGTTTAATATGATACCTACATGTGATGATATTATTTATTTAAATTAAGATATTTTAAGTTTACAAATTAATGCCTTAATATTTTTATATTACATAAAGAATAGTACAGCACCGTTAAAAAACTGCAAAATATTATAGGCCTGTAAGATAAATTCTCATGAAATAAATGCTCAAATTCCACAATTCAATTCATTTTATTGTTCTCTATAACAAGTACAATAGTATATATAATTGAAAACTTGTTTAAGATCATACACCAGTTGTTAAAGATAAAATAAAGACAATCAATACCATTACAAAATAATAACAATTAAAGTGCTGAACTAATACATAAAATGATTGTAATACACATTGATAAAAAGTTACTGGAGGTCAAATTAGAATATCATTATAATTCAGAAATTCTTCCACTAGTTTAAGAAAATTAGTTAATATATATTTAATCTTAGGTATCGGAGTACTATGGCTAAAATTTGTTGGTAATTTATTGAATAATTTACTGCTAATATAATCAACCTCTCTATCATAATTTTAATTTATGCAATTGAGTTATCAAGTTCTGTTTTCCTCTAGTGTTGTAGTTATGAATAGCTGAATATTGAGGCAAAACTTATTTCGTATATACAATATGGATTTTAATATAAAGATACTGGGAAGCTTTTTCATAAAGTCACAGAGAGCATTTTAAGAAGTACAATAGTATTATTAAGTAATCTTCATGTCTGAAAATATCATTTTTCTATTTGTTGTGATATTTGTACCAAAATAAATATTTTTAAAATTTGCAAATGGAAGTTAATGTTGTACAAAAGTTGCATCTTAAAAGCTGAACATTTCGAATATGTATCTGTTGTAGTTTCATTTAAAATTTATAAATTTACTTAGAATAATCAGTGCTCAAGAACAATTACAACTTCCGGAGAGTTTGAAAATTTAATTCTACAACAAACTGACTTGGAAATGTTATTTCTGGTGTTATCATTATTGTAATTTATTGTTCCATTTACTTTCATCTTATAGTTAGAACAGGTAACAATTGAACTCTACGGCGCTTAAATGTGTACTTTCAATCCATTTAACATATGATTCTGCAGCTTACACGCAGTATTTCAAACGTTTCAGTAATTTCTTCCTCACTTCGT
Organism: Mantis religiosa; assembly: GCA_030765055.1. Lineage (NCBI taxonomy): Eukaryota > Metazoa > Arthropoda > Insecta > Mantodea > Mantidae > Mantis > Mantis religiosa. Next base: position 38,775,662 of record CM060953.1, read on the forward strand.
CACATGCTTCATTCCTGAGTTTTTCTTCAGCTTTCTTCGAAGCTTCATCGCTCCCTTAAGATGGTTTGATCTGCTTTTAAGACAAGAATTCATGTAACGTACGGTATATATCAATAATATAGAAAGCATCTACGTATCTACTAACTTAACACAAACGCATATCTTCTTTACTGTAAGTAATGAAAGTTCTTAAGGCACCTTTAAAGTAGCTGCGTACCCTGAGAGTCCGCAAGGCCATGAAAAACTACGCTTGTGGAAAAAACACCTTAACGGGACAGTTCTTAAGTTGGTGGGCATTGTATTTCTCATTCAGGCCACCAGCAACCCAAGGGCTAGGGGAATACTGACCATTCTTTGAAGTTTTCCGACCTTTTGAAGCATTTTGAATGCAGGCATGTCTGGGTTTAGGCTTGCATGAATTCTCATATATAGCATGCAATATTTCAGTTAACGTCGCATTTCTTGAAGGAAATAATTTAGGAAGTAATGTTTGAAATACATATAGCCAAAAGAATAACATTAAACACGATTTTTTCCATCGAAAAAATGCAACTTGTGAAAAATTGAGAAAAAAACTATGGGAATTTGCTTCAGATATTAGTCCCTTAATACAATACATAAATTAGTATGAATGGTTTTCTGTTAATTTACTACTACAATGTACACATTTTTTAAAATATTCTGCCTACATTATTATGAGCACCAACATTTTCAAAACTTGCTTGATACATTCCATCTCTTCACCGATTATCGTGTAAAATATCGTATTTTAGTTCACAATAGAGCTACTGTGGGCAAAAAGAGACGCTTCATCTAAAGTGCATAAATTCTTAATAATCCTGTTGTAATATAAAAAATATTAAAAGTATATTTGCAGGAATCACCATGTAATACACATTTGCATTCTCGCCCTTTGCTTCGTTTATTATGCACGTTCTGGTTGTTTATTATCACATCTCTTGAGCTTATGAAATAAAAAACAAATTAAATTAAGCAGAATTATAATGATTTGATTTAACATATCACGATTTATGTGTTGTATTTTTCTTTTCTTTTTTTTCTTTTTTTTTTGTGATTTACGTCCTCCAATGTTCAATCATATCGGACGTTGAATGAAATGGGTGAAATGATGCCCAAATGAGCCCGGGGTCCATGGAGCATAGAGTTACATGACATTCGTCTTTCAGGATAAGGGAAAACTCCGGAAAAAGCCTTATCCAGATAACTCACCCTGGCCGAGATTTGAACTCGGGACCTCTTGAACGTCAGGCAGACACGCTACCATCTACGCTACCGAGGCGGGCACAATTTATGTAGCTTTGCACGTCAGGGGGTATACAGTTATTTTTTCTAATCATGCTAAATAAATTCTGATCTGTCCAGTAGGGGCTATAGACATGTGAGAAGCTATCTGCATGTTTTGGGTATGCAGAACATTTTCCAACAGTTACCCATTTGCCTGAAGTTGATATAAATTACGACTACCTTTTTTGAAATCATTATCATATATTATAAAATTAATAATCTCGCACGTTTTCAAATAAAATAGTGATTGATCCTTCGGCAAGCATGAAATGGTTTATGCATTTTTCTTCCTCTTGAATTTGAAAGAATTAATTATATAAGTTATGTGTCATACAATTTAAAAAAATTTAGTTCTTAATGAAATATTCATTGTTTTTAAGAATATTAGTTTTTTTTTAAATAAACTAATTTATTTCGGAATTTGTACATTCAGCTGTTTCGGTTTGTTGTTAGATCATGTAAACAATCATCGCGTGACTTCGAAGGCTTTAAGCCTGACATGAATAACAAGAAGGGGGAACATATTCATTTTGAAAGAATGAAAACGTTATATTCAATTTAAAAGAATAGGAAAAAAGTCAAATTTACGTGCGTTTTATGTTTTAACAATGAAAAGAAGAAAAAATAGTTTTAAAATATGGTTTTCTTGATTTTCAACGATTAAATTAGTTGTTTTAAACTAAGACCGTTCAAATGATGTAGAACGAAACTGAATAATAATGATGACATAACAGTCAGAAGTGTAAACAAATTTTCCAGGAACAAGTACTTAATATTCTATTAAAGACAATTACAGATGTACAGTCGATATCGCAATGAAAAAGTTGTCACAGCGGGGTTTGCTTTGCAAATTCCATTAAACCCCCACGGCGCCGGTGTGCTATGCGCAAATTCTGAGCGAACACAATAATGGCGCCACTAGTTTGCATTTTTGCAAAGGTGGCACGTCGAGAACATTCCAGCAAAGGTCATTTGCTTCATGAAAACAATCGGCGCTTTTATCTTCTGCCCTGGTATCCTAAACGTCGGCAACTACTTCAACATGCTCGCTCTGCGGGTTGTCTAAAACCATTACTCCAGGCGTTTTTACAATGCTCTAGTTAGAAGCGTTTGTCTTTAGCGTGTTATTTATCCACATCAGGATTATGTTACGAATTTAGTGCCCTTTTAAAGTATACCTCCACATAATGACCCTCAGTGATGATAGTCGCAAATATTTTAAGTATAAAGTACCTATAAAGTTGCGTAAATTATTGTTTAAAGATACACAACACATTAAAACTCACAAAGAGAAATAGTTTTGTTGAAAGGAATACGCAAATGAGTCAGAAATACATTCACTAGCTGCTTCCATTTGCACACTAGGTCGTCAATATAAATACTAAAAAGTGTAGGTGATAAAGTACACCCTTGTCTGACACCCTGATTAGTAAGAATTTGTTTTAGAAATTTTACCATTGTTCCTCACATTTATTTTTGTTTGGAAGTAGAAGCATTGTATCATTTTTACTAATTGTAAAATTGGGTATCCTCGTTCTTCCAATATTTGCCACAGTTTGCATCGGTTTACCGTATCTAAGGCTTTTTCAAATTCAATAAACGCCATATGCGTTTCTTTATAAAACTCCCTATGTTTTTCAATTAGTTGTTTAACAATGAAATACATTTTTTAAAATATTTTATTGTTCGCTGACGACTTAGTTGTTATACAAAATAGCGAGTCTTCCCTGCAAAAATCTATTTTAAACTTAGTGAACTTTGTAAGCAATATAATATGAAAATTTCTTTTATAAAATCAAAGTTAATGGCATTCATTGGGAAAGAGCCAATAAGAATAAAAAACAGTTATAAATAATCGTTGCGTTGAACAGGTAAGCCATTTTAACTACTTGGGAACTGATGTTAGTTATGACAAGGAATATGATGTCTACAATAAAATATGCAAATTTCAAAGAGTGTGTTGAACAATTAATAGAACATTTAGAAACAAAATACGTAAAGAAATAAAATTAAAGTTCTACAAAGTTATGGCTGTACCTATACTGACATACGGAAGTGAGACTTGGGCGTTAACTAAAAGGCAACAGAGTAAAATACAGGCTTCAGAAATGAAATTCTTGAGAAGTGTGAAAGGATGCACGAAAAGGGACTGAATAAGAAATGAAAATATAAGAGAAGAGCTGGACATTTTTAGTATGAATGATAGGTTAAAAGATCTCAAACAAAAATGGAAGGAACATGTTGAAAGAATGCCAGATAATAGATTTACAAAACAAATATTACAGTATCATCCTAAAGGTAGGAGATCGGTGGGCAGACTCAGGAAACGATGGCTGAAGGACTTCGAAGGCGGAACAGGCACTTGATTGCCTATGCCATGAAGTGAAGAAGAAGAAGAAGAAGAAGAAGAAGAAGAAGAAGAAGAAGAAGAAGAAGAAGAAGAAGAAGAAGAAGAAGAAGAAGAAGAAGAAGAAGAAGAAGAAGAAGAAGAAGAAGAAGAAGAAGAAGAAGAAGAAGAAGAAGAAGAAGAAGAAGAAGAAGAAGAAGAAGAAGTCAGAAATGCTTAAGATTACATTATAAATACCATTGTACGTTTAATGTAAAATTCATTAACGAGTAAACTAGCTAGTTGAAATTGACATTGTTTGCATTCCGTTAATACCCGCCTCGGTATCATAGATGGTAGCGTGTCTGCCTCACGTTCAAGAGATTCCGAGTTCGAATCTCGGTCAGGCTGAGTAATATCTGGTTTTTTCCTTATCGTCAAAGACGAATCGGGTAATTCTAAGCTCTGTAAACTCTGGGTTCATTTGAGCATCATTACACCCGTTTCTTTCATCGTCCGCTATGTCTTAACGTTGGAGGACAAAAAAAGTTGTTTTTCACGGCCGCTAACATTTAACTTGCTAGTAACAAGCGAACCTGCCTAGTGCAGTAGAGAAATATTGTGAAACAATTTAAGATCTAAACACAAATTGAGTACTACTTCCAGTTTCTCTAGCAAGTGTCGTATTGATTTCCTGATTAACAACATACATTGTTGTTTGTTTCTGTTGATTTCTATAGAATTTTTTATGTTCTTTGTAGTTTTTGAAATATTAGGTTTATTGAGGTAACGATCAGTTGTATACAAACTGCAAGTAACGTTTCCCCTAGAAGAACTAACGCTTAATGAATTGACTATTCAGTCAGGACGCATGTTTTACGGCATTTCTTCTTCTTACATTTTCCCTTTTTGCGGTGGTTTTGTGTCGCGGCCACTTTGAATAATTTCTGGAAAGAAAAGTAAAGTGTCAGATTTAATTGCCCTTCCCAAAAGGAACGGAAAAGTTAAAACGTGGCAGCACTTTCCTGTTTCCGTGGATGCGGAACAACTGACAACGCAATACACATACATTGTGGATTCTCGGTGAGATAACTTCAAGCATTGATCTTCCAGAACTGTTAAAGCTTCCCATTCTCTTCTTCTGTAAAGAGATAGAATATTCTCTGATTGTTGTACATGTCTGGCTGCATTCGTCTACTGAAATGAAGCATTGACAACAAAAAATAAAGAAACTTTCTTACATGTAATATATTTGTATGTCTTTATGACAGGTGCGAGTTTGTGCAATTTTTCCCCCAAGTTAACCTGGCTATTAATGCATCGTTGGGACATCACCGTAAAAGGCTGCCCCGCGAACCGACAATTCGTGCCTCATATTCACTCCTACCACGTCACCCGCTTTGGCTCAGCATCAAGTCATTTGTTTTCTATTCTGTCGATCGCCATTTAAATCTCTGGAGTGTTGCTTTCTAAAGTGAATATAATAACAAACAATTTATGTTGGATTGGAACGGATTAAATATATGTTATAGTGTCTACTTTCCACAGTAGCCCGCCTCGGTGGCGTAGATGGTAGCATGTCTACCTCACGTTCAAGAGGTTCCGAGTTTGAATCTCGGTCAGCGTAAGGTACCTAAATAAGGTTGTTTCCGGGTTTTTCCCTTATCCTGAAAGACGAATGTCGGGTAACTCTAAGCTCCATGGACCCCGGACGCATTGAGCATCATTTCACCCGTTTCATCCATCGTCCGATATGACTGAACGTTGGAGGACGTAAATTACCAAAAGAAAAAAAAAACTTTCCACAGTCATATTACAGTTGTAATAAATTAATATATTTACACCTAAAACTCGACATTTACAACGAATCCTGAAGAAAGAATCTTCATTATTATCGCTATTATTACGTTGTAACAATACCTATCAATAAAATGACGCCGGATTTATTTAATACAACTTTAATTAAAGTTATATTATTAATTATATAAATTACATTGAATAACTGAATATGATATAATCGTTAAGTTCAATTTTCTTAAGAGTTCTGAGTTATTATACTGTCTTTACACTAATATTAAGAATTCTTCAGGAGCACGTATTATTCCCTCAACTTAATCGATTTTTCTTAATTGTAGATGATCTGTATTATTTTATTACGTAAACAAATTAACATTATTTCATCAGTTGTTTTGTTTCTGTAAAATTATTTTACTATGATGAAGGTTTTGGTTTATATTGAATCTTCGGGGTACCGCAATATTCATGATGCTGTTTTTTTTTTTTCATTTACGTTCTCTAACTTTAAGTCATATCGGACTATGAGATAAGCGAAATGCTGTTAAAATGAGCCCAGGGTCTATAGAGCTTAGAGTTACCAGACATTTATCTTTCAGTATAAGGGAAAACTCCGGAAAAAATGTCCAGATAACTCAATCTGACCGAGATTCGAACTTGGAGCCTCTTGAACGTGAGGCAGACACGCTGCCATCTACACTAATGAGGCGGGTACATGATGCTGTTATTAATATATCAGTGATGTGTCAGAATGCACATAAGTAAGCGAATTATTAGATGGTTATTTTAGCATTGGTATCAGCTGCCATGTTTGTTATTTTGGTTACGTATGATATTAATGTAGTTAAATGGCAATAGATGCTAATGTTGGGGTACACGACTTATCCAGTAAATGTACGAAGAGAACATCAACAACGCTACCGTAATACGGAGCCGTTCCAAACAGCTCACTGACCCAAGGAAGGAGAACAACAGCAGGCAACCAGCTGACAGAGTTCTCCCTCTCGACCCAGAACCAAGGCCGGCCTCCCGCCTACACACTGTTGTCCCGTCAGTCTTCCGCCTTGTTGCAGCAGCCCAGTTCCTGCTTTCTGATTTCGTCCGTGGAGTAAGCCACTTCGACCGGAAACGAGAATAACAAATTGGCGTAGTAGCACAGTAAAACAAATCACCATAATATGGATGACTTTTCACGTGGGTGGCTGTGCAGAATAGTCAAACGCTTATGAAAATTGTAGGCGTAACAATAGACGACTGCCACCAAGGGTGTAACTTGCGATTCAGTTCTTGCGGGGTGGGAAGAGTAAGTGAAACGCGATATAATATACAATTAATAGTAATTTATGAAAATAAAGTACTATGCAATACAGGCCAAAAAGTAAACAACACTTGTTGCTATCTTAATGCTGCAAGAGCCTAGAAAGTCGCCAAAGTAGCGAAAAGCCAACAGGGGGAGGGAAATAAAATGACTAAATTTATTTGTGGTAGATAGTCATTCGCTTGCGTCATAATAATTATCCATATTTTCTGTTGCTGCTTCTTTCTCTAATTTTCCTTTATCTTTCTGTCCAGAAGTCGAATGCATAATCCATCGTATTGATTTACAAGATTCCTATTCTCTTCAGCGCTAGCATCATCCCATAGCTTTGGCTGATTAGATGTGGCTTGAACTGAAATATCGTACAACAGTTTTTAACATTTTCGTTTTGTTTACATCATTGAACAGGTGTCATTGTACCTATTTCTGCTCATCCAGGTCTAGTTTGTATAAGAAACGTGGATTGTACTTCAGTGTACAGCTGCGTTTTCTTATATCACGTAATTTCTATAACAGAGACCATATACTTTTGATTTGTCAGTACTTCAGGTTGCATTGTAATTAAGTCTTTTTGCCAGTCACCCAAGGGCCCTCTCTTCCATCGTCTATAATTAAAAAACTCGCGTTCGTATCATAAATCTCATTATGCTTCATCCACGAAGTTGTTTACCTTATTTCATCGGTGACGAGGCGTGACTTTCACAGTAAGGGAAGCTCCAAATAATAGTTTTCATTAAAATAGGAGAGTATAATGATTCAAAGAACTAAGACTGCTCTTCAGTACTCTTTCTATTATACAGTCACAGGTCACTTCTTACATTGCAAGACTGGTCACACTGCAAGCAGGCATATTTCTTCCCCCCCTCTCTACTCAGACGTTCCAATTTGTCCTAGAGCTGGCCCACACCATGTGAACTGTTAGCCTAAAATAGAGAAAGTATACAGATTCACATACTTTTGCTAATAACGTAAAACTGCACAAGAATTTCCTATTTTTCGCCACTAAATACTAAACTACGTAAAATACTATTGCTAATGCATATTTAAATATGCTTACAGTTGTATTTAAAAATGTCATATAAAACAAAAAATAAACTTTTCTTCACACGCTACAGAGACTTCATGTGACAGTATTTCTAACTATCCTAGAATCGTGATTGGTTCCGGAAACCTAAGAAGCATGGCATTCAAGCAATTGCACACTTCGCCATTGTCTATTGTTGATTTATAAATAATAGCATCACCATTAAACTGTGATTATGATTATGCGCCTGCTATGATATTGCATATTCTTTGCATAAACTCATAACGGACAAAAAGAGTAACATCCCAAAATGTATTGCTTTAAATACAGGATCATTTAAACTAACCATAACAAATATTTTCGAAATGTTGAATGCTACAAAAATATACTTCTTAGACTATTCACATAACATTCTAGTTGTCTATATCTGACGCTGGAAGAAATTCGTGGAAAACCTTCCCTAGCTTCCTTAATTTATATACAGTTTAGATTAAGTTTGCTGTTTGTGCAGCATTTGAGTTTTGAATACAAAGGCACACGATCTTTTATCAGAACTTGGCTCAGTTTATCATAGGTTCACATCACTTGCTCATCCGTTGACCTTAAGAGCTGTAAGCAAATAGCTATCGAAACTCGCTCATATTTTGTCTGACTTCAAATGACCATAACATTTTGACACAAGGGAAAGGGGATTTATTTTATTTGTATTATTATCACTCCAATCGCAACTTATACGGGCAAAGAGTCCAAATAATGGTACTCTTCCTTTATACCCTTTACATATTTACTAAGCCTAGTCCATTGTCCACAATTATGTAGTTATTTATTTATAATCTCATGCCATCCATATATATATATATATATACTTTTTCTAAAGAAATTATTCATTATATTAAGGTTATTGACTGTAGTTAAATCGTAATTTATGTTCATTTCTATTTATAATTTCTCCTTCGCATGTTTCTGCTACTGCAAATCCTGCATTGAGGTCTCCATTTATTACACGGTAATTTTTTTATATTTGTAATGCCCATTGGTAGTTTGTCATAGAATATCTGTGCTTTTTATTTTTAGTTTGCATTCTTAGCTCCTATTTTTGTTACATACTCTCACTCTCACTCTCTCTCTCTCTCTCTCTCTCTCTCTCTCTCTCTCTCTCTCTCTCTCTCTCTCTCTCTCTCTCTCTCTCTCTCTCTCTCTCTCTCTCTCTCTCTCTCTCTCTCGTTGTATTTTTAATTGCATTATGACAATTCTTTCATTAACATGTGTATAACTTTGCATTATATTTCCCTATTCAAACATAGATTGTATGATTGGCTTATGGCAACACTCTTTTATTCCTTGCAAGAATACCTTGAACTAGTTATTACTAACATTGTTCTTTTTATTACTTTATCCTTTAAGTATATCAGGATGTTTACAACAAATGAGTCAAGGCTTTTTTCAGTTTCTAATACTTCACGTACGACCTCGAAAGCTTAAATATATATAATTTTTAATTGTAATATTTAATATCAAATTTAGCAATTCAGGTCTACAGAGATAAATAATGCTTCAGTGATTCACTGAGCTTAGGTAACTGACACTTGTCTTAGAAGAAAAATTTACACAGCTAACTCATCCAAATTGAGATTACAGGTCAGGTCTTTCAAGTTCATGCGTGCCTGGGAAAGCTAAGAAATAGCTTTCCCAGTTTTACAGGGTTAAGAATGCAAAGTACTTTGTTCTGGAATTCGTAGAATTCCAAGCAAATGTTTTTTACTGTAAAAATATCGTATAAAACATAAGACGAAAGGATAGCTCAGAGTTCAATGAACTGTTTTTATACATCCTAGACTTGTAAAAGGAGACAAAATGTTCGTTCAATGGTTTCATTTCTTGGCTGACATATAAATATGTAATTTAATCACCGTTTCACAATTCTATCCATAAAGGTTAAAGTAAAGTTATAAATATTAGATATATGAAAGAGATAATGATGAGAAAGTGTTCATTAGAGATCCTTTGTAGCCCTTTGCGTTGGTTGCCGGATGCTAACTCTCCCATATCAGTGTAGGAGTTAGTGTTTGAAATACGCTGTGGCTTAATATTCAGTCGTAAATCCCGAAACTTCTAAAACTCCTGTGTTTACTTCTTTTTATCATTTAGTGTAGTACATGGAGAAATATTCAATTTCACTTAAAAGCTACACATCGAAATTGCACTGAAAATGCAATAGAATATATATATATATATATATATATATATATATATATATATATATATATATATATATATATCCTTTAATCCATCCTTTAACCCAACACTTTTGTGTGTAAACAAAAGCGAAAAGTTGGATACACATAAAATGTTATACCATAATCTTATTTAAGGATGCCAGTTGAAGATTTTTAAGAACAAAATCTCTAAATTGCACTTTAAATAGAAACGTTATTTCTAAAAAATGGGTGTCGATTTTGAATAAAATATCGTATCGTTGAGATATGAGATTAAAATTAAAATATATACTTTAAATTCTCAGCAAACAGTTTGTGAATTCCAAAAAAGTGTTGGTTTAATGGGAGACATAAGCGAACGAAAACTTGAATAAGAAAGGGGGGGATGCGGATTCTATTAAAATATACAATTTATGTCACATAACTTTATGAATATAATTAGTTATTCCTGAAATATTCTCCAGTTTTCTTTGAAAATTCTCCAGTAATTTAACCAGCCTTATTCCATACAACTTTATCCGTATCTCTCAACTATCATTACACAGCGTTTTTATCGGTTTCGTCAATTAACCTTGGATTGCGCAGGGCTTGTTTGCCATCAGCATTCAGAGATGTATATTAGTCAATATAGAGAAACGGCAGAAAAGGAATCGCGGAAGAATACATTTTAGCGTGGTGAGGTTATAAGAAACAGGGTGTAATATCAATGCAGACGTATGTATACAAAACAGTTGACTATCGTTTAATCCTGCTGATAAACACATTATGACAACATTATCAGTAACAGGCAGGCAATGTATAGAAAAACTCGTGTAATGGCAGCTATTGCAGTCGTTATTTTACTTGTTTCGTACAGGTATCACACGCTGGAGGATACTGCTTCATTAACCGGCTATCGACGCTCACATAAATCGTGAAGAAGGACAGAAGGCTCGACTTAAGTTTCATCATAACAGTGCTCGTTAAAGAAACAATATACTTTAACAAGGTAGACTGGATATCGGTTTGTTTACTAGCAGCGCCCACACGCGTTGCCTTATAAATAAAAACTCAATCCCATTCAGAACCCGACTCGACTCCAGAGTGGTTGTCCTTTTTTCTTGCTGGTGATGCATTGTCACTTAACGGGTACTTACACTCCTCGACGGCGACAGCAGCTGCTCGGAGTAGGAAATGGAGAAAAAACAGTCTTACTCTCTTCCTAATGCTTCAATACTTTCATTTTCTTTTTTATTTCTTCGAATACTACATCACGTTACGCATTTTACTATGCTCGGTGCTTAGTATACATGAGCGATGTCGAACCAAGCACACCAGCTCACTTCTGCTAGATGCCACTGAAGGAAAAATAAAGGAAATGGGAAACTCATGTAGTTGAGTAACTGAAATACTACCTGACATCAAGAAAAGTTAAACAATTCAACAGAAAACATAGAATTGGAGAGTGGAGTTTCACATGTAGATAAGACCTGTCGTAAAACACAAGTATACCTCTCCAAAAAATAAATGGTAAAAAATAAAAATTCCGAATAAAAATTAGGTTTCCAAACAATCAAGAGCAATAGACTATAATAAAACTGGATAATTATTAAACTACTTTTAATTTATTAAATGTATATATTTATAAATTGTACTACACATTTAATCTTTGCATTCAGATGATAATTTGCGGATCACTTGTATAATGTTTGAAATGTCAGAAATGAAAGTGCTCTATTGCTGACTCCATTTTATTCATTGGTACGGTATGCTTAAAAATATGTTAGCCCATCCCTAGAAGAACCCTGAATTATCTCGCTACCATATGATATGCGACACAGGGTTGTACAAATTGTACACGAAATGTGGAATAGATATATATTGACATATAGTTTAAACATTGTCGGTAACAGTAAGTGATAAGTGAAGTAATGCAACACTTACTGAGAGCGGAGGTTTTAGGAGGCTTTGGTCATTTCCTCCGAGAGAAGCTCGCTTAATCGTGATGCTGGATTTCAGTTCAGCTTCTCTTGGAAAGCGGCCTTAAAATGGAAATCGATCGACTTAAGAACCACAGATCTACATAGCTTGATCATCAATTTAAGTAGTTAGGTTTCTTTGATGTAATTAGTTTTCTATACTCATGCCATCTCCTGACCTGGCATTTAATTTACTACAGTCTTTTGCTCAGTGATGCAAGTATTGATAGTGTTTTGTCTTTGTTGATTTTTATGGTATATCTATTGAGTGTTTATAACACTTCTAATAAATATCCTGATGATGAAAGCGATGTACGCTCCCGAAACGTCGATTTCTAGTCGTCTTTACACCTGGCTTGTTTCCCGAGAGTATCTTGAATATATTCATCGGCAGGAAAGCTTCAGGTCTTGTTTTATATATCTAATAATTTGGAAGTGCTTGAATTACAGCCATTTTGTTGTTGTAATTTACGTCATCCAACGTTAAGTCATATCGGACGATGAATGGAATGGGTGAAATTATGCTCAAATGAGTCCAGGGTCCATAGAACTTAGAGTTACCCGACATTCATCTTCAGGGTAAGGGAAAACCCCGGAAAAACCCTTATCCAGGTAACTCACCCTGACCGAGATTCAAACTTGGGACCTCAAGAACGTGAGGCAGACACGCTACCACCACGATACCAAGGTGGACAATTACAACCAAGTTAATAACTGAAATGAAGATAAATTGTGCAGTGTTCCATTCAGCTTAAAAATATATATTATAAACATGAGAAAAATATTTTTCTTAAGTTACTTCCTAAAACGTTAAGTCATATCGGACGATGAATGAAATGGGTGAAATGATGCTCCTCAAATGAATCTGAAGTTACCCGACATTTGACTATCAGGATAAGGGAAACTCCGTCCCGTAGGGGAGGGGATCCGTCCCCTTCAGCTGCCGTGGTGCGGGTGCTGCGGACCCTTAGCACTCGTGGTACCTCTGACGTTACTAGAGGAACCTCGGGCCGATGATCTGAGCCCCTCCCTCTGGGAGTTCTTCGGATTGGGTTGGTCTCGAGGGGGCAGTGTGTTCCCGATACCCGTGGGAACCGGGTACGTCTTTGGACGGGGTTGAGGGAAGCCATTAATTCTCCCGGGTATAGTGGCCGCGTTTAAAGCATCCCCAACCGGTTCTCTTTGTAGGGAAAAACTGTTCTTCCCCCTAACCACAATGTCATAAACATCTTAGGAAACACCAACCGGGGTCAGAGTAGAAGAATGTTAGGCACATGTTTACAGCTCAGAATACCCAGGGTTGCCGTTGTTTAAAGTAACGTTTAGAGGCAAAATATAAAAAAATAAATCAGAATTCACTGTAAGGAATCGTCATTGATCTTTTCAAATAAATTTTAAATGATTAATGCTTCCTATAATAATGCATAATGTTACAACTCTTTATAACATAACTGAAAGGAGATATGTTACCTATGCTGTTATGGTATTAGTACTTCTATTACGTACAAGAACTAAATGCGTATTATTAGCATAATATCCAAGGAAAGTTTAGTAAAACATCATTACAATTTTAAAGGGGTTAAATTGCATCAGTGTGCATGGATTTGCAAGGGATATTTACTTGCGAATTAAAGAAGCACTTTGGATATTCTGATAGTTAATAATCGTTTATAAGAAAAGAGTGCACGTTAGAGCTTTGTTTATTGCAATCGTGAGCCGATTTATCCTAAGACAGTTTCCTTTATTCAATGGTAGCTACAGGTGGTGAATTTCAGTTAAATTTAACAAAGCAATAAATACTTCAAAATAAAAAAAAACAAGAAACTGAAGAAAAACTAGTAAGGAAACTCTATTACTCTTTTTAAATTTTCGAAGCTTTTTACAAGGATATCTGCTAATTTAAATAATAATCACGTACATTCCGCATAATAATTAAATATGCCATAAACGCTTTAGAATTCGAGAAAGTTTAGAAATACTGTTAGATATATATTACACGTATGAATGGAAATCCATGTTAGGATATCCATGTTAGGTTCGATACCCACGGTCTACACATCTTAATTAAATTACGCAAGTGCTAAACACCAATAACTATTAAACACTAATAAATTTATAAAACTATACCAAGTAAAACTTTATGTAACTTCTATAAATATAAGCTTAATTAACACACATAGGAAGCACGTTTGCACAGTCTAAGCTAATTTCTGAGGACACAAGAAAAATATTGCAACAGCGCTCTAACTTGGTGAACGTATTAAGAAGGACCTCCCATATGTTTAAGGGTCGAAAACCCTTATAATTGCTTACATGTGAGGAGGCGTTGTCAGAAGGGAAAGCTTTTGACGCCGCCTGGGATGCGATGGACGAGGCTACTATACTAGCCTGCAAAGCTAGTAGAAGGTGTACTAGATCCCCAATCGGCCCCACCGAGGTCATATCGGTAGCCTTCACCTTTGGTGCTGGCGCGCGTAAGTGGCGTATCCACTTCCATCCCGTCTTGTGTCCTAGGACCAGATGGGGCGGCTTGTTTGTTACCCAGGTCTTGTCCTATGGAAAGCCCCACGGAGGATGCCGAGTGCCCTTTGGGACAGCTCGGATACTCCCTGGTTGTAAGAGGTCCGGGTCTTGTTCCTACGGGTTCAAGACTAATGGGAGTACAGCCTCTGGACTCAAACTCAAACAAGGGAAACTCTGGAAAAAACCCGTATCAAGGTAACTCACCCTGCCCGAGATTCGAACTCGGGACCTCTTGAGAAATATATGGCAGTCCATATGAGTCAACTGAACAAGGATAAATCTTTGAATTAGATGCAATCAAGCCTGAGGTGCACACCCGGCACTAAGTATCCGGGTCCCTTTTACACAAAAACAAACTCAAAGCAGGTCCAGAATATGGAATAATTACTTAAACTGTTAAGTTCCATGTATACTAGATATAGTAAAGACAACCGATAACGTTCTGTAATACTAGTCACAATGTAACTCCTGCTGCAACAGCTTATATTGATCATTACTGTAGCTTTTATGTCCAGTCTTTGTGCAGTTGGGTTGCTGACAGCAGCTTAAGCATTTCCAGACCCTCCTCCATTGCTTCAGAAGAAACTAGGTTCGACATTGATTTAGTTCAACAGTCATTTTACAAAGTGCTCTTGTTATTAGAGGCATAAATCCTATTTAATGTCTTGCTGTCTGTTTACTATTGTATTAAACAGGCGATATTTTCCCATTAACTGACTATGCTGTCATGAGACAGGACACGTTAGTGCTTGACACTACGGATATGAACACATGAAGTGACAGGAAAGGTTCGACATGTTGGCAGATCGACAGTACGCGGTTTCAACATTTATTAACTTGAAGTATCTTGCAAAGACTTCAAATAGTTATCCTACATCTTCGGATTTTCAAGCTGCTAGTGATCAACAAGACAATTCAGATATTTTAGCATTACGAAGATTCGAAAACTCCCTTCATAATTAAAACCAAGGTTTATGCAAACTGGAGACAGGTTCCATCACTGCTAAGTTCTCCTCCTATAGTCTTTACTTTTATTTCTTAATATTCTCTATATTCTGGTAAAATGCTCGACAAAGAAACATTTCTCAAAGAACAATTCTATCCAGTGCATCTCTAAGAGAGCAAGTTCTTATCCAGTGAACCATCCAGTTTCTTTAGTTTTTTTTTTATCACCTTCAGAGTTCGATTTGAATAGATTAATTACGTATTTGTTGTGCCCATTTTACAATGCATGTCTTCATCATATCTAGTTTTCAAATTCCTCCAGGAGTTCTCATTTCGTTAAACCTTCTATTATACAGTGCGATCCATATAAAGCTGAACCATTCCAATAGGTCATTAACTTTAGAACCAATAATGGAACACACGTGCAACTTTGGCAGAATATAATACACAATTGCGAGATTACATACACTATCTACATCTTTAAAAAAATGTTGGAAGTGTCATCCACCAGTATCTATACATGTTTACACTCGTCTCACCATATTCTCTGAAGTTTTACGGAGAGTATCCTCGCCAATGTTACTTATTTCGGTTCGAATGGATTGATTGAGAACATCAATTGTCCGTGGCCTATTCTTGCACACTCTATTTTTAGATACCCCCACAAGAAAAAATCCGTTGAGGTTAGGTCAGGGGATCTGGAGGCTACAGACCGTTTGAGATTATTCGATCATCAAAGAAACTGGTTACAAGTTCCATGGTGTCATTAGATGCATGGTACGTTGCTCCATCTTGCTGGAAATAACCTCTCAATTCGATATCATCTCCGTAAAACTCCAGGCCGGCTTTGGCCACGCTGCACTCAGGCAACTCTACCCCATCTTTCGATCCACCATGCCCATCCGCCTCAAACTGCGGACGTACCGTGCGATCATCCCTCCTCTGATCCTGTATGGATGTGAGGTCTGGGGTTCGGTGGCTCATACCACCCTCCGCAGGCTGCAAGCCGTGCAGAACAGAGCCTTAAGGATGATCTACGGTACCGACCGCAGGTTCCCATCTCACTTCCTGCACACCCAGTCTGGTATACCGTACGTCGTAGACGTCGTGCGTGAACGAACACGCACGTTGTATGCCAAGATCACTCCTCACCCTAACCAGCTGGTGAATTCACTTGGTCAATATGACAACCGTTTCCCCAGGAGACGGAGGAGCTACCGCCTACCCAAGGGTCTGCATCTCCTCCTGCCCCTACCAATTTCCACCAGGTCACTTCGCGCCTTGGCCACGGCTGGAACGTTAACACCTGCAGTCGCGCCCTGGGGCGCGCGCACGACCTGGTCTTATTCAACCCAAAACCAATTCCCACCTGGTCTCTCAATATTGGTTCCCCCTCTGATTGACGGATCGCTAGCGACCGCACAAAGCAAGGTAGAACGGGCACTGTCCTTCCCCCGTCCCAAGGGGGAATATCCCGGCACCAGAAGCATCAGCAGAGGCCAACTGCGCCGTCTTACTAAACGACATGCAAGCTTGCGCACATACATTTATCTATCATACCGCACGGGTAAATACGCACAGCGGATAGGTAACGTGGCGTGTAACCCTCCGCCCGGGAGAACCCGGGCGACCTGCACCTGCTCTTGGCTCTTGGCTCATGGAGAATATGGTGAGACGAGAGCAAACATGTATAGATGCTGGTGGAGGACACTTCCAACATTTTCTCTGAGATGTTAATAGTGTAATGTTATCTCCCAACTGTGTATTATATTCTCCCAAAGTTGCACGTGTGTCATTATTGGTTCAGAAGTTATGGCCTGTTGAAATGGTTCAGATTTATATGAATCGCACTATACAATGGCACTCATCACATGAAGCACTTTCATATTTCTTTGTTTAGTCCTTAAAACTCCACAAAATTTGTGCCTTTCTCTGCTATGGCTATTGTACTCTGACAACAGCTGGCGCTTTTTACAATACACACAAGTCCTGAAGTCTTCACTTGATACCAGGAGTGTATAGTTTTTTCATATCTTCTAGCTTCGGTCACTTTTGGTAAATGTTCCTTCCATTCTCGCCCTTAATAATTCTGCTAGCAGGTCACCTGGGATATGTTCCTCTTCCGCTGGCAGTGTAATATCAGCTAGCCCTAGAATTATATTTTCCCCCTCCTACTATCAGTTCTTCAAAATGTTCGAACAGGACTAATGACACTGTATTTGAACGAAGTATGTTTACGCAGTGTATGAAAGCATGACACATCCTATTTGCCTTGACCAGCCCAAGAGTGTTTCATCCATTAAGAGTTCCATGGTTTATTTGTCAGTTTTATTTATATCTACATTCGCTTGTCTATTTTGTATTATATTTATTAGCAGAGCATAGAATTATATACAGTTCTAAACAGCTTTGCTGATACCACTGTTTTCTATTTGTTCCATTTATACCAATGGTCATCGGCGGCCGTTCTCCTTTGGACCATATCGAAAGTGTTAACTCGTGTTCGTTGGGTTTTAATCATTAGATCACGCACACATTCGCACTCTCATTCATACTTCCAGACTCTCCATTCTTCCACTCTCATTCAGATTTCTTCAACTCTGGGGAAGATGAGGAATTATCTTGGTCGGAGAAAAATCCCCACCCCTACCGCCGGGAATCAAACCCGGGACCCCTAGCACAGCAGGCAGGTGCTCTGCCGACTGAGCTACGAGGCCAACCGATATCATTTTTGTCTATTCTAGAAAGTAATATTACCTTAATAAAATCACATGGATTCGCGATGGATATCAGGATTCCATAATTGACCCGAGTCAGTCTTCGCAACACGCCTAGATGCTGACATGCCTCATAATCCTGTACCTACAGCAGATGCACTTAGACCCTTTAGCGTAGGGATGGCGAAAAGGAGATCCGCGATTACGTTTTGTACTTCCATGTGCTGCCAAATGACCCGTGCTCACTGACCATCGTGTTACTTAGGGAACACGCACCTACCATTTTAAATCACCGAAGAAACATATGAAGATCGTGTTATTTAAATCAGAAGAAAACAGAAGAAAATATCATTAACATGAAAACTACAGTGTATTGCAGTAGAAGTTAGGCGGTAAACTGGAAATTTGGCAACGTCTCATCGTTTTCTCTCCGTGCTGAGCATCTTCCGTGTTGGTTGTAATAACTGGATGACGTCATGAAAGCGACCACCCAGGGAGATGCCGCGGCGGCGTTCTTGTTTTGTTGTAGATGTTTACAGGTGTCAAGTGCTTTACCGCGCGGTGGTTCCTCGCCAACGCGTGACTAGAATTACCTTCATTTCTCTTCACAAATTTGTTTACTACATTTGCAATGTTAATCCGTCAGCCAAATAATGGATCAGTGATGGATCAATATTTGCGGGAAATGAATGACGCGTATGCCTGGTTGGAGATAAATATGTAACTCGTGGATTAGGAAGTTAGAAGTGGGACACCTCCTACACAAGGACATAAAAGATCTGTTGATTCTGTGCCCCCTTCCACAGAAGAAAGGGTTCAAGTGAAGAAACTACAGGAGGCTACAGGCCACAGAGAGCATGGAAGTTCCCAACAGTTTCAGACTCCAGCTCGCTAGCGAGAGCGATGAACGACCGCCAGCCAAGCGGCCCTCTAGTCTTCAGGGGAAGTTCTGTTTGGGTTAGGAAGTAGGTGAAGATATGTGTTAAATGCATTGAAAGTTAGCAAGAACATATATTAAGCTATATTAAGAGATAAGGGGCAAGCTTATTTGAAACAAGGATTAGTTATGAAGCCTTATAGTAGAGTTGCACACACTGTTATTGCAAAATAAACAAAGTGTGTTCATAATTGATACTTCTCCTGCTGGATATGTATAATGTTCCAGAGAAATCAAATTTTACAAGTACAACATGTCAAATGTTCATACTGATTTATTAGACGTTAGGAATAGATGCTTTCAGCATCACAAGTAAGCTTGGTGGGCCCTTTTTGCGTCCTTACCTTGGGAGGTAGGGATAAATGAAAGATCCGAACGCCGACCAAATTCGGTCGACGATGTGCGCTAGCAAGGACGGACTTCAACATGGCAGCGGTTCTGACGCTGGCTAGCTCTGCCATTCAGAACCCGGAGGTCCTTCGGCAATCGAGACAGCTCCCAGAAGGTGGCCACAGTAGCAAAGTGTGAAGTTCTCATTCGGAAGGCCTCGGGTTCGGTTCCCCTGGAGTGGACTGAAGGGCGCATTGCGGTTTATACACCCATCTGTTGCGACTAACACGCCCCAGGAGGAAGGGGGCAAGTGAGGGAACCGAAGGAGGTAAAAGGGTCGCAGGTAAATAGGCTACAGAGCGACACGGAACTCCTTAACAAGTTCTGAGAGTTCATCCCTACGCAGTCAGCAACACTCCGTGTCCGGTGTCGTTAAGTGTTGTTCCCTCAAAATGTAGCGCCTCCGAGAACAGTAGTTAGAATACCTAAGCATCCGCGCCATCTGTACGTCATCGCTATACACTATGAGCTTGAACGGGCACTTGAAACATGAGGAAACAGTACGTCGGAGTACGCAAGCGACGAGGGTCGAACCCGCGTCTTCACCTTTCTAGGTAATGTGAGCAATAACCACTCATACGTGGCATTGCCCTGCACCGTGGTGTAGTGGGCTAAGGCATCCGCCTTTGGTTCCCTGGCACGGCAGTTGCCCAGGATTGATCTCACCCCTGGAGGGTGCGGATTTTAAGGACCGGTGTCCATTGAGCATCGTGAGGAAATTGAGGAGCTACGATAGGTAGCCAACGCTAGTCTAGAAAGTGGGTGCCGAGATGCTGACTACATCTCCTTTCCGTATCGGCTGGATGATCGTCAACTCTACCTTGTGTATGTGGGCGTGAGGCCGGCATTCGGGTTGGCAGGAATTGGCCCAGTAGGGGATATTGCGCTATGGGTTAACGTAAACTGTGGCATTAGTATACAAATTAATGGATGCCTCCACATAATAATTTCATGCATATACTTGTATTTTCTTGTGATTCTTTAAATCTGTCAAGATCGACTGGTGGTTTAAACACAGCAGTTGTGCATCCAATAAAAAATGTCTAGATGCACGCACGTTTGTTGGTACTGGATCAAATTAAGTAGAAACTGTGTATAGGTCTTAACAGATCTTTTTGTTCGTTTTTGCAGGGGAAAGCGTCAGGAGAGCGCGCTGCTCTGTGGCTCAGGGCGCGTCTACAGGCGCAGTTGTTTCAGCTGGGCTGTTTCTTACATCGCCATCCTGGTAAGGTCCTTTTTGTGGCCTTACTCCTACTCTCTATCTTCTGTGTCGGCCTAAAGTCTGCTCAAATCCACACACGCGTCGATCAGCTCTGGGTCGAAGGTAAGGCAATGTTCTCAGTTCACACATAGTGTCTCTTAAGTGTTCGTTTCTGTCGTGAACCTAATGTACAGCACATTTAGGATATCAATAAATTTAAGCAATTTATGTGTTCAGTAGAGATGACAATTATTAAGAAAATTAATAATATGAAAAAAAAAGAACACAGATACACAAAATATGAAATATACTTTGAACCGAAGCAGATTATACTTTAAGGTTTTGGAACTAGTTCTCTTAACTATTAAAAAGAAGAGGTGCTTTTAAACTTGGCCCGTTTGATAGTAAAATATCAAATGAAATAAGCAAATCAATTGCAACTGATATATTTATGAAACCATTAAATTTAGAAAACGGGAAGAAAAAAGTTATTGCTTTATGCTCACTTAATATTAATTAAATTTGTAGTAAAAATACAGTTCGAGAAAACAAATGCTCAACAATAGACGGTGTTTAATTTCGCACCTTTTTTAATGTGACGTTATCAAACGTTAAATTACATCCTACGATGCACGAAACAGGTGAATTAATGCTTAAATGAGCCCAGGACCTTAGAGTTATCTGACAGTCATCTTTAAGATAAGGGAAAACCTCAGGGGGAAAAAAGCTATCCAGATAACTCACCCTGACCAAGATTCGAACTCGGGACTTTTTGAACGTAAGCAGTCACCCTGCCACCAGACGCACGTGACGTCATATAAAGCTGAAGGCCTCATTTTCTCAATCCTACTGTCTAACTGAAAAATTTGGTGCGAGATTTTACAGACACGTTTCCTAAAAAGAGTGGATTCAGTTGTGTTCCACACGTGACCACCGACAAAAAAAAAATAAATAAATAAAAATTAAAAAAATAATGTTTTGGTAACATTTTCATACTGTATTTAAAATTTTAATATTCTTTCATGATCTTTAAGATTTATGATTTTTTACTTTGAAAATAATTTCCACTAGCAATGAGTTTAGTATTGTATTACAGCGTTTTCTGTTGAAGTTACTACTTAATTATTAATAAATTCCATGAAGGATTTAGATTATTAATTGAACAAGAAAGACGTTAATAAAGGATCAACATTTATTTTTATTTCAAGTCTTACTTCTAATCATTTTCAAATATATAATCATCCCGTTAATACAAAAGCAATTTAACTGCATCTTATTTATTTTAAAGCAGTGGAATTATTAAGAAAGATAGGGAAGGATTATGGACCCAGGAACACGGAAGATATAAAGCAAAGTGAATAATAGATTTTCACTAACCTGGCTTTAGGTATATGGTCCTTTTTTATACAGTGTTTAGTGGATATTAGTACCTTGCAAAGTATTCAGAAATCTTAGAGCTGTGTGAGAACTTTTCGTGGAAAATCGTATGATTTAGTGGAAGCTGTACTTGCATTTTGCTGTATGTTTATCTCTTGATCTGCATTACACATCTCTATAATTTCGAAAATGAAACAGATTTTTTAAAGTTTGTTTATTAATTGATGTTTTAATATAGCTTGTATACAGTTTCTTAATACTTCTAGCCTATAGTGCCTACGTTTCTCTACAAGGAATCAGATGCAGTTAACTATGCATTTTCATTTCGTTAGCTCCTCATTTTTGACATTGCCCTGCCACTCACACAATGTCGAGCACAGTATTTTGCTACCTGTTGCGCCTGCACCACACGCTTTTGCTGAGTATTTCTAAAATAGTTATCACTTCTCTCTTCCTTAGTGTTATATCTTTCAAAAACGTGTGTATATATTCCAAAAGTAATATTTAGAGTCAGCTTTGCAATATCTGCTTCTTTGACTATCCACAGATGCATCACTTAAGATCATTGCTTGGATTCACGCAGTTCTATTGCTATTTAAAACAATAACTGGTTATTGATATTAAATCTTGAAACTCTGTAGAGTTAACATAGGCCTGCTTATGAATCGTATGTCATGGCTCACGTTCTGCAGATGCAGCGTTGCCTGCCTCTGTGGCGTAGGTGGTAGGGTGTCTCTCTCTCTCTCTCTCTCTCTCTCTCTCTCTCTCTCTCTCTCTCTCTCTCTCTCTCTCTCTCTCTCTCTCTCTCTCTCTCTGTAATTTATGCCCTCCAACGTTACCTCATATCGGACGATGAATGGAAATTGGTGAAATGATGCTCAAATGAGCCCAGGGTCCATAGAGCTTAGAGTTACCCGACAGTCTTTTTTCAGGATAAAGGAAAACCCCGGGAAAAACCTTATGCAGGTAACTCACCTTGGCCGAGATTCGATATCCGGACCTCTTCAACGTGAGGTAGACAACTGCCCGCCTCGGTAGCGTAGATGGTAGCGTGTCTGCCTGACGTTGAAGAGGTCCCGATATCGAATCTCGGTCAGGGTGTGTTACCTGCAAAGATTTTTTTCGGGGTTTTCCTTTATCCTGAAAGACGAATGTCGGGTAACTCTAAGCTCTATGCACCTCTTCAACGTGAGGCAGACACGGTACCATCTACGCTACCGAGGCGGGCAGGTGTCTACCTCACGTTGAAGGGGTCCCGAAATCGAACCTGTCAGGCTGAGCTATCCGGTTCGGTTTTTTTTCCGGGACTTTTGCCTATCCTAAAGATGAATGTCAGTATCTTTAAATTGCATGGACCTTGGGCTCATTTGAGCATCATTTCACCCATTTAATTTATCGTCTGGTATGTCCGCCTTGGTAGCGTGGTGGAAGCATGTCTGCCTCACGTTCAAGAGATCCCGAGTTCGAACCTCAGTCAGGGTGAGTTACTTAGATAAGGTTTTTTTCGGGGTTTTCCCTTATCCTGAAAGACGAATGTCGGGTAACTCTAAGCTCTATGGACCCTGGACTCATTTGAGCATCATTTTACCCATTCCATTCACCGTCCGATATGACTTAACGTTGGAGGACGTAAATTAGTTAATTACCAAAAAAAAAAAAAAAAAAAAATCGTCTGATTTGACTTAAGGTTGGAGGACGTAAACCTTAAAAAAATAATTGCACGTGTTCTTAGTGCTTTCTCTAGGTAATTACTTTAGCACCATACTGAGAATTACAATGCTATGTAATCACAGATTAAGTTCATACTTACAAATGATTGGCATTTTAGTGTTTAAGTCGCTAAATTAGAATACACGATGTATTTATTAATTTGCTTTATGAGTACTATTTGAGCCAAAAAAATATGTCTTTTCACTTGTTTTGTTCGTGGATTAATTTTTCGGAAGTAGATACAATTTGGATCTAGTACAGGTGATAGTCGAGACGAATACACTTAGGGAGCACAATGTAACAATCCTGCACACTCCCATTGGTTGACGGTCTCGTGGCACTCAAGGATAGACACCATCTCATTTGAAAACAACCTTATTTCCCTATTATCTAATACTATACAATGACAGGAAAGGAGGCCACCAAACTCTCACGAGTATGAACTAAGACAAAAGCACAGCGATTTACAAAGCCTGAGCATTGAGGTCCATTATGCAGCATTAAGACGTAGATTCTCTACAGGAAAACAACTCAGCAGGTTATTTAGACTTTAAGACAACTTTGTCTTGGACCACACGCACCTCACACTACTATAGTGACCAAAGACAGCATAAATCAAACTTCTCGGGCAAGTTCCTAACAGAGGCACAGCTGGATATCCAAGACATTTCACTTTATTTGATCCAGCTGTTCCCTTTTGTGGTTCAAATCTTTTGTTCCTTACCATATAAACTCTGGAATAGGGGGGTTGCACAATACATCACGGTTTGTGGTTATCGTATTCCACGGTGCTTTGTTGATTTCTAAAGAACAAATCCTCAAGCAACGCATGCCTAACCTTTTGGCATATTCCTTACGAGATGCTCTCCTGACAAGGATGAATATAGGTTTTGACAAAGCCTTAAGCTTCAACAGGGCACAAACTATGAGAGACGGGGCAGGAATTTAATTCCAGAATCCATCAACCAGGAAAGAATTTAAATGTCCATTCCTTATAGAGATACGCCTTCCAGATTACACGTTCTGGACAAATAAGCTTCAAAATTTAATTTTAATGTAGCTGTAGATTTGTGTGAAACAAATGCACGCTACCCTCAAAACATTTTAAGCAGATTTCAAACATTACTTGTTTTAAATGAAATTGAAGTCAGGAGATTCACAACAGCACAAATTCATCTTTTAACATTCCTTGGTACTTCATTCTTTATATACAGAATTTTCGAACGTCTAAATCAACCCATTAATTGATGTTATAATGTTTATCAAATCTATAACATCTCATCACAATATTAAACAACCAATATGTTATTTTTCAAAGAGTTGTTAATGTAGTCCAAAGAAAAATACCTTACCTGTTATATTTACACGACCAGAAAACCTTTTTTTCTGATTCAGCTTAATCAAAATACATTTTTTCTAGAAACAGTTTTGTTCTAAATTCAGAAAGGAGGACATTTATCACTATATTTTGACCTAAAAATTCAATACTTCGTTTTAAAAAAGTGACAAAATTAATTAAAAACGCCATAGAAAAAGTTATTTATAATAATTTTTTTTCAAGAAATCTACATTTTTTGGTGTTAGTAAGCCTTTGTCTATAACTTAGTGTTACAAGTATAATTTTATTTATCGTGTAAATGCCTTAATGTTCTAATCAAAATTGTTATAGCCCCTTTCTTGAGAAAATAATGAACATTTTTCCATATACAGGCCCGTTTGGGATGGGTGACGTTCTTGAAAATCTTCTACCTCTCCCTTGAAAGACTGCATTTAAATGCCAAACTGCTCTTTATACAGAAAAAAAAAAAACTATTTATTTTGTGGAAATTAATTGTTCCTTCACTAGCCACGTGTAGGACGCACTATTAAAAGGGTGGAGCCAGACTGAAATGCCATAGCCTTGATTTGAACCACGGATTTTCTGGTCTCCGTCCAGCCGCTCTAAACCATAGAGCTACTATGGCCAACGTGCCAACATGACATTAAATTCTCCAACTGGCTCGTGTTTCTCCCGGCAAACCACTAAGAGTTCTCATAAACACATGAAACAACTACCTTAATGGCAACTTACTATGCTGTAAGTACTTTAAGGCCCGTGCTTTATAGTTCGGACCACTATTAGGTACAATTAATGGAAATTAATTGTTCTTTCAGAATAGCCCTGTGTAGGACGCACTATGAAAGGATAGAGCCAGACTGAAAAATTCAATGCCATAGCCGGGATTTGAAACACGGATCTTCTGGTCTCCGTCCAGCCGCTTTGCAACATTGAGCTACTATGGCCAATGTGCCAACATGACATTAATTTCCATTAATTGTACCTAATAGTGGTCCGAACTATAAAGCCCGGGCCTTAAAGTACTTACAGCATAGTAAGTCGCCATTAAGGTAGTTGTTTCATGTGTTTATGAGAACTCCTAGTGGTTTACCGGGAGAAACACGAGTCAGTTGGAGAATTTAATGTCATGTTGGCACATTGGCCATAGTAGCTCAATGGTTTAGAGCGGCTGGACGGAGACCAGAAGTTCCGTTCTTCAAATCCCGGCTATGACATTGAATTATTCAGTCTGGCTCTATCCTTTCTATTTATTTTGTATTTTCTAAAACATTATTAATGATTTTGATTAAAATTTCATTTGTTTAAAGGTATTTACAGAGCAAACCTAACTTCCTTTTAAATGTTCTTCGAATAGGCTATGAAGTCCACTTCATTCGAAATGAATTTTTTATCTTCGTATAGCTTACATAAATTATACCAAAAATAGTTGCACATAAGTAGATTTTTAAAACACAGTTTATTTCAGATTATTGTTACTATGGCATCGGCCATTTTCGAAATATTCGTTGTTATCGGTTTAAATTCAATACTTCGCCACATTTTTCCTATCTCCAACACCTAGATACTAGATTGTATTTCATTCCACCCAAACATTCGATAATTATGCCCCTTAATCCGAAAAAGCTATTTAATATCAGCATCTTCAAGGATGTGACACAAGATTTTAAAGAAAATGCCTCCATCCCAAATTTTCTTTTATACGGAATATTATTTTTCGAAAAGTTTGATTTTCTCTAAACTTCATTAAAATGGATGTCGTTAAAGTACACAATTTGTAAAATATACATGTTTATGAGGATAACCATTTTCATTTAATTTGAATGTTCAAATACAGTAGAGTCTCGGTTATCCGACTTTCGGTAAACCGACATTCCGTATCATCCGACATAGTCTCACCAGTGCTTGGTCAGCAGGATGTGCGTCCTCGAACCTTCTTCAATGAGTGTGCCGGTATAGCTTGGGTACGAACAATATTGTTCTCATTTCTTGTAAGTACAATATGGCAAGTAAAAGGAAGAAAGTGGTTGTTTCCATGAAGGAAACATTGAAAAGAAAATATTGGGGACAACTTCTTTTGTCCATAATAGAGGAAATGGACAATGGCAAGGACATGGTGGAATTTGGGTGGCTCAGGATTGGGAAGAAATCGGAACGATGACATTAGCAAAGTCTTGGAGCATACTGTTAGGTGATGAAAATAAAGAAGAGATAGTACAAGAAGACATGGGTAACATTGTTCCCTTAATAAACCGCATTCCTGGCTGTGAGAGGGCGCTACGATTGAAGATGCGAGAAGCTTGTGTGCAGAAGATCAACAGTTTGAACTGACAGAATGTGATATTGTTGATTTCGTGAATGCAAATGACAATGAGGATGAAGCAGAACTGGAAATTGAAGAACAAACGAGAAGATGAGTCACGCTGAAGGTTTAAGTGCGTTAGAGAGAGCATTAAGATACTTGGAGCAACAGCCGGAGGTAAGTACAACGAGGTATTGATCTTTCGTCGATAGCGAAATCTCGCAGCAAGGAAACGTCATTCAGCAGGCCAACAGACTTCATTGATAAGCTTCTTTTCTTTAAGGCATTTGGAGCTTATTTTTGTTCAATATTGCATGCAGAACCGGTAAATACCGCAAAGCTAACAATAGTTTTAATAATACAGTAATCTACCATATTTTACTCCGTTTTCAAACTTGTTTTGTATTTCACATTTTCGGTTATCCGACCCTGTCCAGGGCCAGTTTAGGCCAGATAATCAAGACTCTACTGTAGTTTACTTTTCTCATACAGGAAGTTGTTATTCAGTTTTTTTATGTTTTGGTCTTGCAAAGGCCATCACACAGTGACCAGCTCTTAAAAAATTTAACTGTTTCTATTGTGTCAGCAAGGTAATATTTAAGAAATCAAATCATTTATCTCGATCAGCTTCAAATAAACAGAAGAATGAGGGATTTTAAGGCCTTACGTACAAAAGTGAGAAGAAAAAGTAGTGAGTGCACGTGTAAGGGTATATGGTGTGATTTCCTAGTTGTGTCTTACCAGTATTAGTAAACCTCACAAACTAATCTGATTAAGTATGAAATTTGATAGATATTTATGTCCTTTTCGTATCTTAATTAGGGTGTTCTCAGCTAGTGAACATTGCGAACGTGGGCCGTATTGTAGTTATACGAAATTAGGTAATTTTTCTAGTTGAGCGAACTTCAAAACATGCATTTTGTTGAAATTTAGATTTTAACAATTTGGGTGATATACAGTTTCTCTGGTTATAGTGACATTTTCCCTCCAATTTTTGGCTTCAGAGCGGCGTACACCTTTGCCCCAGTTATGTATCCGGGATCAAAAATTACGGAAGATTTTCTGTTAATTTTTATTACATACAACTACTCTGTAAGTAATTCCTTAAGAAGTAGTGAGTAAAAGTTGGAGACACAAGCTAGAGCGGACATCGCTCTCGAAGCCGATGGAATGCCCAGGAAATTGAGATGTTCATTGAGAAGCGGTTCGAGATGAACGGAAACTGCCCCGAGGTTAGGACTTTTGTTTGCTAGCTTTCCATTGAGGAGACTAGCCAGGTAAGTTTGACCTACACCTGGCGTGTAATTATCGGGTTTACAGCGGCGGTCCCAGTCTGCGGGCCCCCGGGGGGCCTCGGCCATTAATTACCCATTACTACAGCCCACAGAGCTGAACGGCAATTACCCAAAACTTTATTACTGCGCCAAGATGTGCTCCTCTTTAATTCCATTTTTTTAATTCCCTCCGGTGTATTTAAGTATGTTCACTATTACACGCCCATTTGCTTCGTTTATTTGTTTTCGTGTTCTTCTGTCAGAAATGGATGTAATTTTGGCCCCCATACGGACACACCCTTGCTTCAGACGTAATGTGGCGTAACTGAGTCGTCATAATATGAACTCAGGACCACCGGCGATCGGACGAGTTGGAGAAACCTCCCAGACCGGATGTTCTTCCTAAACTTGCTGATAATAGCAGCAAGGCATTTGCGTTTTTTATTATTATAGGTTATACTCTGAATGCCCTTTGGCGTGAATATCTTAATCCTTTTTTTACTCACCAAAGCTACTGGTCTTCCATTCTAGGAACACGAATAATCCACTTTTCTTTTGTGATGTTATTTAACCCTTCATTCTCTGCCCGAAGTTTTTCAGGCTTTTTCTTTCTTCCGCCCCCCCCCCAAACGCCAAAATTTGCAGTAAAACATTTTGGTTTCGACACCATTATATCCCTTTCCAAAAGTGGCCTAAAGGCTCAATTGTTTAGGCGTTCGCATAAAGGTCGGGGGTTCAAACCCGACCTTGACCGATGGTTCTCAAGTGCCCTTAAAAATAATAGTAGAATTCTTAAAGAATTTCTGCGAGACGAAATTCCGACAGACCGGTGTCACTGATATCATGCCAACTGATGACCTTATTAATAAACAGAATAACCAAAAATAAATATGCATTTTTGGCTGGCCCCGTAGCTCAGTCGGTAGAGCACCTGCCTGACGTGCTAGGGGTCCCGGGTTCGATTCCCGGCGGTGAGGGTGGGGATTTTTCTCCGATCAAGACAATTCCCCATCTTCCCCAGAGTCTGGAAGTATGAATGAGATTGTGAATGTGTGCGTGATCTAATGATTAAAAACCAAAGATAACGAGTTAACACTTTCAGTATGTTCCAAAGGAGAAAGGCCGCCGATATGACCATAGCAGTTAAAGGAGGTACAAATGGAACAAGGGAAAAAGATGCATTTTCTATATTCCAATAATCGACATGGTTTTGTTCACAAGATACGACAGCACAGAATGTCGCCTGGTAAGTTTGCAGATTCACTTTCCTGGGTTAGTATGAAAATTGTAATCAGATGATTTACATATCCACATAATCAAAGAAAATGTTTCAAAAGAGAGGAATGCAAAAGCGAAGACATGTGCAAGCTTTCTGTAAAGTATTTCGCAAGTCTGCATTAACTGACCCTGTAATCGAGGGATCAGTGTTCTGTCTCCTAAGTCATAGGTCCCAGGTTTGATACCTAGTAGGGGCTTCTTTAATGCGCATCATTCCCTGCCACCCATAGCATTTGAAAATGTCTTCCTCTTCTCTTAGTATAGGACACAGTCCTGTTCATTTATGATCCTCTACCCTTTATGTCATTTTAGGTTTCGGGTGAGTGGGGCACAACTATGCATCAGAGAGAGAAATCCAGGAAATATAAATATGAAATGATTAAATTCAATGTTAAAACCCACAGAGTTAGCACCATCAATTTTTCTCCCTTACAGTAAGTAGTAAAACAAATTTCGCTTGTATATGGAGAAGAAAACGCATATTGAATATCTTTTTTAAACAACCGATGGAAGTTTTTGCATGCTTTATTCATGAACAAGTTCCTGATGACTTGCATTGTATTTTTTGAAGTGCCGGCCATTTGAGGTATACGTTTATTTTAGGACCTCATATAAATTCTTTGGGCTGTAGCCTTTTTATCACTCCTTTCTTCTTTTGAAACTCGTTAAACGCTGAGTTATGACGTTCCTATCCATAAAATCGGCTCCGTTTTTCACTGCACGAGAAGAAAATCATGCAAAGAATCTTAAACGGCGGGCGGGCTAGCGTTTCTTCGGGCAACCTTTTCCTTTCTGTCAGGGCTAGTGACAAGTGGACCCCACGCGTTTTCGGACTCTAATTAGGGAAACTGTCTCAGAATAGCAAAAGAATATAATACGACTTGTTCAAGACAAAAGCATTTGTACCACCCAGGTACCTTTCCGTCTGCAGGTTGCTTTATGTTGTGGAAGAAATGCTGAAGCACCTGGTAGAACTGACAGTGAAGACTGGACTATAGCTTTTGAACAAGTGCAATCCTATAGCCTGCTGTGTGCTGCACTATAGGTACGGGCAGATCATTACAACTCAATCATCTGATCATGAATCTTGATACAATCAAACCGCAAAAATAATTAACATTCCTATATTTTATAATTAGAGTCCCATCATGAGTTTCTCGGAATGTGCATTCGTCTTCGACTAAAGTATTCTAAATGCACAACACCAATCGTGGAGTGTTCGCCAGTCATCAGTGACCAATTTTCCTTCCAAGCAATTCATAAACTTAATCGGTATCTTTTTTTTTTTTTAATCGGTATCATTTATTGTTTGTAATCGCAGTCAACTTGCTCACCGGTGGTCTGATGTGAGCATGTGATGATGGAAAATTTGAAATGCTAGATATATTGCAGTAGACAAACTGAAAAACAAAATAGCTGTAATCAGTAGATCAGTAAATACTACTCAAATTGAACAGTGATGTGGGCTCCACAAGCGATGACGTAAACTTTCCGATGGAATAAATACCATAAGAATTATTAATTTTATCCGTACATAAAATATTGTAATTAAATGTTTAATATACCATAAGAACACTATCGGATGATTGCAACAATGACCAAACAATATCTGACGCGAATTCCACTTCAAATTTTCACTTAGGCAACCTATATTGGCCCACCTGTAAGCAGACAACCTACACACTGGCCCGTTGTATTTGCACATAACAATTGAACTTGGGTTGTTATTTACAATATCATATAAAATGATATAACATTAATTTTGAACTTTACTTGGTAATTCCATTTTTGGCCTTTTTATTAATTTACGTTCTCCAACGTTGTCATATCGGACGGTGAATGAAATGGATGAAATGGTGTTCAAATGAGTCCAGGGTCAATGCAGCTTAGAGCCACCCGACATTGTCTTTTAAGGATAAGGGAAAGCGCTGGAAAAAAACCTCACTCTGACCGAGATTCGAACTCACGGCCTCTTGAACGTGAGACAGACACGCTGCCATCTACGCTACCGAGGCGGGATCTTTTTTTTTTTTATTTTTTTATTTACTTGGTACTGTAAATTTCCTCGTTAAACATTTATGGCAAAGAATGTAAATCATTTCGGTGCGTAGGCTACGGGGGCCGGTGTCCATTGTAACTGGGTATTCCGGGTAGGAGCGCGTCTTTGTTGTTCCTCTGGTCGACGTTTCGTCCCAACTATGTGGGGCTTCTTCAGGACTTCTTCCCTGACAGTTGCTACGGAGCTGTCAGGGAAGAAGTCCTGAAGAAACCCCACATAGTTGGGACGAAACGTCGACCAGAGAAACAACAAAGACGCAGTCCTAACCGGAAGACCCAGTTACAATGTAAATCATTGTTTTTCAAAGCACTTAACCGCATACTATGCACCAAATTTATGTATAACAAAACGAAACTTTTAATTCTTGTTTGGTCTAGCTTCTAGTTGGGTTCTTTGTCACCAATAGTGCCACACCCTAAAAATATCCATTGCCCTTTGAACCAAAAACTGGTTAACTCGGGCGTAATAAATGTTTAGCGTGGCATTTTTCAGAAGGGAAGTAAAACCGGTGGTCTGGTATTGTAGATCTACATCACGTAAAAGAACCTTTTAACCTGATAAGGAGGCCTTTGAGCAAATTGAAACGGTTTTTCATGCAGGATGATGAAAACCACAAAAATTAAATAGGTAACGTCCGTATGTAAAAACTCAGTTACAATTACGGAAGTGAAATATTCAGCGCCTTCCATCAACTCCCGCTGTCCTGTTGCTAGAAAGGCGAACGAGGTGCCTTATTCTTGTCGCTTGTAACTCGCTTTGCCTATGTGTGGCGGAAGTTGGAATACGACCAGGAAAATGTTCCGGAGCAATAATTATTATTGGTTTTCCGGCACACGTGGCCAAGTTCTGAATGTGTAGCGAGCGAACCACATCAGACTGTGCAGTTGCATGACTCATCATAGCACCTCAGGGAATATATAACCTACCCGAAGTGGAGGAATGCTACCGCGCCCAACAACAGTGCAGCTTCTCAAGGAATGTCTGAATAAAGACTTTCTTACATCAAAGAAGAAAAAAAGCAACTAATATTTGGAAATAATCATTTCTTCCACACTAGTCGTGTGCAGGCTAAGGTTTGAATAAGTAGAGCGAGACTGAAAAATTCAACGCCACAGCCGGGATTTGAACCACGGATCTCTCCGTGCGGTTGCTCTAACCAAGCTACTGGGACTTAAGTACTTACAGCATAGTAAGTCGCCACAAAAAGGTGCGTGTCTCATAGCATATGAGAACCCCTAGTGGTCTACCGGGAAACATACGAGTCCGTTGAAGAATTTGTCATATCGGCACGTTGGTCATAGTAGCTCAGTTGGTTAGAGCAACCGCACGGAGAGCGGGAGATCCGAGGTTCAAATCCCAGCTATGGCAGTGAAATTTTCAGTCTGGCTCAACTCATTCAACTAATCTTTATATTTCAGATATGGTATTGTCTATCTTCGGAAAAAATACTGGAACTACCATAGGATTGAAGCCCGCCTCGGTAGCGTAGATGGTAGCATGTCTGCCTCACGTTCAAGAGGTCCCGAGTTCGAATCTCGGTCAGAGTGAGTTACCTAGATAAGGTTTTTACGGGGTTTTCCCTTATCGTTCAAGACGAATGTCGGGTAACTCTAAGCTCCATGGACCCTGGACTCATTTGAGCATCATTTCACCCATTTCATTCACCGTCCGATATGATTTAACGTTGGGGCGGACGTAAATTAAAAAAAAAACAACAACATAGGATTGAAGTTAAAAGTCGAGATAGTCCGATTTTATGTGTCGATTAATATCCCACCAGAATTCTGGATAAATAATTATGCCGATTTTATACTTGACAAAATATGAATATTCAAGACAAACAAGTATTGCAGGTAAATAAATATTTATCGTCCTTTATTATACTACAAAAATGGCATAGGATAGTAAGGCAAGTTTGCTTTTTTCTGACTAAATGATGGAAATATTGAGTTTTTCCATACACTACTTTAACCAGATGTTTTCGATAGATCCCTCAATGGGATCGTACCGAAACGTCTGTTGAATTTATATTTGTAGCACATAACATCAGGTGTCTATTCGTTGATGATTATTTTGTTATTTGTCCAGTATAATAATATCTGAGACAATACGTGCAAAACGGAGGTGAAGAAGAATGTTGACAATTTAAAAATTAACAAACTGATGTATAGTCGTGCTGCTGGAACGGTTATTTATACCATGAATTTATTATTGTAAACAGAAACCTCTTAGATAAGGCACTGACTATTCTTGTAAGAGTGAGTGGGGTACTGACGCGCCTGTCGTTCGTGTGCTAAGCACCAATCAACGCATCACTTCAGCCAATGGAATTCGCAGGAATCACAAATGACAGATACATGTTTACTCCACGTGGAGTAATTAGTGCGTTATCTGAGAGGTATCTATTACCAAAGATAAATCCATGGTAACCGTTCGAACAGCGCCACTGTAAATGATAGGATTCCACAACTACCGAAGCACAAACAAATGAACATCTGTCTTTATTTTTCTGCTGTCCAGACTTCAACACACTTGAAAAACATCGTTTCCTATCATTGTCAAGTGCACTAAATTTGATGTTCTACCTCTGCACTGTTAAGAAACGCGATGCACGGAGATCAGGTGAACATGAAGTGGAATGTGTTGCAGTACGCGATTCGATCTCGGGTCGCCTCCCTAGGAAGTGTAATTTGGTGGAGGGAAGGTTGGTTTTCTTGGAAGCCAGGGCGAGCCCACCCACGGAGTGGCTAAGCCTGCAGGACGGGACCACACGGAGCATGGGCTCCGATGAATGGAGGCAACGGGGCCACACAAACAAATTAAACAACCGTGATGGATCCTTATTGGCTGGTGGACAATGGGATACATCTCGCCGAAATAAATTTATATCTGCACACGTGTCTCCCATTCGCTTCATTTACATACTCGTTTCAAGGTACGAAAATCAGGCCGTCAACACAACCGGGGCTATTCCTTCCCCCCCCCCCCCAACTCCCTGGCGCCAGTGGTCTAAGGGTGCGCTTGCCCTCCGGAAACCAATATCGAGGAAATTAAAGAACAAGAAGGGATGAGTTGCATTCTATAAAATGCAGTTCTACCTTCAAACGGACGCATAAACATATCAAATGACTTGTTGATAAAATATGTACACAATTTCGATGTTTTACTGAAATAGTACGGCCTTAAGGAGAAATTAAAATTGCGTAAATCTTCACTATTACACACTCTTGTAATTTGGAATTTCATCTTTCATTTGAATTACATTCTTTAGAATTGACACAGGCCTGTTTTCCATATTTTGCGTGAAATGCGTACAATCAGGTTGCTTTTGTTTCACGACCTTGTGTCTCATTTATTTACAATTAATTTTTCAAAGCCCATGTTAAAGGCAAGTTTCTTTCAGATTCTTCAAACAAAAGCATGAAACAAATATTGATGTTTTATCAATTTATACATTATTTCACAATTTAAAGTTATTTTTTCTGCCTGCTTAGTAGTTAAATTCCATGTAAGTTAATTTATAACTTTCTTTACCTCATTTTAATAAATTAAATAAATCGGTCATTATGTCACGGAAAGAATTATATTCCATACAAATTTTTGATACAGAGATTTCACCGAAAATACATGATTTTAGGTTCTTTGAGCCCAAATAAAGCATTTTCAGAACAATTTGTGCGCCGCTCAAAATGAAGAGTTTGATAAATGCCAAATTGAGTATTCTATTTCAGTGTATTCCAAAGATGCAACAGGGTTATAAAGAAAATACCCCCCCCCCCCCAGTCCAAAGTTTACTTTACATAGAAAAGTTATTTTTTATTTTCTTAGAAGTGGTTAATACATTTTAATTAAAATAGAAAAATATGGTTAAGTTATTTTCATGATAGAATGTATATCTTGAATTTTCTGACAATAACCTCTGTATTTCTCTGCATTTTTGGACCATAATAGGTAAAATTTTACTACATAACAAATTAAATGTTGTTAAAGCACAAAACTTGTGGCATATACTTTTTGTGGGATTCACTATTTCCGAAATATTTTATATACTTATCTTCAAGTGGAAAGTCGATTTTGTTTATTCTCGTAGTGATGCAAAGGGAACGAACTTTCTAGGCCATCACGTAACGAGCTGCCAGTCTACTATTATTCTCCAAACCCTGTAACTAAAGGTAAAACTATTTAACATGAAGTAGAGAGTAGAATATGATTCAGTAGTAATAGTCCGTTAAAGAATGGTAAACAACGAAGTTATTTGACTGTAACCATCAGAATGTTTTGTAAGTTGCCTTAATTTAGAGGCATTTTATAGGTTATTTTTCGAGTATTTTAGGTTTTTGGAATATTATGAGTAGATATAATAATTTAAAAGCGCATGTTTGTGAACAAAGGGACAAATAGTTATTGCATTGCTGGTTAAGTCCTCTATCGAAGTCATGATGGCTTGAGGCGGCAGCTGTTCCCAACTTCTCGGCCGTTACATTGAAGGCAGCCTTTCTCCGAGCTATTGTCCTGCACTCTGATGGAGAAGTCAACCCTGACGTTTGTTATCTCTCCTGACGTCCGCCTATACAAACCTGAGGCCTGAAATATGGCTCTTTGAACAAGAATTCAAGCCAATTGAAAGTGATACGACGTCTTAGAAAAGGGGGGGTACCAGCGAAAAAGAATGTTTACGGGGAAAAAAGGAAAAGAAAAGGTGTTGGAGGTTTTTGTGTGGTAGAGGTAACGTCTTAACCAATGTGTGAGGTATTCCCTCCATTTAGGGTCAACGTGGTGGTTCTTCTGCGGTGTTGCCAAACTATCAGCAACATAGTCAAAAAATCCATGCGTCCTGAAGTTATGGAAGTTAATATCGTGCTTCGATGTATGCAGTTTAGTGTCCAACGTTTTGGGCCCATGAACTAATACAAGCAGTCATGCATGTTATAAAAATTAATGCCTGATGTTTTGTTTTATACCTCAAAGCGTTTAAGTATCAGACTTGTATTGGCACACACTAATTTTATATTAAAAAAAAGACAATCGTCTGTTACGCTGCATACCAAGATCATGATTTGCTGCAAAGAGTATCTATAGATTTGCGTTCTTTTTAATCCTCTGCCACGTAAAATAGTAGATAAGTGTATAATAAGTGAAGAAGGCATTGCATTTCACTAGAAAATAAAATCTGTATTAAATTCCGCTGTAAATAAAATTATTTTCAGAACAAGTCCTCTCTCTCTCTCTCTCTCTCTCTCTCTCTCTCTCTCTCTCTCTCTCTCTCTCTCTCTCTCTCTCTCTGTTCTAGAGGTCCTCAGTTCGAATCTCGGTCAGGGTGAGTCATTTGGTTAAGAGTTTTCTGGGGTTTCCCTACCGATTTTGATGGCTCAATCAGTTTTGTCTGTGATTCACATTCAGGTGATCCAGGTTCGATTCCCGTGCCTACCTGACCCATTGTTTTTTCGGTTATTTCCCGGGTCGCTAGGCAAATGCTGGATAGGTTAATTACATCCCCCGAATTTCCTGTCCCTCCATTTCATTTCTCGTCTGGTGGTCTCAGAATAGAAGTGTCCGCTTTTGGTAGGACGGTCTCCGGGTCGACATGGTGGGCCTTTTCAGGGCCACGGTGGGTGGGGTGCCGGCTATACTGGCCTGCCGGGGAGTTACTAACTGGCCAATTGTGGGAACCCTGCCCTTGCACTGCCATGACTCCTTGGGGCATAGGTACCATAGACCAAGACTGAAACTCCGTGCAAGTCCCCATCCAAGCATAACCCAATCCAATCCAATCCGGGGTTCTCCCTTATCCTGAAAAAATAAATGTCGGATAACTCCAAGCTCTATGGGCTCTGAACTCATTTGAGCATTATTTCGCCCATTTCATTCATCGTCCGATATGACAACGTTGGAAGACGTAATTTTTTTAAACGTGTATTTCCTATGGACACCATAACTCAAAAAATACCTAACTCGGTATACAAGTTCAATTTTTAAGAATGAAAGAAAATTCTCGCACTCCATACTATAATTTCTTGGAAATTATTTCGAAAACGTTTATTTTCTCAAAAAGGGCTCTATGTTGAATAAAATATGAGTACTTAAAAGACACTGTGATAACAAACGATATATTATCTTGTAAGTACTTTCTGTTAGTCAAGTCCTGTTGATTCTGAATGCAGTATATCACTTTCACACACCTCTAAATATTTAAACCAAATGAAAAACGCCGGCTGTAATAATTAACATTAATTTCCTTGAAGATTGAATGGACCACCAAGGAGATGCACGATTGACTTGTTAAAACTTCAGTACGAGTCAGTGACTTCCGGAAACGTCGAGAGGTTTATCTGAAGGCCAGTATCGCGAGCGCTACAACGTGGTTTGGCTGGTAAGAAAGGCGGCACCTTCTGATGTAGGTGAGACAATGGTCCCTAGGAGTGATTGTCAAGGCGAGACACGCACCATGGTAAAGTGGACAGGCTCCGCGTCGACCAACACCTCATTTACTGCACATTCGCATAACCATTTGCATGGACTGGCTGGCTGGTTGGCATTCCTATGAGACTGCCGTCCAACTGAGAAAGTGAACAAATGTTCAGTGAAATATGTTTGGCAAAGAAAGTAAAAATTACATAAGACAATGCACTTGTTAAAAATAAAATTAAAATGTTCATTAGGAAGGCCTGAAATGTTTATTTTGTCTACCACTAAGTAGACTCGCTACTGAGATTTCACTATACATGTTTTGAGGCCACCTGGATGCAAAATAAGACGATTTTATGAAAAGAATTTTGTGTCTGTGAATAGCGTACTCTTCTTCTTCTTCTTCTTCTTCTTCTTCTTCTTCTTCTTCTTCTTCTTCTTCTTCTTCTTCTTCTTCTTCTTCTTTACCTTATCCCTAGTATATCACTTATCGCGGTGTTAGGAGATTCTTGTTCCTCTATCCCTTTTAAGGCCTGATCTGAGTAACCGAAGCTCTGGATTGTAATAGAAAACCAGGATGGGTGATCAGCCCGATGCTTGGTATGAGGGTGAGATGAATTATAGAAAGGGTGATGATGGAGCAACTGATGGAATGATGGGGTAAACCGGAGAACCTGGAGAAAACCCTCCCAGAACCGGGTTTGTTCACCACAATCTCACTTTGCGGTCGCCTGGAATCGAACCCGGGCCGCCTTGTGAGAGTCCAGCGGTCTATCCACTCAGTCACGGCGCCTCCGAATAGCGTACTCAAAATCGGAAAAACGGAAATTCGAATAAGTACCAAACTTGATACGTAAATTCAACGTGTATAGAAGAGATTTTCCTGAAAAGCCTCCACTTCAAACTTCCTTTATATGGAAAAAGTTCCGATAAGCTCATTAAAAATGTAACGAAAATAAAATTTTAATCTTGAATTTTCTTGGAATAATCTATGAAGTCTTCATTCGTAAGGAATTTTGTATACCTAAGCTTGCATAACTGATATACTTTAAGTAATAGAATAAACGTATTACCTACATAAAAAATGTAGATTCCTTTAAAACTCACAGTTTCTTAAAATTAGGGTTTTAATTTACGTCCTCCAACGTCTACTCATGTAGGACGATGAATGAAATCGATGAAATGATGCTAAAATAAGCCCAGCATCCAGATAGCTTAGAGTTAACAGAAAATCGTCTTTCAGGATAAGGTAAAACCCCCAAAAAGAACCCTTATCCCTTAACTCACCCTGACCGAGATTCGAACTCTGGTTCTCTTGAACGTAAGGCAGTCAAGTACCACCTAAGCTACAAAGGCGGTCTAATATAATAATAACGTTATTGTGGCATCCAATAAAATATTAGCACTAAAGTTTCCAAAGTTGTACTCAATATTCTTGTTAGGTAACTGTATTCAGTTAAATAAATAATCACAACTTTGATTCCAGTTCATACACTGGAGAATCCTGATATATGACATCCCTTTTTGGGATCCAGGAATGGCAGAAGGATCATTTATCAACCAGGCCACGAGATCAGTGGACTAAACTAGGTCATTTTCATTCACGAACAGTACGTGCTAACGTCTCTTTCAGCCACATTTTCTCCAAAACGCTTGTATCACCCCAAAAACTATGTCCTTCAGAAGTTTGAATGTGTTCATATTTTATTAGGGGGTGTTGCTTTGTTATACTCACATTAAATTTTCTATCCACTAGTCTTCCACTTTTATGTAGCTATTACAAATGTTACCTACGAAAGCCTAGTACAAAGGAACACAGAAAACAGATGACAGTGGACCTTCCATCGTAACCGTAGGCTTTTCGCGATCGGCGGCGAATTTTTGGGTGCATCACGATTTCATTTCCATAATTTCTCTTTCATACTTTTTTTTTGTTTCTTTCTTTCATCTTTCAATTATGTCTCTTCATTTCTCCAGATTATTCTGCCAGAGAGATGGTACAAATGTTTGCTCATAGGAAAGAGGATACGAGAAGGCTGTCTGCTCTTTGGGCCTATAATTATTAGAGACTTACGCATGTTTCTGTTTGCCTCCATCTAGTCTGTGGCTTCCTTGGTTCCTTCACTTCATCCCTTCCTCCTGAAGTGTAGTAGATCTGTGCTTGGACTAGGAAGATGATGAAAAATCTTTTTTTCCCTAGTGTCTGAAAATGAGGCTCAAATAATATATGTTAATCATGGGTCACTGTCGGCCAGAAAGTAGGGGATTTTACTTGTCCTTTTTTGCCTTTTCAGCTAT
Organism: Mantis religiosa; assembly: GCA_030765055.1. Lineage (NCBI taxonomy): Eukaryota > Metazoa > Arthropoda > Insecta > Mantodea > Mantidae > Mantis > Mantis religiosa. The sequence continues at coordinate 38,816,355 of CM060953.1, forward strand.
TTTAAATGTTCTTTATTATAGAATTTTTGTTTCCTTTTACGTTTATTTTTAACTTTTAACTTCTTTTGGGTATGCTTTTCCTGTTCAACAGAATGTAGCGTAAATTCTAATTTCTTTTAACTAATAGGTACGCACTCCTAAGACTGGCTTACATCAGATAAACAGGTGAGAGGACGCTTTCTATTGTATTCAAGTCATTAGCACCAAAAGAAAACCTAGTAAAACCTCTCTAAATATCCGGTTATTTTTAACCATAAGATTTCAGTCGTTTCAAGTATTCACGCTTGACATCCGTTGATGTGGAAAGAAATTTTTCAATGTTTTCTCAACATGCTGTCAGAAACGGACAATCTTCTACACCTAAGAATTTAAAAATTACTGTTATGATATATCGACATGCCAATTGGTAAGCTTTCTGTAGCCCGAAGATAGTTAAGCCAATTATGATTTAATTATATTTACTTCAATATTTCCCAAAAATGTCCATTGCTGGTCGCTGAATCAGAAGTATTTATGTGTACTTTTTCTCGCTCTGTATGTTGCGTATTACTTGAATGTTGCACTTTCAAACTTTTTCATTAAATATCTAATTGAAAATTAATGTATTAACTTGTTGGTACCACTTCTTTACGCCATTTTTTCCAATCTTTAGCTCCTTTTGGTACAATTTTAGGTCTTTTTGAAGGTCCTTTTTAGACAATTTATAGGTCTTCAACTTCCTAGCCCTGCTTATAACCTATTAGAGTAGATCAATTCTTGCTATTTCTTCTCTTATCAAGATAATTTCCGTTGAAAGTTTCTCACATTTTTATAAATTGAAATTCAACTGAGACGTACATTTTGCACAGCATTACATATCACATCTACATTTATAAGTAATCGTCATAGCTTACACACGAGTTCCAATGATCAGTTTAGCTATGGTGTTAGCTTGGTGATTACAGAATGGTACAGCAGCTGCTAGGATATTAGAGAAGATGAAGCAGTTATCTTATGTGCATAGTGCCCAAACACAATGGTAACCCCGTTTGTTGTATTGGCTATCTTCTCTGCACTGCCGGGCACTAGAGTGGAATTATTGTGTTACGCTCTGTTTGTTGTACAGAGCCCCAGATAAAGAACGTTCAAACATGCCGAACCTGCCTTCAGATTTAAACCAAGCATTTTGATATGGCTATTTACTTAGAAATATTCATGTTGTAGTGCTCTGGGTAACATTTCGTTAACATTAAACTTAAGCTTTCTAAATCAAAAGCATTAGAGATGTAATTGATAAAATAACGAAAATTATATTCAACAATGGAATGGTGATTTTCTCGAAAGCGGTCTCTTTACACACACACACACACACACACACACACACACACACACACACTCACACACACACACACACACACACACACACACACACACACACAATCCTATTTTCTAAAACATTTTCATTCAGTGGAACTCAAAACCCTGTCTTAAGGAGGCGTGTATTATTTTTACACATTTGTAATTTTGATATCGAATACAGTACTTCATCTACCATAAGTATACGGTAGAGAAATTAAAATATTCGGCGATTTATTTTAATCAGCAGGCGGCAAAGGGGCATATCATGGTCCAAGCACTTCGATGCCCGCCTCTGTAACTTAGGTAGTAGGGTGTCTGCTCACGTTCAAGAGATCGAGTTTGAATCTCGGTCAGGATGAATTATCTGCACGAGGTTTTCTCTGGGGTTTTCCCTTATCTTGGTATAGTCGCGCTGCTGGAACGGTTACCATGGATTTATCTTTGGTAATAGATACCTCTCAGATAACGCACTGATTACTCCACGTGGAGAACACTTATCTGTCATTTGTGATTCCTGCGAATTTCATTGGCTGAAGCGATGCATTCATTGGTGCTTAGCACACGTCCGGGAGGCGCGTCAGTGCCCCTCTCACTCTCCGTTATCTGAAAAGTTTCTGTTAACAAAGATAAATCCATGGTAACTGTTCCAGCAGCACGACTAACTAAGCTCTATGGACCCCAGGGTCATAGTGGAGGGGGAACGCGGATGTACGCCGTCCCCCCACTATTTTTCGGATGGGGACGCAGTCCCCTTACTAATAATATTATGTATACATTTTTTAATTCATTACCTTTCTTAATTTAAGATTCAAAATACAGCAAAAATACAAAATATATACATTCAAAATACATTTAAATAATGTTTATGACTATTAACGGACCTCCAGTACGTGAAACCCAGAGGATTACGTAAAAGGATGGATAAACTTTCGTACGCATGCTGAGGACAACCAAAGCAGGAAGGCGAATCTACAAGTGCAGAATCTGATCGGTTCTCCAGCATCTGGAAAAGTTTTAGGTGTGCGTCCCCCTACTTTTTTGTTAGGAATACGGCCCTGATAGACCCTGAGCTCATTTGAGCATCATTTCACTCATCGCCAATCATCATTCACTAATGATGGAGGACGTTAGTTAAAAAAAGTTGCTTTGACTAATTGTTATTTAGTTAGGAAATCTAGTTGTGTTTTGTTTATCCAGTCTGGTTTAAAGTTAGGAACCAAGCTATTTAGGATAATTTTTCTTCTGTTTTAAGCGCTTTAATCTTCTGCTCACAACACTTTGAGAAGAATGCTACGTTATAGGCCAAGATGGCTTTCTAAATGTCTGTTGAAATATTGCCAGATAATGTTTTACGGGGCTTTTCAAGGCGACTGCAAGGGAAGACTGTGTATTTTGGGTGAAAGTAATGCTGCGACAAATTCGTGAGCAGCATAACACAGAAGGGCCACCCAGAAGCAAACGTTCTTTGTGACCCGGACGGTACACTACAGACGCGTGTGTGCAGAGGCACTCCCTTGAATGGCGCCCGATCTACCTGCAGGCTAGCAGGTAGAAGGGAATCAATTGCTGGACAGTTGGTAAACCTGTAATAATAGCCCTAATGTATGAGCAGTCCCTTATGCCGGTTATGCAGGCAGAAGCAACATGGCTAATAGAGCTGTTTGGAACTGGCGGGCGGCACTGGCATGCGGGGCGAATCTGGGGCCGCGTCCCAATGTCACGACGTGTCGGGTTCATTGACGTTTTTCTTTCTTTGTTTCCATGTGGAATTGCCTGACCTCTCTGTTTCAAGGGAACGCTCGTAGATTGCAGGACAGGTAAGCTGTCAAAGATGCAAAATGTAGCGGCTATTGTTTTGTATAAACAAGGGAGTGGCGAATTAAAGAGTATGTGAATGGTACACCTCTCACTGTGGCGTGCAGTGATGACGCATTTAGCTTCCGTCGCAGCACACATTGTGTTTTAGTTATCTAAGCATGCCTAACGTCGCATCACGAGGTTTAGACGCTGGCTAACTGATCCAAAGATCGCGGGTTCAAACGTGACATCCCCACGTCAGTAAATTACCTGGCATGTAAAATAACTTCAGCGGGACAAAATTCCGGCTTAACGGTGGCGTTGGTAGTCAACAAATGAAATATTTATAAAACAGAAGGTATTTTTAATTTTTTTACCTTATAAAAACTTTTTTATTTTCTGTTCCCTTTAAGCAGAGAAGTTAAATGTCCACTTTCAAGATTTCATGTTACACAGTGTGTGAAGGTAGAAGGAAAAGGTCTACACAGAACAAGTGATGTGTAAAGAGCACAGTTCACGGAAAAAACTTATGCTGTGTATGAATCCCAAATCTGATATTTACTGTGGTCATCATTCGAGGACGTAACAACAGGCCCTAAAGTATCCTCTGATTGAAGATCTTTTTGGTTTTGATTAAAATAAAAGTATGATAGATGAAGCAACTGAATAGCCTATTGAATTTTCTGAAATATTGAAATTAAGGATGTTTCCCAATAAAAATTTAAGTTAAAAATTGGCACATGTGCTGCAGCAAATATTTAGATCCCGTTAACATTACAGTTTACTGTGTTTTATTGGTGGTAACAAACGCATTTGTTTTTAAGGGTCAGATTTTGTTTTTGGGCACATTTCCTTCTTTTCTTTGTGTAGCGTTTTAAGAGAGAAAGATAAATCGATGGAGGAATGCATACCTCGAGGACCTGAAGCGCAGGTCACCTGTTAAACATCCAAAAGACGGCAAACATTATGAATGTACTTCTTAGCCAGAATTCTTGACCCAAATAACTGCAGAGGACAAGGAGGAAAAAGCAGAAGTGCTTGTGAGTTATATATAAATGCGTTTCGAATTATAGAAAATGGTTCCCTCTCTTGTACAAACTACTTCGAGGCAGATTTATTCATCACTATCATAATTGATTATAAGTTTTTCTTTTCTAACAATTCTAGTGCATGTTTTATTTTAATATCAATACAGGAACTTCCAAGGTCTTGTCAGTCTTCTAACGGGTTATTGTTGCTGCAATATTCTTTGGCCTTTAAAACAGTAGGCTTTAATATGATATCCTGTTATACTTCTTAACTGTTTATTTAAATGTAGTAAGCACTGTTAGAGCTGTGCCAGCAGGAATTTTGCATGCTTTTTGTTTTTACGTGCAAGGGGCGTCCAGAAATTAAGTTCTGTTTCAATGTATCTCCGCTGCAGCGCTGCGATCGCAGTTCCGCACATGCGTGGTAGATGCTCTGTATCAAGGAGAAGAAACGTGCGCCATTGTGAGATACGCTTTGTTGTGCTTGTTTACAATGTCAGTGCTGATTGAAAATCCCGCCGCTTGTGAAATCAGATCTGTGATTCGTTTTCTGAATGTTAGGGAAGTGAAACCAATTGAAATTTATCGGCAAATTTGCGATTTCAAAAAGTGTTGTGTTCTTCACGACAACGCACGACCACACACTGCAAATGCGATGAAAAACATCCTACAGGGATTTGGCTGGGACGTGTTTGACCCCCCCCCCCCCCCGTACAGCCCTGACCTCGCTCCTAGGTCTTTCATCTGTCTTTGCATCTCAAATCTTTCCTTGGCGGTCAACGCTTCAACAATGACGAAGAGTTGAAAGAAAATGTTTCCAACTGGTTGAAGACACAGACGGCAAACTTCTATGAAGAAGGTATACAAAAACTTGTGCCTCGCTATGACAAATGCCTGTAAAATTTCGGCAGTTATGTGGAAAAGTAGTTTAAGAGTTGTAGAATTTTGTGCAATAAATAATTTTTCTGTATCTGTACACAATTTCATTTTATTACCAAACAGAACTTACTTTCTGGACGTACCTTGTATTTAAGCACATGTAATTTTATCGTTCTGAATGGGAAACTATCAAGCAAACTCTCCCACAGAAACGCAGGGCTCATCCAGCTGTATCTCCGAGACACGAAATCTGTCAAATGTGAGATGCTAAAGTTGACTATTACATTGTTATTTTGTCATAGAGATCGGCTGTTATGTATAAAGCCTCCATATTAGTAATCTCAGTTTATTTTTTCAGCTGAAAAAATGCTCGAGAGTAAGGAAGTCAAACACCTTCAGTGACCATTAATAGCTCAAGCTAATAACTTGACATACAGAAGAGAAACTAATTAAAAATTGTAAGAGTTCAGTTCACTCGTGTGCTGTAGGAATTTAGGGCAATCACACACACTCTTGGACTGGCGTGGTGCGTTGGATGAACATACCCAGTAGCCGTGTTCATCTTTGGCCGCACCTGCCACCGTTAGCTCATTAAGTTCTGTGTTAGCGAGCGAGTTTTACCCTGAGGGCTCGTTCATTGTCTGAACATTGCTTCACGTTCGGATGTCGTGGAAACCGGCCAAGAAAATGCCTAAACTAACCTATCACGCAACATACTTCAGGAAAGAAAGCAGCAAGCTAATCAGCAAATTGCACCTTTCTTTTCTAAATGAAAACTTATGACTTTTTTAGATTTATAAATTCACTTGGACAGTATTTATATGATTTCAGAGAGAAAGTATTACAGACAGGTTCAGAAGAGTCATTCATAATGAGTTACGTGGAAACACGAACTTAAAGACAAAACTTTTATTACATTTTTGATTGGGTGTTTTAAAACAAAAGTTGATAACGATGTTGAATCATAACTCCATATTTCGAAATCATCCTTCAAGCATACACCTGTGTTTAAGAATATTTATTCTGTTTGTGAGGTTTAGTGCATAATAACCCATTCGTAAATTTGGGCTGGCTTCAATCTCATTTTGTACAATAATAGCTGAGAAACGTTTTATCTCACTTCACGAAATGTGTCATACTTGTTAACGTACGAACCTACCATCTTTCCAGGTGAAAGAGGGTAGTTAACAAAGAGAAACTAATGTAAACTGCATTATCGTTTATATAAGTGCATATTACAAAATGAGTGCAATAGTTGTGCAAATGTTTTCCTTCTAGTGACACTTCGTTACTTTTGGAGTTGTTCTTAAGTTTTCACTAATCCTCATCCCTAATTCTCCAAATTAGGGATGCACCAGCATTTATTTTTGGATTGTTGAAATAGATATCAAGAATTGGATCAGAGACAAACTGGGTCAGCTATAATGAGAGAATTCACATAGGAAAATATAAACTGAATGAGATAAAGATTACACAAGGTGTATCCAGCAGCAGAATATTATAAATATGCAAAAGAAGCTTTGAACCTTAAAGCAGTTGCACAAGATTACGTGATAGCTCTAGAAAGGATGAAAGGAGAACAATTGAACCTGAATTAATGGAGCGAATCTTCATCCATCTTGATTTTCTTTAGGGAAAGTACCTACAACAAAAACATTTTTGGAAAGCGATGACACAGATACATTTTATCTGTGATGCCATAAGAAATAAAATTAACGATCTATTTAGGGCAAAAAGACATTGTCATACATTCAAGTAATGTTACATTACAAAGTAAAGTGACATTACAAGCTTGAAAGCATCAGCTCTAAGAAAGTTGTATCTGAAGAATATTAAAGATTCAGCCTGATTTTAATCACTAAAAAATAATTTCTAGGTACAAGACGTAGTACAACCCTTCATGCCCATCCAGGCAGGACTGTGTACGTGTGGGAACGCTGAGCTTCAGCAATCTCATGAACCACTTGGTGCTTGTGGCGGCAAAATGTACACAAATAATTATGCGTAACATCATCTGCATATCTTATGAACACTATTGGTTGAGTGCCAACTGGATCCACCTCTTTGAATAGGGAAGCAAGTGTTACGTAGGTATGCAATTTTTCAACACGATAAATCCCACTGACACTGAGAGTATCAACAGCTACCTCAAGCTTATCAACATTTTACAGAAGAAATCAGCAGTTAGTAAACATTAGTTTACTTGATCTTGAGTTTTGGAATCGTTGCTTTATTGTAAGAGTTTGTGACAGATGAATAAATGGGTAACGTATAACAGAATAGTTCAAGCTGCCTATCCCAATCTCTTGCTTCAGTTGTTTCTTCTCAGCAGTCATAAGAGATGTAATATTTATCATTTACTTAACTTTCGACTGAAATTGTTTCAATTTGGTAATTCTGTGTCAATATACATTCTGTAGGCTGAGACGACACTCACCTAGGATTATATTTTGGAAAAGTTCCAAGGAAAAGCAGATATTTCTGAAAAAGCATACACCTATTCATCAGCTCGGTATCTGACTTATCCTTTCAATCAAGATCATTATAGCTTTTAAGAAAAGAAGCAAAGAAATTATTTCAATGTAGATGGTTTCCTTATCGTCTAAAACTCGACGTCTTACATATTTAACAAAAATAATCTTTGATACTTTATAATTTTAGTTTGAAAAGTGTTAAAGAATAAACAAACAACAAAATCTCAACCCTCACATTTTCATCAAGCTGGTAAGATACTTGCTATTAAGTCTGCTAACCAATGCCCAACGTGTAACACACAAATTAGGTCTACCCTTGAAGATATCATGCTATCCGAAAGGTAAACCTTTGACTGCATCAAGTTGTCCCTTTCTCCAGGGTCTAAATACCAGAACTACATGCATTGCATGAACTGATATATTCAAGATAAACAAGGCAAAGGCAGAGATTTGCCCCCAAGGAGTTGGCAGGCACATCATGCAAGAAGAATCACAGACGGGCGGCTGCAAGTCGAGGTTTAAGTAGCAACTGCTACATTTTTGTATAACTTTTTCAGGATGTCGTGTCGTGTTTTACGGACTACTGGATTTTACTCACACCGTTAACCTTGGCGAAGGGGAGGTGTGGAGTGACCAAATGACGCGTACATTAGTACGTGAACAGATGGCATGGAAGCAAGTTCAGTGAGCCGAAGAATGTCGCGTACCTCGGAGGAATACGAACAGAACGACCCCATACAAAGTAAAAGCTATAGAAATGTCGCAGCAATAAAGTTCATTCCTTTGAAACTTCTTTTGGCTGATATCAATGTAGTGTATAGAATCAGCTCTCCAAAACTTTCGACATCTAATAGCCTCTGAAGTCCTTTTCATTTTTAATGACTTTTGCGTAGCTACGAGAGCTGTTCAATAAAGAATGGTCATAATTTTTTTACGGTCATAATTTTTCACACTAAAATTCACTCTTATTATATTCTGTTAGCTTAATGTGAAACAAACGCGCCGTAGTAGTTTTATTGTTGGTACTCCTGGTTCCCGCCTGTGAGAATCAGGCTAGTTTCGAAATGTTCAGTATCGCCTACCGCTACAAAGGAGGTAACACACGAGCAACAATATGAGGCTTTGAAATTCTGCTTTCGTCGCAACAAGTCTTCAGTTGAGGCCTATACAATGTTACTGGAGGCCTATGGAGAGTCTATTCTTCCCTACAGCACAGCTCGAAGGTGGTTTAAAATGTATAAAGAGGGAAGGCAATAAATTTCAAAGGAAGGTGGACCCGGTGCTCCAGTTACTGCCCTTACGAAAGAAAACATCAACACTGCTGCTGCCATTGTGAGAGAGGATCGACGAATTACCATAAGATCACTTTCTGAAATACTGAACATTTCATTGGGTGCCACCCACACATTACACATGAGACGTGTTTGTGCGCGATGGGTTCCAAGACTGTTGATTCCCGAACAAAAGGACATTCACATGCAGATCTGCATGCAGTTGATGTTAGAGGAAGATCCGGAGTTTCTTTCAAACGTAATCACTGTTGATGAAACTTGGCTACATCATTTTGATCCTGAGAGCAAACAGCAAAGCTCAGTGTGAAAATCTCCGTCATCACCAACCCCAAAAAAGCAAAAGTGGTTATTTCTGCTGGGAAAGTTATGGTCATCTCATTCTTTGATATTCATGGAATGGTTTATCAGCATGTTGTACCTGCACACACATCAGTAACTGGAAAATACCACAGAGGTGTCCTGAAAACATTGTAAGTTCACCTCAGGTGCAAAAGACCACATTTCCGTGAAGCAGCCTGGATGCTACACCACGATAATGCGCGGCCACATATTGCTAATGTTGTTGCTGAATATCTTGGAAAAATCAAAGTGAAGTGCATCCCTCACACTCCCTATAGTCCGGATTTAGCCCCATGTGACTCTTTTCTATTCCCTAACTTGAAGAAACGCCTTCCTCGGAGGCATTATCCATCATCAGAAGCAGTGGTGAAGGCTGCGGAGGCGATTTTGAAGGATCTCTCAAAAATGGTTTCCAGCATGTCTTTGAAGACTGGCAGAAACCCTGGGACAAGTGCATCACATTCGGGGGAGTCTATTTTGAGAAGGGCCATGAACATTATGAGGATGAGTGAGTACGTTGTCAAAAAAAAAAAAAAAATTGTGATCATTCTTTATTGAGCAGTCCTCGTAATAAACCGTAAGAGAGACAAAAGCATACAACTTATATCAAATATTTTTTGTGAAGTTAACCATTTCCGAGATATTCCTTGTTATGGGTTTGAATTTTCCAACACTTTTACTTTAATAAAAGTGGGAACAGGTTATTCTTTTTTTCCTTGGTCATTTCAATAGAACGAAATTTCCAAGCTATCAGTTGACTGCTGTAATTCTCAGCGTCTAATTCTGGGTTGGACATTAAAGACTGCTTCATTTTGCTCAGAGGGCACTTTATTAGGCTTCAGGTTCTTTTACGTTCCTATATATAACACGGACCAGTAGCTTTATTTCCCTTCCAAAGGAAAGAACGTATGAGCCCCAAAAGAATCCATCATCCTCCGATGGGTTCGAACCCGCTATCTCGGGAACTAGAGGCTAGCACAGCCCTAGACCACAGAGGACAAACTCCCTGTAGCAATCGAATCTTTTATTACCGTTGTAAGGCAACAATTATTTCTGCATTTAAGTGGATAATATGAATGTGTAAGAATATTATACAAGAATGATTAGAGAAAGTGATGAGAAAGTCAGATTTTTACTGTAAAATGTACTTGAGTACGGTAATTTTCATATCTCTGCAAGTTTCCGCCAGAAGAGAAATGTTTACATCTACTAAGTTTGCTATAGTCGATGGAATTCACAATATTCTTTATCAAAACTATGGGTAGAAGTCGAAAGTGTGTGAGGTCGCTTCGCAAAGAAAGGAGGAATGGTCAGTGGAAGCAAATCACACACCGAAGTAGAATTAAGTCATCTGTGAAAGGATACAGCTGCCCTTCTACCGTCCATAACCCGGAGGGCCGCCTCGCCCATGATTTATGGGTCTCCTTGCCCATGAGCCTTTATTACTTTTTGGCTTGCAGTAAACATCTCAATTTCTGCCGGGCTTTCCAAGACAACAGACCACCATTACTGTGAGTTTGCCCGGACTACTTGCCACTCAATGGCCTATTGTTGCTAGTTATTACACTAATTTTACTATTTAATTAACGAAAATCTTGTGTTAGCCGACACCCGAATATTCACTTGGTAAACCATCATGGGAGTATGACGGATAGGATCAATAGTTTAATAAAGAAATAGTAATAAAATAGATGCATTAGTTCAAGAAGACCTGTCTCAGATTACGTCAAAATATTAGAAATTACAAAGCAGATTCAAAGAGCGAAGATTTCTTATAGTTTAGTTCTGAAATGTATTAAGAGACTGTAATGTAAACCAAGTACATTAAAAGTATAATCAAATGAGATAGGTAAGCAGGTTAGTCATCCAAAAAACACGTTATATTCCCTTTTGGCAGGAACATGGTTCAGGAACGTCTGACATTGAAGATGGTAATGCAAAGTGGGCCTCATTATACCGTCACATCAAACGTGATCAAACGTAATTACGTATGAGTGGAGTATACTGTAGTCGGTGTACTATATGATCAGCAAAGAAAACCTCTGAATGATAAATAGACAGAAAATTGAGATTGCACGCCACTGATTACAAGGGACATGCCTGTATCTTTGTGTTTAGATTCGTCTTTAATGATGAATAAAATCGAAAACCAGGACTGGAAATAGCAGTGTAGTGAAAAACAGTAGAGTGTATGTAATATGGACGTATTACTTTGTTGTTACGTTAAATCACTGTCTATATGTACCTGTGGTCCAAACAGTCGAAGGACAGTTATAAACTGTAATAATGTAACAATAGTGCCACAAGCGTACTTTGTGGACTAAGGACTTATTGCAAGTTAACTTCGGTGCACTGAATGTGAAGTGGAAACAGCTGACCGTCTTCTTTCACCACCTTACATACCAATCGCTCCTAACCTTTCTCAAAACAATAGCTTACCCAAGAAAAGTTGAAACTTTTATACTACGTTTTGTCTATTTTCTGTTATTTGCCATTAAAACAGTGCATAATATTCAATTATTTTGTCATCCTGCGTAGTTTTGGGGTAACATGGTAGTCTCTTGTACTCGAGATGTAGGTTGAAACGTCAGGAAGAGCGATGTATTTTTGAGCGTAGGTACAGACACATACTTTTCTTTTCAATGAACCTTTAAATCTATAAATCCAATTTTATGATATAATACATTACTTTCTCAAAATGCTATAATAAGAGAAAAAGGAAATGAAAAATAAAAGCCGCGCGTATAAATAGCAAATGTACTGGAAAATGCAAATGAACAAGAATATTTCAAGAAGAGTAACTTGTAATAGTGTTTCTCTGAGTTTATAAAATAGACCACGCACGCACACACAAAATCACTCTCACAGAAACTTCGAAATCTGGGGAGGAAAGGAATAATCTCGGCTAGAGAAATATTCCCACAGCAAGGAATCGAACTCAGGGCTCCGTAAATTGCAAGCAGGTGCCCTACCGACCGAGCTATGAGGCCAGCCACTATTGTATTTGCTGTCCAATCTCACATATTTAACTGAAAATCATCATGGCCGTTAATTCATTTTTGAGGTTGCTATTCTCAAACATTCTGACATACGGATTCATACACACAAGTATCAATTTTGGTATTTAGCTTGAGAGTCCGGTGCTACACTATCTCTTCTTGAGAAACGTGGTAAAGCAGTACAGATGCTGGTTATTAAATCATGAATAATGTTCAGAAAGCGCCAAACTGCCCTTTAGTGTTGTTTAATCTTTTGTTTTTGTAATGTTTTATTTTGACTGAGTGGGATGGATAAGACGGTTTCGCCCGCCTCGATAGCGTAGATGGAGGCATGTCTGCCTTACGTTCAAGAGGTCCCGAGTTTGAATCTCGGCCAGGGTGAGTTACCTGGATAAGGTTTTTCCAGGTTTTTCCCTTATCCTTAGAGACGAATGTCGGGTAACTCTAAGCTCCATGGACCCCGGACGCATTGAGCATCATTTCATTCATTTCATTCATCGTCCGTTATGACTAAATGTTGGAGGACGTAAATTAAAAAAAAATGACGGTTTCGTTTGTGTCCCGCATTCGGGAGGTCTGGGTTCGATTCCCCTGGCCGGCCTACCTGACCTATGGGCTTTCTCGGAGTTTTCCTGGGTCACCAGGCGAATGCTGGGTGGATTAATTACATCCCCTGGAATTTTCTCTCCATCATTTAGCACTCGTGTTATCTCTGATGTTACGAGAGGAACCTCGGGCCGAACTGCCGAGCCCCTCCCGTAAGGGATTTCTTCGGATTGGGTTGGACTCGAGGGGACAGTGTGTCCCCGATACCCATGGGAGATCGGGTACCTCCGGCTAGGCTTCGGCCGCCCGGTGGGGGCTTCGAGGGTTGCCTTATGATTCCCGGGTACTAGCCTGTTCAGCTAGTAGAAGGTGTGCTAGATCACCACGCGGCCCTACCGAGGTCAATCGGTAGCCTTCCCCCTTCCGCGTAAGTAGCGTATCTACTTCTACCCGTCTTGAGTTTTCGGACCAGATGGGGGGAGGGTTGATAGTCTCTAGGTGTTGCCCTAACGAAAAGAGCCCTGGAGTTGCGGGGCGCCCCTTTTGAAGACAGCCCTTCTTTCTCCACTGGTTTGTAGGAGGGGGTCGGTCCTCACTACGAAAGGGCTGATCTGGTAGATACCTTCGCCCATATATCCCTCTCTCATTATCATTTCACGTCTTCTCTCCTCTGGTGGTCTCTTTCAAGATAAAAGTGTCGGCGCGTATCTCTGCAGGATGATATGCTCCTGGACTTTCTCATTCGGTAGGACGGTCTCTAGTCTCCGGGTCGACCAGGTGGGCCGTTTCAGGACCACGGTGAATGGAATTAACAATAGGGATCTACGTTGAGCAGCTGTCGCTGACCTCCCTCTCGAACCAGGGAGTTACCGAGCTCTCCCGAAAGGGCGCCCGGCGCTTCCGTGGGGCTTTCCATAGTGCAGACCTAGAGACTAACAAGCCCCCGCCCTCTTCCCCATCTGGTCCGAACAACCTCGGTTGGAACGCCTGGTGATCTAGCACACCTTCTACTAGCTATGCAGGTTAGTACGCGGGAAAACATGGCTTCCCTCAATCCCGTCCGGAGACGTACAATATCTCCCACGGGTATCGGGAACCACTGCCCCGAGTCCAACCCAATCCGAACAACTCCCTATCAGGGAGGGGCTCGAATGTTCGGCCCGCGGTTCCTCTAGTAACGTATCAGCTTTACTGGTTTATCGGGGAGCTTCCAACTTCTCAATAGTAGTGACCTTGCCCTCTGCACTGCCTTGGCCTCTTAGGTCGGCCGTCCTCTGTCTTCTCTCGCCTCATTCTTCCTCCCGAAGATGCTCCACTTGGGGCAGAGGTACAATAGATAAAGACTGGTCGCAGTGCCGAATCCCTTTCGTAAGAATCACATAAAAGTAAATAAATAAAACAGAATGTTGACTGAACTCGCGATTTTCATTGTTAAATGAATAAAACATATAACATTTTATTTCCACATAAACATTTCTGATTACACACTCACACTGTTGTAACCGTGTAACGCCGCTAAAGAATACCTTCCAACCATGAATTTAAAGCAAATTAGCTGCGGTTCTTTTTAGGACCGTATCCAATTATTTAAGCAACTCACCTCTCGGACTTTTTCTATATATATTTACCATCTTGGACACATAACAAACCATTTCTTTTCATGTCTTAATGCCCCGTGACATTGGCGTAGTTATGCAATTTACAAAACCCACTATAGAAGCGGGAACCGGAAAGAATTTCATGATATACAAAACGCCAGAGTAATACCGTTCGCAACTTTTTCTTTGTTCGTGCGTTGTCTTATTTGCATACCTGTACGGACCACACAGAGAGGTATGGCCCGCCATTTGTATGTATAAAATGCTGTAACATTCATTATTTTATAAGCACCCTCCCTTCATATCTCCGGTAGCAATAGCCTTAATAAATGCAAACATCAAGTGGTTGCCATTGTGTTTCGTTCTATTTCAGGCTTGCCTGACAGGTTATAACGTAACCGCTGGAGGAAAGATTGCTGCAGTTTTTCTTCTGATGTTATCTCTTATATTAAGTTTGCGGTGATTCCTGGGCGCGTTCGTAATGGAGCTGTTTGTTTTCTTAATGCCTGTCGATTTGTTTCAGGAACACTGAGCTTATTTCTTGACAACAGGCAGTTCCCACGTTGCTTGTTCTAAAACTTGTTTCTTCGGCATCTTTTACAACATAATTACGTACAAAAGATAACATTTGTCATCTGCCCAGACGAAGATATGAGTTCGAAATAAAAAATGTTAACGTAGAAATGTTCAAATTTGGATAGATATAAACGAATGGTCTTGTGAGAGAGATCGCGTGGATCGAGCCTTGACCTGGAAATACCAAATACCGTGACGTAACTTGGAGAGTACTCGTCTATAGGAGAGAGTGTAAGCTCCGGGGGCAATCAGAACCCCAGATTCGAGTCCTTGCTTAAGCCCTACACACTAAAGAGCCAAAGACCCAGTTTGCAAGTACTTGAACTTGTTACTCCCCTAACTAGTAGTAGAGGTGAACACGAACGGTATAGAGACGTTCTGTATTAGGTGTCATGTGATCTTTCATTGTAATATCAATACGGTTAGCCTAAATATCCTACACGTTGAGGCATATACGTTCTGTAAATTTACATTTACCGCTTACCCTGATCTCAACACATGGAACAAGAGTTTTTGATTCAGGACCATTCACAAAACATCGTATTCTGGGTAGCAACCTAAATAATTACTTAAAATTTACGATAGGCTCTTATATTTGTAAAATTTCAGTCGAATATAAAATGTGTTCAGAAATAATCTATTTTTATATCAAAATATGAATAGCGAAATAATTGAATAACGACTGTAGAGTAAAACCTAGCTATGTTTCGTTGAGTGTCATACCTCACTTGTTTTCCACGAACCTAAGCTAAGCATAAAAATAATTTATAGTAATTACACATCGTGGCTAAATAAAAGAAAAAAAGGTGCAGCTAAAGTTATGTGTAGTCCTGCTAATGAAGTGGGACATATATTAACATCTTTGGTTTAGCACATTTACTTTCCTATTTGCATGCTTTAAGAATCATATGTGAAATGCTCCTCGTGATGAAAATTTGAACTTGTTTTTAAATATAGTAACAATCAAATGTAAAATTGTTTGTAAAATTAAAAATCTTCTTGGAAAAGACTAATTAAGTATTTTAACTTTTGTAATGGTTTGAGGATTAATATTTAGTTTTTTTATGTTTACGTGTTTTGAAGAACGGAATGTGACACACGTGCTCGAAAGTTGGCTATTCTTCTCTTTCTTTCCTTCACAAGAAGCTGAACAGAAATCATTCTTAAGTAATAATAGTTCGTAAATAACAATAACATAACATTGATAGAAAAATCAGTATCTATATAAATACTTCTAGATATCTACATATAAATCGGACATTGCCTGAATTTGTCATTGATTAAATGTGCCCACATATTTTTGCATCTACTCTACAACGCCTACCAGCCAGCACCAAACCAAGTTTGGAGTGGACATGGCATGATTTAGGATCATTTTTTTGCAGAGAAAATAAATTTGATTTTAATGGTTCGCTCATGCACAACTCTACCACACATTATTAGGCGGATGTTAACAGTAATAAGCATAAAAACCCTTGACAAATGCGCATTAAGGAACGCGATCTCTGCAGTGATTCATTGGACACCAAGAAATGTGGAGTATAATATATCATAACGAAGAAACCGTTTAAAGCCGCGGAGCAAACGAAACAAACAGAAAATTCTAGCACAACGCGGCATTACACGTAATCAACATTTAATAAGAAAATCCTCTCTCTGTTAAAATGTTATTCCTCTCTCTTTATTTCTACCTATTTCTCTTCACTATCGCTACCTTTTATACGACTTATTTATCATGCAATGGTGTGATAACCAGTAAATATAGGTACTGCTTTTCTGGAATTCTAATAATTAAAACACAGCAAAGGTTTCACAGTACACTAATAAGTTTTCAGAACGACCGAAACCAAACCTTTTCTCCGGTTTACGTATATACGTACATGAATAACAAGAAACGATATTTTGACATAAGTTTTTAAATATATATCCTACTCGAAATTGCATAAATAAATTTGCAAAAGTTTAGTATAAAATTATACATATGATATTTATATTTTGTACCACATTAGAACTTTCCATAAGGTTAATATAACTAAGGCGCCACATAACCTATTTTCTCTACTGAAGAAAGGTTTGTTTATACTAAGGGCATAGGAAATCTTAAGCACATGACTTATCTGGCTCAAATCATATGCCAATACAAGGATGTAAATTCCACCACCTGTTCATTATACTCGGTCTGCTATTTTTGTGTGGAAAAACATACAAACATACCTACACATATCACGTATAAAAATTGAAGCCCTTTTCTGGTCTTAGGATAGTCCATTAATACTTGTTGATGTAGGTAGAATCCTCGATATTCACGAAAGCAGAAAATTACCCAGAAAGTTCAGTTATAATTTTATTACAAGTTTATAAACTAAACAATATTAAAAGTGCGAAAGTTGACAACCATATATGCACCTTTCTTTAGTGACTTTATTTTCAAAGGGAAAGAATTTAGTTTCTCTTGTGCTTGTTCAATATAGATTTGATATATCTTTACAGGAAAAATGTTAATGTGATATCTCATTGAGGACAAATTATTTAATAAATAAGTATAATCTGGGTGCTTAAAAATGCATTAAATATAATCTTATTGCTAAAGTTTTAAATATTAATTCTGCTTTTATCGACTTTCTTTGAGAGAAAAATTGAATAATAATGATGACAATGCTAATAATATTAAATAAAAAATTACATAGAGGAAGTTTGGTGTTCATTACTTCAGATTCCCGTTGTAATAATAAAACAAACAAAATATGAAGTCAAGAAGAAATAAAAGGAAACAGTGATTGTTTAATCATACAGCTTGAGTTGTAAACATGGAACCATTGACATCGTTCATTTGGCCACTAATATCATCTATGCAGAGTGTACCCTTGGAAACAATTGCATTTCATTTCTTATGAATAAGTTACGCTTGTCAAGTTTATTTTCAGACTTGCAAGATCACAGGCAGAGACGACAAAGTTTGTGTCACAAAGGAGCACGTCCGCGATCTGAGTTTTGTAACTTACTGCCAAAGGTGTCTTCGCTCCGAAAGAGCCGACAGCAATGCGTGACACAGCTGACAGCTGACGATCATTTTGAATAAATTTCTTTCACATGTTAACTAGAGACAAGTGACAAATATAAGCACACACACTTAACTTACCAGTTTAATGTTTAGTGACACGGAATGAGACTTGTACTCGCTATTCACTTCCTGCACAACAAATACAAGCGTTGCTATAGTACCTTCAGCTACGTTCAGCTGTTTCTTCCATAGAGTAGGTAAGCATTACCTCACTCGAGTTCGTAACGCCACAGCTTCGTTCAGCTGTTTCTTCCATAGAGTACGTAAGCATTACCTCACTCTTCGAGTTCGTAACGCCACAACAGTAGTTGCAGCTGCATATCCTTGACAAGGCCAGCACGGTTATGTATGTATCAACATAGCAGGCCTGCGTGCAGTTACTCTAAGAAGGCCAATGATCTGAGCTGAGTATAAAGCAAAGGAAAATAATTTTATACGTAAAAGAAAAGTACAAATATTTTTCACCGCTTTATTTACGTAAAAGTGTTATGCATGCTTTAGAGACACTTTGAAATGAAAACAATTTCGTTTTAATTCCTGGAACCTTAAATTCGTACCGATAAATATAAATAATTAAACACCTCTAGATATTTTTCACCTACTCTAAGCATGAGTTTTCAAATATCTACTAAAGTGGCTTGTTTTTCCTCCTGATTGTGCAAAAAACAACGGACATTCAAAATTGTCACACAACCACCAGCTTTTAAAGATTTGCTATCACTTATTTGCTGTCATTTAAGCTTACTGTATTCTCCTAATTCCATTATAGCCACAAAGGAACTGTAATAAAATATTGTCCATTAAATAACATTAAGTCAGCTTATAGTTTCGCAGCGAATGACTCCAAATACTTTATTCACATGTAAAAGTTTGCATTCTGCGAAATGGATGCAGGCTTTCGATCTCTAAACTGTGAGAAATGATGCTTTTGTAAAGTTCTGTAAGGCTGCCAAACAACTACAGCAGAATTGCCAACATTAGTTTCTCCATCCCACTCGCCAGATAACGCCTTTGTTGGCGTGTCGTAGGACGCATTATTTTATCTCTGCCCATTCCATTCTTCCTCTCTTTTGCGTTATTTCTTATCCTGTAGCAGACACGAGACAAAATGTTTCACTTAAAGAGGTTTATCTTTCGGACCTCCCATGAGGAGTGTTGCTTGAATTAAATCTCCGCGACGCTTGTCTGGGTACTCTATTCAGCTAATAAGTATGTCTTCAGAGACCTTTTAAGACCTGTCTCCTTGTAGTGCCTGGTCAACAACATTGGCTTTGTGCATTAAACCATGTCTAAACCTCTAGGAATAGCATCGTTTTCTTAAAATGTCAATGAACTGTTCATTATATATGTATATTAGTGCGACCTATTGTGGCTAACTCCCCAAGAGGAAGGGATTAAGTGAAGCAACCACTAGAGCGTACAGGCCACAGTAAAACAGGCCACATAGATGCGCGGAAGTCACTAGTAGTTCGAGGCCGAAGAGCCTGCTGGAACTGCCTATGGACCGGAATGAGTATGAATTGTTCTCTAACTGTTGAGATATTTCCCAAGTCTAGGGCCCACGAGTACGGTTTTCATTGCGCAAGCATCCGCTTCATTTGCCCGGCACTGCCATACGCCAGGAAACCTAGAAGCACATCTGAAAAATGAGAAGGCAACGGAATACAATTGATATGACGCAAAGCAAATCGTCATATGTGTGAAATCGTTTCAGAATTCGCTTACCGACCTCAGAAAGCCATGAAAAAGTTAGATTGGACAGACGACGGCAATCGAAGCAGGGATCTTGAGGAACACTTGTATTTGTAATAGACAGTTTTAACGCCGAAACTACCTGTAAATAGCTATTTATCGTCTATTTTTATTGCACGAAGTATTAAGTCACAATTCCATTGTTGAGGTTAAGTGTACACATATTTCAGAGTCATGAGAGATCTTTTCATTTCATTAGGAGAATTAAGATAGCAGAAGTATACGATGGAACCCCTGAAGAAGTTCATTTTCTGAATGAGGAAGCTAAGAAACCTTCATTTTAGATCTAGATCTACCTCTGAAAAAATATTTTGATGCACTTCCAATCCACGAATAAACAAACCGGGTCTTATGCTTTTACTGCCGTGGTTATAAACGCCCTGTTCTATACTAGATGTGAAATAGTACTTTATTTTGCTCAGAGGCCTCTTTCAGGCTTGAGGTCCATTCTGAAAGGCTTTCTTGAGCACTACCGGTATAATGGTGTTTAAATAGATGGAAATTTCCCACATCATGAAGCTAAGTTGCGTAAATAGAATTTTTATATCTAAAGCTTCTTTATGCTTAAGCAAATGTATACATTGATTTCTCGTGAAACTTTAAACATTACTCTTAATATTCATAGTCTCAGTCATGAATTAGTGTTAAAATTCTTTATTTTAATAAGGGCGCTTTTGAAAAGCCACTGGTTTCAGATATGTTTTTCTTTCGTGTATATTGGGTTAAGTATCGAAGTTCTATTTTGAGATATCTCGCAAGTCCGTAATCACTAATTACAGCTAAGCCCTTCATTTGTTTAGCAGTTCAACCCTTGCTTATATCATGATATGCCTGAACCACAATTTGGAGGTTATGTGCGTTACAAATATGCAAATACGGTGTTATCACGTTTCGTTCATGGTGTGTTACTCGAAAGCAATAACTTTTGTTTTCGTAAAACGTGGCGGTGGTTTAAGTAGGGCAAGAATATTTCTGCGACAAGGCACGCGTGATGCAAGATTTCCAGAGTACCTAATGATTCGCATGCTTGTGTGTGGGGGGTCGGCTCGCCGGGAACACCATTGTTAGGCCTACGGTAAAATTATAGTAGAGAGAGAGAGGTACCTTGCCCTCCACTCCCCACTTTCCCCGCTGTGCCGGTCTCTCCATTCACCGGAACCTCCTTCCTCTGATACGAACCCTGCAAACGATAGTATAACTGGAGCCGGTTCCTGGAGGATTCACGTCAGTAGATGTTCGGCTGTTTCCGGCTTTTGCCAGCGCCAATACTTGTGATGGTTACTGCTGAACTATCATTTGTTTTCTTTCGAAATACAACAAAATCGATAAAAGAAGACTATTTAATTCGAAGACGTTAGCCAGTTTTAAACAAATTTAAATGCAAAATAAACCAAATGAAATATTACTTAACACAAATGCTTTAATAGTTAGACGACTTCAAACAGAATAGTGACAAAATTAAACTAAGGCACTAAACGAACGAGAGAATGTGTAAATTTATAAACAAGTTATTCGTGACAAAAAATAAAATGTCATTGAAATGACATGCATTCGTTAATTCTACCAAACGTAGATATATATATTTGTACAAAAACAAAGAAAAAGAGGACATTAATTGTTATTTCACACCAGCTGGTTTGGAAAGCAGAGTCAGACAAAAAATTCAATGTGAGATTTCAAATAGTGGGATTTGAACCACGCATCTCCCGGTATCCATTCGGTTACTCTAGCTACTGAACTACCATAGCAACGTGCCGGCACATTAAATTCTCTAACTGATTTTCCTATACTGATTTCTGAAGAACAGAAAAGTAAGTGTGAATTTTAAAGTAGTACTGCGGAGGTTTTTATATATAGTCTTGTAAAATACTTACTTTGAAACAAGAGCTATTCAAATTGAAGAATTGGGTTTAAACAGAGTAGGCTATACTAGCAGGTAACTGATGATAAATTGGTATAGGAACTGCGGACGACGCACCTGGTAGTTTTCCATCGGTAAAGGATACCGACTGCAGGGGCCCGATATCGTGGCTAATGAAGACATAACCATCACCATCACTACGGACAGTGGAGGATCTGGTGAACCTAGAGACTTGGACCGCTATACACTATCGCTAGCACCGGAACGTCATGGAGGTTGTCTAAGGAAGGGACACCTTATCTTCCGCTTGAAGCCTCCTCTCAGTGAACGTGGACTTGCGGACAACCTTCATACCTAATACACTGTCGTCTGAATAAGGCAAGGGCCGCTCATTTTACCATACCCATCTGAGGGTGTAGCAAAACGTTCTCTATTAGCATGATATAGTAAACACACCTAATAGGAACATATTACAAAAACAGTTAAAAAATATTTTTTCTAAAATACGTAATGAAATAATTTCTACAAATGTTCGTCCTGTCAACTAAAGATTTTTAAAAAATAGTGCAAACGAGGTATAAAATAAACAATAGTGCACAATCATTTGAAGTAGTAGCATGCCTGATTTATTATAAATAGTATTTATGATTCACAGATTGCGAAATTTTTATGTAAATAAATATTTTATTTATTAACGACGCTGTCAATTATATCAACGCCACCAGTGTACCGGAATTTTACCTCTCAGGAATTGTTGTATATGCTAAATCTTCTGACTTGGAACTGTCACTTTAATACCTGGGTTTGAACCCACGATCTTGGTAGTCTGTATGTGACCTTTAGGAAAAGCAGCACGAACAATGTAAATAAGAGTATTCAAAATAATGTCACATTATGTCTAATACATCACAGAAGATATGTAATCACATGTTAATGAAGTTCATCAGAGAGAGAGAGGGGGGGAGTGAGTGAGACGCATATAGCCTACCATATGTATAACCTAAATCACATTAAAACGACTTTAATGAGTGGCATGATAGCATTTGAAAATAGTTTGTTAAATGAAGACATTCGAAAGAAACCATAAACTATACACATATAATATTATTATTAAAATTACGTTTTAATAGTTTAAAGTAAAACACTGGTCTTATAAACCAAAAATACGTTCTACATAAAAAAATTGCATTATCAACTTTAAGTCAATTAGGTTTAATAATAACAATTTTTTCTTACAAAATTGACTGTAATTTGCATTACAAGTCATTCAGTTGCCAGTCTCAAAATCATTTATATAGTATTTGCAGTTCTTAAATCTACTGTTTTGTGGAGCATCAATTCAAATCATATTCTTTAATCTGTATATTTCTTTTAGTTTTTAATAACATAAAGGTTACTTAGTTTTCACATAATGTAGAAACCATTAAAATATAGGTAAAATGAAATTGAGGTGAAGATTCTAGTTAAGAAAATACACATATCCCAACACAATCTAAGAAAACAATTTTCTCAATTGATGTAACTGCCCATTGTTTTCTGTTTTACAATTAATTCTATTGATTACCCAGTAAGAACATGACAGATAAAGCAGACGTTTCAATGATATGAGCGTTGTTAGAAGGTTTTGACATGCAAGAATTTCACTTACATACATTTGTAGAACCAGATTAAGTACTTCTCACAGCTGCAGTACTTTATAAAATGCTCCATTTTCACTTTTTAAACGGTGTTTTCTGTTTTTGTTTCAACACGCCCTCTATGTGTATTCCGTATACAACAGGCTTTTGTTTTTATATCTGTGGAATACAGCTATTATATTTGGTGGGATTACAATTTTTTTCTAATCTATGGCATTCTCAACTTAAAAGTCACGTTCTTTCGCATCTCTAATGTGTCGTGTTCAAGTACAAGGGCTTAGTTAATTCTTTAAATTAGGTATTTTATCCTCAGAACGAATTGGGCTTTTAATGGCGAAAAAATTATCGAGTTTTTTTTTTTTTTTTTTTTTTTTTTTTTTTAGATTACTACATGTATAAACAAATGCTCTCTTTTCTAAAAATTACTATAGAAATATAAATCTTAAATCATTTTCTGTTAAGAATTTTTGTAATGATTTATTTTGTGCTTTTATAGTAAACCCTTTTTTTAGCCAGATTCTTAAATAAATAAGTAAATAAAATAACAATTTGGGGAAAGTGACCAGTATTAAAGAATTTTAAATACGCAACTACCGGGGGATTGCTAAAAATAAAGACATTAAATTAGAATCACAGTACTAGAGATGTGATATACTACTGCTTCAGAAGGTAATTTTGAGAGAGATGCCACGTTTGAGTCAGAGGATGGCCGATGACAAGCCGGAGCGGCTTCCAGACCACTCGCACGTGAACATAAGACCAGTTTCCAGGACCCGGTAATTGTTATGACAGGCGTGCGGTAGGTAGACCTTCTCCATCGCGATAATTTCTCCAGTACACGTGTTATTCTTATAATTGATTTCATTGGAAACAAACAGCAGCCTCAAGGTCGCCCTCCTCCGTGGCTTAGCCGACCCGGCTTCGCATCTCATTTGTAGAGTTCCGTCAGTAAGGTTAGGTCCATTCTTGCATATTCATTCAAGGAGAAAAAGAGATCGTGCCTCATGCATTAATGCTCATAGCACCCAGGTAACAGGAAACCGTCACTTATAGAAGTGTGGAGCACACCCGAGGCTATGAATATTGCCTCATTCCACCGAGCCTAACAAATATGACGTCATTTACCACAAAACGTCACGGGCCTTCCTGTTTAATAATCACTGCTGTCAATAGCACAGTTCGCAAGATTATTATAAGCGATTCATTTTCCTTATTCATACTTTACACCCACCTTACTTTTTCTCCTCTTGCACAAACTTCTTATAAACGCTTATTCCTCTTTTTCATCTTAATTGAGGTATACGTGTGAAATATAGCACTTTTAAGTTAAGATTAAATGCAAAGGTATAGATATATGCTGTGTAATATATTTCTCCTTTTGTAAGCTAAAAATGACTGAATGCTTATGAGAATTACTCAAACATTTGATTTCTTCGCATAACCTCACCTCATTTGTAAATTAAAAGTTAACGCACGGGACTTCAAAACTGCAAAAAAAGTGTACCTAACTGGAATCTGACAATGGACGAATTCCTTAAACATCTTCCACTTCCGAGTTTTCCTTTGAACATATATCTTCACGCTCAACAATTATATTTTGTTTTGTTTCTGTTCACAAATTCAAAACATATGTCGCGAAGAATGGTGTGAAAGTTTGTTTCTCAAAGCTCGTTAATCCGGATCATGCTTGAAACACTTTTGTAATTGTGGTGGCTCGTTTCTTTCAAAGGAGCTATGAACCCTGGGACGAATAGACATTTAACAAATTCATCATATTCACCTTCCACAACTGGCTTCTTTCTTTTTCGATGTTTTCCTGTAGTAGAAAGCTGGCACGTTTTCACAACTTCACTTCTAGTGGTATTAATACTTGGCTCTGAAACATTGGTTAATTCTGCTGAAAAATTAACGATGTCCTCCATTGGTAAAGTCGAGTATTTTCCACACAACTTCACACAACTTCCCCCAGTGATGTTTCGTATTGTAAGGAGGCAACCATGTTCTACTACAGTTGATTCTCCCAATTTCTTCGTTTTCAAACCATGCAAGCGCGGCGTACACGCTGATTAATACATACAAATTACGCTTACATATACAAATAAAATACTAATCACTGTTTGACTTTTATAATAATATAAAGTTGTTTGTATATTTTTCATTGAATGTAAAGTCTTTAAAAATGATATGCCATTTGCATTTTCCATCCGCAGAGAGTTACAAGGCTATACAACCAGTGATGTTGCACACGTACACTTGCTTTTGTATACATCGCCACATAAACTAAGGACGGCCGGTATAAATGCTGTTATTACATAACATTCCTTTTTAAATTTCGTAGGTATTCTTCAACATTAAGTCATACAGGACGATGAATGGAATGTGTGAAATGATGCTCAAATGAGCACATGGTCAACAGACCTTCAAGTTACCCAACATTCCTCTTTCAGGATAAGGGAAAAACCCGAAAAAAGCCTTATCCAGATAACTCATCCTGACGAAGATTCGAACTCGACGCTACCAAGGCGGGCTAGCATGGGAATAACAGTAGGCTTTAAGCAATAGTTATATATTTTGAAACTGGTTCACTATGTGACGGCTTTGACGTTTAATTCTCTTTCCACGTAGCCAATATATACAAGAACGAATGGTGACTTCTTAGTTGAGAAAATATAAGTATTTGAACATTCAATTCAATAATAACAATAAAATATATATATAAAAAACATATTTGGCAAACTGCGTGCTTTAACAGGCCTATCCACAATAAAGAGAACTTCAGAGACTGTCAGAAAATGCAGTTCAGTAGTGTTGAACTATCTTAAGTATGGTGTTTTTATCAGCATTTTTGGAGCCATTTTTTAGAAAATCAAAAGATCATCCATGTAAGGAGTGGTTTGGTTGGGGGAGTATCTATGTTGTAATTTTCCTTTGGATCCTTGGAATACCAAGTTTAGTATTTAACGAACTTTTCAGTTTTTACTCATGCTTTGCACAGACAGGCGCATACAAATGCAGACAAAAACAGAACCTTCATTTATTTCCTTCCAAAATTGCCTTATTTACTTATTTATTCCATGTCAATTGTATTTGCGGTGAAATATTGATATCAGTGTTTTGCAATACGTTTTCTACCTACTTTTCGTACATAGTAGAACAAGTAAAATAAATAAATAAATAAATAAATAAATAAATAAGCATATACTGTCTGCCCACCACAAGAAGGAAAGGCAGAGGAATGTGTAATGTAATAACATTTGCTTTTTTTCGCCTTTGAGGGAGAACTCATGTGGCCATCAAAGGGAGATGTTCACTCTAGTTGTACACATATACACAAGGCACAGACATATACACATATACATACACCCATGCCCAAGGCGGGGCTCGAACCCGTGACCCTCTACGCGACGGAACGCTAGAGACAAACGCTCTAACGACCATGGCTACGAGGGCCTACGTTGCTGTGTTTATGCTTGCTTCCGGATATTATACGAATGCTAGGTTCACAATGTTGTCACATAACTCACCTATCCATAATACCTATTGCTGCAGTTTCTGAAACGAGCATTAGAGCTGGCAGCATGGGTTACTCATGTGTATTCTCATACACTAATTTCGTAGTAAAGAGATCCACTAACAGAGCAGATAAACAGTTCAATCCCCTTTCTCCTTCATTCCCTGCTTGCCTTCTTGTGGTTGATCGAATAAAATATATATTCGTCTGAATTTAAATTATGTGTTTTCTGGGTAAGTATTTGTGCCAAAGCATAGAATTTCTTAATTACAGTAGGTAATTTATCTTCTATTCTAAGAAGTTACAAAATATTGTTTTATTAATTATTAAATTTCAGTTTTACCAATTCATTGCATTCATACTTTTAGGTTAGGTGATACTCTAGTTCGTACCTAAAGCTCATCTTGTGCCTAATATAAATATACCAACTTATGAAAGTTAGTGTACAAAAACAAAACACTAATATAATGAATTATATATTTCATAGGTTTATTCTTACAACAATAAGCTAAACCCATTAAATTCTTATCTAAATCAATATTTAACTTTACCCCTTCTAAATAACTTCGTAAATCCATCAGTGTTATGCGAAAACTGGTAACATAATCACCTCTCTATGCAACAGATTACAAATAATGTACTAATATTAGTAAATTATGGAGCAGCTCTCTTCGCTAATCCCAGAAGTTCCAGAGCCAAGGCATACAAAATCATGTCGTAAATTCAAATGTAGCTCTGTTCTGGGTTAAATACACTCGTTGGTAGAAATAGGAATGCAGTTGTTTTACCTAATCCTTTTATCCTCTTTCACATCTTGGAATGTCTGAGAAACAGAATCCTTGACAGGTAGGTAGGTATATACTACTACGGCGCTGGTAGGTATTGGGAAAGTCTGTTGTGATGTAAGATGAAGCCTCCGGGCCGCTATACAGGTAGGTAGGCAGGCGAAGGCATGGACCACACATCGAGCAAGCCACAACAATAACAATATGCGGCAACGTCGCACGCAGCAACCTTTTATAATATATAGCATTCTTAAATAGCAACTCTGCACGAATCCGTCTCAATCTGGGACACCCAATAAAAAGAAGAGCATCAACTTTAGAGCTGGTTCCACTTTACTATAAATACTATACATCCACTATACAAACATACATGGTACAGGTAACAAATGACGGTTCATGCACCTCATTACAGAGGAATTCAATACACTAGGAAGAACCTTTTGCTGGAGATACTTTAGACGTGGTATTATGTAGATATGACCAGATTTTTCCCTTGGGGTACTTCATTTGGTTACGCACTACACAAATTCAGAACGTTGTGTTCATAAGCGTTGATAATTTCTGTAATAGTCGCTGTGACAAAATTTGCAAAGCAACCAAAACGTAGCCAGTTTTGTAGGTACAACGATGTATGTGCCTCTGTGCCACGGAGTCTCGTATTCGACTTCATATCTCAACAGAAGTGCTATAGAATTGATTCCAACGCGGCCAGACAGTTTCATTGTCTAGCTTGTGACATTTGACATAATTGGTCAGAACAATCTACTTTATCCTTTGAGACTATTTCAGAAGTGTAGACAGAGTAACAACACCAATAAACCACCAATAACAATGTCATGTCCAACAAGACGCTGAATCAGTATCAATGTTACCCACGAATAACATTTAACCTAAGGTGGTTGGAAAGTTTAGTGTCAGGTTAGAGTGTAAGCAGTGACGTATGCAATAGAGCAATAAAATGACTAAGATTCTTCTATAATTAAGATAATATCATTTAAATGGCAGAGTAGTCAACATTAACCCACAAATTAAGAGAGAAAGCTGGAGATTAGTTTCATTATAAAACAGAAAAATAGTCCACTTTTATAAGCTTTTGTTCAATAGCATTTTTCACGCTTTCGGGTTCAAGTCTACTTCTTTTTCTGTCACATATGAGTCCTGCTGTGCACTTTCTTTTTTAAGTGCTAGAAGTTTTAAATTTGTTTTTCAGTAATCCACTATACTAGAAACAGAAGTAACAAATCCTCGTTGAGATATGCAGTTTCTTCTTTGGAACCAATAATTGGCACTGAATTTGACACACGACTATTTTCTTACATAATGTTTGTGGTGCAGGCACTACATTCCTGGGTTTGATCCCAGATGACCGCAATGTGAAATTTGTGATGGACAACACGGCGCTGGAGCGGGTTTTCTCCGGTATCTCGGTTTCCCCCGCCAGCTCATTCTACCGGTGTTCCATTTTCATCTCATGTATCATCAGTGTCACCGCCTGCGGTGCCGTATGTAGGAAAAGCGAGGGTTAAACACTACACATTTCATTACATACCACATTCCTGGAAACTTCTTGTACCAAAGTATCGAAAAAGTACCGAGCGAATTTTCTGAAATATCGTTCAATACCTATACCATACAGGTATTATGAATATCGAGGTATCACAATTTTCGAGGACCCATCCCCAGAGAAAACTGTTAATTTTGCTCAAAATACGTGTTTACTAGGCTGAATAGCGGATAGCGTGCTTGTGTGAAGATTGCATATTAGTTCTTATAGCAGTCTAGGATGACGTATTCTCACCACACATCGTGACGTCACAATAGCAACCTGTATGATACGGGCAATAGTGTTATTTGAGGCCGAATATTCAAGTTATTGATGATTCTAATCGTGATGTTATATTAACAAACCTTTTTAATCTAGTTCATTCTGTGATAAGTTATAGTTAAAAGGGTGACCTACTCCTGATTAGCCCTCCTCGGCAGCGTGGTGGTAGCGTGTCTGCCTCACGTTCAAGAGGTCCCGAGTTCGAATTATGGCCAGGGTGAGTTACCTGGATAGGGCTTTTTCCGAGGTTTTCCGTTATCCTAGAACACGAATGTCGGGTAACTCTAAGCTCGATGGAACCTGGGCTCATTTCAGCATCACTTCACCCAAGAAAAAGAACAATACTCCTGATTTTATAAAACACGCATAAAAGACGAGGAAAAAGTGAAAAACTTCATGTCATTTAATTCTAAACTTTATGCAAATATAATTTGATTATGGGGCTCTGAATTTCTGTAAGCTCTTCTGCTGGCTGTATTTGTTGCTTGGAAACGATAAATTTCCTTGGAACAGTGAAGTTCTTGCTTGTATAATATGAATAATTTGTAATTTCCATTTTGAATATCTTTATAAAATTTAGAGGATACACCACTGCGTTTAAGGATCAAATTGCCAGCTTTTCTAAGCGTTGAAGCCTTTAGCACAAAAAAAAAAAAAAAAAAAAAAAGAGTAAGCACTTGCAATTCGGTTGACAAATAATATAAATGTTTTCTAATGTAAGATTTTTAAAGGTAACACAGCTTTAAGTTATTTCAGTTATTAATACATTCAGATACATTAGATTATTATATAAGTATTTTATAAAGAGAATTATTTATAAGTGCGTTTTACTGCTTATAATACGTAAATTATGAACAATGACCCCATATAAACAAAAGATCGAGTCATTGAGTTTTGACTTAAAGTAATCACTCGTTCAAAACATTTCATATACGGCTAAGATTTTGCTTTTGTGGTTTAACTTGAAACATCTACTGGAGTACTAAGACTGTACAATGTAGCAAGTTGAATTTCCGGACAATGATCCACAAGAAGTGATCGTGAAGAAGAAGTGTAAGCAATCCGAGAGGTGGACTTGATCCGGAAGTGGAGTGAGAATCGACCCCGCACATGCGGGTTCCTAAGGACCTCTCCTCACACCCTACTCAAAAATCCTACCTTCCTTGTAAGCAGCTGACGCAGGCTTCAAGCTGAGGGAAGCATTCCGTCCGTGCCATACGTACGTGAGGGGGAAAAGCAATACCAGTTTTCCTTTTTTAAATATACCCTGATTTATATGGGCACTTCGAGGTAGACAACATGAAACCGAGGAAAAAGAGTTATTCTTCTGTAACAAGGATTGAGGTTATGTTGTCCCAACGTTTTGGTTGCATTAACAATGCCACAGTCGTAAAGCTCAAATAAGCACAGAAAAACATATTACTCACTTAGCCCTCAGATGCTTTTGAAAAAAAAAAGAACCTATTTAAAGGGAATATAAGCTAGCTAATATATTTTGTTATTTAATATATAGTTTACTTCGTAAAATAAACTACATAATTTACAGATAATCTACATTTACATCGTAGTATAAGATAGATACCATATTTATTGATAAACTCTTTTTGTGTAAATATTGAATTTACGTTGTATATTTCATCAGCTGGCCGTTGGTATATCTCAGAACGTGCTTTTCGAGACGATTTTAGGAACAAAAATACCTGCTTAAGTGTTTAATTTAAAATACAAATACCTTTTTTGGCTCTTAAACAATTATTAGTTTTATAATCCCAGGTTCAAGGGAAGGAGATTAGTTCATGTGTAGTATCTACCAGGCACAGTCATATTTTTTGTCAATTCATCACAGAGACAAATGCAAAATCCTACGCCCCTACCGGTAATCGAACCATGCTCCTTTGCGTGCTAATTAGTTTGACCATGACACTATAAGGGCACACTTGTACAAGAAAGCAATTTATTTACTTTGCAACACTACAGTTATTGCCATAGTATGAGGAAAGGATTTCCCTCTCTTTGGACGAACGTAAAGAAAAGTCCAAGACAAATGGGAGTCCTTAACTCCTAAACCACGCAGACTGAAGTGTAACAGGTGGCAGCAATGGAATGGAACGCGACCAGCCTGCGGTGGCAGGGCAATCTGACGATTCCTTGAAGAAACCCGTCCTTGTCCATAACCCATATACTCCAGCTGCTGCTCAGTTGCCGTGAATGTGATGCAGACTAACGGTCCGATGTACCAAGAGCTCATTGCAACGTAAAACGCATGTGACATTTCATTATTGCCTAGCAGTTCCGAGCTCCATACTTCACAGCAAGCGGCCGCTTAGTGCGGCGCCGACCTTGTTCACTCCATAGCGAATTCATTCCGCGCGAGTACGCGATTTCAGACGGCAAGCTAACCTGTTCCTTTCATGTTTGCCGTTAAGTCCAGGGGTGGAGTCAAGCCATTTTGGCGCTATTTTCTTGAAAGATTCAAAACTTAAAATTCATTTTTATGAGCTATAAGAATCTTAACAATGGGAATTTATAAATAATGTCTAATTTACACAGCAAAGAGTAGCAAGGAACGTAAATGAACAAACATTTATAAATGCTTTGAAAGTACAATAGCGACATTTACTATTATTATTATTATTATTATTATTATTATTATTATTATTATTATTATTATTATTATTATTATTATTATTATTATTATTATTATTATTATTATTATTATTATTATTATTATTATTATTATTATTATTATTATTATTATTATTATTATTATTATTATTATTATTATTATTATTATTATTATTATTATTATTATTATTATTATTATTATTATTATTATTATTATTATTATTATTATTATTATTATTATTATTATTATTATTATTATTATTATTATTATTATTATTATTATTATTATTATTATTATTATTATTATTATTATTATTATTATTATTATTATTATTATTATTATTATTATTATTATTATTATTATTATTATTATTATTATTATTATTATTATTATTATTATTATTATTATTATTATTATTATTATTATTATTATTATTATTATTATTATTATTATTATTATTATTATTATTATTATTATTATTATTATTATTATTATTATTATTATTATTATTATTATTATTATTATTATTATTATTATTATTATTATTATTATTATTATTATTATTATTATTATTATTATTATTATTATTATTATTATTATTATTATTATTATTATTATTATTATTATTATTATTATTATTATTATTATTATTATTATTATTATTATTATTATTATTATTATTATTATTATCATTTTCGTGATAGGTCTAAATCGAAATAATAAATTATTTTATTTAAAAAACAAAATGCATTGCTCCCCGCTGGGTTTAAACCCGTGATCTAGGGAACCAGAAGCCACGGAGCTCTTATACAGGGCGGTGATTGAAGTGGATGAAACATTCAAATATGCCAGGGCTCTATACAGCGTAAGATTTACCCGACATTCGCCATCTGATTGAACATTTAGGTTAAAAACCTTAGCTAGGTTAATTACACACTTGCCGTGTGTAGGACACACTTATGAAAGGGTAGAGCCAGACTGAAAAATTCAATGCCATAGCCGGGATTTGAACCACGGATCTTCTGGTTTCCATCCAGCCGCTCTTACCATTTGAGCTACTATGGCCAACGTGCCGACATGAAATTAAATTCTCCAACTGACTCGTGTTTCTCCCGGTAAACCACTTAGGAGTTCTCATAAACATATGAGACAACTACCTTAATGGCGACTTAAAGTTTATAGTTCGGACCACTATTAGGTACAATTAATGCAAATTAATTGTTCTTTCACACTAGCCGTGTGTAGGACGCACTATGACGGAAACCGGAAGATCCGTGGTTCAAATCCCGGCTATGGTATTGAATTTTTCAGTCTGGCTCTACCCTTTCTTAGCTAGGTAACTTACCCCAAGCAAGATTCGAAATGTTTAATGTGAAGCGGACATTTTTGCTGTATCCCGCCTTTAACTTAGTGGTCATATCGGCGGCCGTTCTCCTATGGAACGTATCGAAGGAACATATTGTAACGCGGGCGCTGGAACACCCTGTGAACCAGCTGGGAACGGAAGGCAGGGGAGGACCGCGTTAGCCACACCTCCCCCTCGTTTGTCTTGTAGTGGTGACAGGCAGTGGTTGGGAGGAAAAACATCAGTGTGCCGTCTGTTTCTGTCCACCTGGTTCCAGAAATTACGGAATCTGGAACATTCTCCTGGTCACTAGAAACCGGCGATATTCCTACATAAAGAGTGTTACAGACAGACAGGGAGTCAGTTGTTGGTTTGGTCAGTGAGGGTGAGTGAGGAGACAGTCGCAGTTCTTGGTGTTAGTCAGTGACGTGTTAATGAACGAAAAGATTGTGCAACGGAAGACTGTACGAACTGTGTATGTGTATCGGAGTTTATGTAATCGCGAGTACAAGGAAATTGTAACGGACGAACTGGTGAATTGTAATTGTGTGCAGCAAGTAATTCTGTGTAATTGGCAAGTGTTAAACTGTAAGTCGGTGGAAATAAAGAACATTTTTGAGTGGTGTAATTGGACCTTTCATTTCACGAACCCACAAAGTCACAATATGAAGGAACATATCGTTGGGTTTTAATAATTAGATCATGCACACATTCGCATTCTCATTCATACTTCCAGACTCTGGGGAAGATGAGTAATTATCTTGGTAGGAGACAAATTCCCACCCCCTCTCCGGGAATCGAACCCGGGATCCCTAGCACGGCAGGCAGATGCTCTACCGAGTGAGGCGGACTTGATATTCCCAAAGCACGGTGATCAGCCCAGCACTATTTTATCTTGACAAATATTTACATATAGACTTTCTGTATGGATGTCGGACTTGCACGACGTATTCTTATTTTTCTTCATTTTCTTCTGGCTAAGCAGGTGATACTTGTGGTTCAAGAGGTCTCGAGCTCGAATCTCGGTAAGGCGAGTTATCTAAATAAGGTTTTTTTTCTCAGTTTTTCCTTATTTTGAAAGATGAATGTCTCATAACTTTAAGCTCTGTGAACCCTGGACTCATTTGAGCATAATTCCATCCATTTCGTTCATCGTTCGATATGACTTAACGTTGGGGGACATAAATTTAAAAATATCCTTGTTTTTACTAAATTTCGTTTGTTTTGAAAATTGCCTGTTTTACCCTTCTCAGATTAAAGCAGCCAAGATGTTATTGCTGTCGTTACATATTTTATTTTTCTCCTAAAATCTCTTTCGAAAATTAAAAAAAAAAAAAAAAAAAAAACTGCGAAAAGCCAAATGTGGAAATGATATTTGTTTTGATGTGGAGTGTTTAGACAAACATTCATAATCATTTCAAACATCATGCAACAATGCATGAGCATGATGAAGCTGAAAACTGTATTTGCGGTAGGTACAAACCAGATAGTTTTGCAGAGTTAATGTTGCACGGTTAGCTAGTGCGGTAAATTGCAATTCCAAGGCAGTATATCGAGAAGATGATGGGGCAAGGTTGCATTTAATCGCTTCTAAGACCTACCAGAGTCGCTTCCGCTCTGGGAGGTTAACTACTGTTGACAACTTCATTCCTGACGACCATCTGCACTCTATATCACCTTACCTGTTGCTGCACAACAGATATTATCTTCGATACGCATCAAGAAAGTGAATGTTTCTATCAAGCTTAAAGCGAACCGTTACAATAAAGGTCCTTTAAATCTCCCTGCCGGCACCACAAGATGTAATCCGTAACTGCTGCTTTCTCCTGGCAGATAAACTCATCTAGAACAATCTAGAACCAACAGAATGACAGATTAAACGTTGCTATTTGAAGTATAAGATCAATTTGTATGTAGATTTTTGATAGGAGCACACCAGAACTTATATTTAGCTCCCCCCACGTTCATACATTTTGTGTACAAAACTCTAATATTAGCATAGACAGAATCTAAGCAAAAGTGTTTTAACACATTGACCACGTGTTTAAGAAGCAGGTATTTTCGTTCTTGCATTAAGCTAGCAAATAAACCAATTGAATGTGATAAACTCAACAACAAAATGTTGTTTCAAAAACTGAATTTTATAACTCCATAATGGAGAAATTTTGAAAAGTGTCTGTCACGTAGTTATATTTTATTATGGTCTAGAAATTGAATACTGAAAATAAGAGTTTTAGACTGTTTTCACAAAGATTTATCGTATCCACGTAATCAAAGTTTACGTTCTTTGACAATATACGGTATTAATCGGCATCAAATTTATGTTCTTTCTTTTCGGCGGTTGGGTGTTGATTTTCGATTTCATTTGCAAGCTTTAACAGTCATATTAGTGACTTTGACTTGGGAAACAAACGTTAATCGGGTGGGTCATGTCGGATAGTGAATGTGAAACAAAGTTCAAATGATGCAGGCGTCCTTAGAACTTGGAGTTACCGACGTTAACCTATCCAATCACGGGGCTAGTGGCAGTGGACTACTGCCTGTGTTTGAAACATAATTTCTCTGTGTTCAATCACGTTTTAGCCAGGCGTGGACTGTCATGACCTTAGCTGGACAGTGAAAAGCAGAAACATTGCGGTAAAAGGACATTCAAGTGGCGCTATCTTAAGCAGCTTTCTCTGCACCTGATTAAAACACTAGTGAACGTACAGTTAAATCTATCCCAGCAAGCAAGCGATGTGAAGGCCTTTGAGCTTTACAAACCAATATTGCAGACACTATATAATTATTGATACTGTCACATTTCAGGCGTTTTGCATTTATTTTAAAACGAGTTTGTTTTGTTACAGAGGGAGGTCGACTGGAGCGTGAGCTCCGATATATAAAGGGAGCTCTTGGTGAGTTGGACTCCAACACTCACCAAATGGTTATACAGACGCCACGTGATCCTGAGGCGTCACTCTTGCATCCCGCCGCTCTCCTTGCGCATCTGGACATACTCAAGATCGCCACTGCAGTTACAGTGCAGATGTTCGATATGTAAGTACCGTCCAATGTTTACAATAGTCTGGGAGCATCACTGATCCCATTACTGCATTTATATGAATGCGCACTTATACTTATTGCATGTGCAGATTTTGATACCATTAATGTAATATTTACACATTGTATATTTGTTAGTGTTCTGGCTTTCAATTACTCCTAGGTCTATTAGAACTGATAAGTTATTTCAAGTTGTTCTAGCACTCTAATATTTTATCTGACAGCCATTTTAACAGAGTTTATTAGAATCTAGACTGAACGGTTCCAAGTTTAGAACTCTTTTTCTGGGATGTCACTTTCTTTTAAATTTTGCATTACAGAAAATGTTTCAACTTCAACAAGCATTAAATTACAAGCGTCACACCTTTCTTAGAGTAATTTTTACAAAACCAGACCCAAAATGAGTGCAATTATTAATTTTTCTATACATTTCAATATCTTAAGGCATTGCAGTACAAATCTGTAATAATTGTATAAAGAATATGTCGTAAAAGATTAAATCAACATCTTCAAAACTAAATACAGAAACATTTGAACATAAGCGAATAAAACAACATAAAAATCGTATATCTGTGAAAACAGAGCGACACAAACATGACATTGCGAAGAAAAAATGTAAATAAATATTACAAAATGCCTGCAAGAGATTACAGTTGTTGCTTTACTAGCTCAAAAATAGCTTAAATTTCTGCTTACATTAAATTTTTACGCCATTAAAACAAAACATCACAACAGACATAAAATTTTCATTTGAAAAACTATGTCAATAGTTTGAAATAAAAAGTTTATTTTTATAGAAATCGTGGTTTAAAAATATTATTACAAAAAACAAGATATCAAAATTCGATACAAAATGAGCTATCTCGTGAAAAATCAGTATATGTTATGCACGCTGTTATGTTTTCTAATATTTTAAACCACATCACAACTTTTGTGGTTCACAAAATAACCGAACAGGTACACTAGTATGTAAATAATAAAGCATTGAGCAACATTCAACTGAAAATGTACTTCAGAACTGCTATATGGTGTTGCCACATTTTTAACTATTGAAAATATGGTATAAGTAATATTGCATTGAGGATATGGTGTTAGTAAAACCACATTATTTCCCTGAAACAACCAGTTATTTAAATAAGTGGCAGTATTTTTTATTTATTTATTTTTTCAAAATTAAGATTCTGCATGGTGTGCAACAGTTCATTAATATAAGTAAAACGAAATATAGTTTTTTTTTTCTTTCTGGAAGACTGTTAATGATAAGCCATTAACTTTAAAATGCTTATATTTGTGCTATAGCAATATGTGATAAAAGTTTGAAAACAGTAGAAACTGCAAGATTTACAGCTTTCATCTGTGTGTACCTTTTAAGGTTTGCTACGAACAGTGTATGACTTTCATACGAAGGAACGTTTCTTGAACTGGGATCTTTGAATACTTCTTTTAGCAATTAGAAACATGATTTGGAGCAGCCTTTATTTTGTGAAAATGAAACACATTTTGGTTCAACAAACTCTGACAATATGACCAATTGACATCATAAAAAAAGCTGAATTTATGCCTGTGACATATTTATTACTATTTGAAGCATAAATGTAACTAAAACATTCGATTTAAATTTGCAGATTTCACTCAAATTATGGGTGTAAAATATTATTCTTTCTTCGACTTCAGAGAGACACCTTTTACCTTCACTACTTGTTGCTTTAATGTAACATGAAGCGCGCATGCACTGCTTCGTTTGGAGTAAGCTATTATCCTTACAAGGAAATGTCGCTTCGCAATTGTTCGCTAGTGGACACTTCAGGAGCGACTGTTCACGAAGTATGGCACAAGCCGCCACTGACACACATGCAAACTCAGACTTCCCACGTGGAATCTGTCATCTCTTGTGCATACTACGCCATCTCATACCCCGTTCCCTCTTGAGATGACTAATTTTAAAGACGCGTTTTATTTTAGTGTCCCTGTGCTTTCTAAACTTCACTTTACTTTGGCTTATTTCTTTTTAGTTCCTTTCTTCTCTCTAAAAGCCTTCCCCTCATAAGAAACACACAAACATACAGAGTACACCATACTCGTCTGTGTTCTATTTACAGTTGGGCCCCTTCCTCGTTAGGCAACCTGCATTGCGAGTAATCTTAACCTCTGATCCACATAAAATAAATTGCAGGGGAGAAATTGCAAATGCGTGGGAGCTGAGCGGTCTTATTTTTGGGGCTCATGAATGCTGTTATAAATTTACCAGTGACTACCTAACATTGCTTGATGTGTCTATCAAATAACTGGGAACACTGTATGGAAATTTTAAGGGATTCTGTAATAATATTAAGTAATAATCGTTTATACAATAAATTTTAAATGTTAAACATTAATAATTAGGTATGAGAAGATGCGGAGGGGGGATATAGCATCTCGATCTACGTCTCTGATGGCTTACCGCCCCCGATCCGAATTAAGGGAACGTACGCCCTGCCATGCAACACCCAGGCTCCCGTTGACACAACACTGAAACAGCCAAGTTGAAGTAAAAAGTGAAATGAAGTGAAAGCTCTCACTTCCTATACTGAGAGAATGAATGAAAGTTATATTTAACGTACTTTTCTGTGAAATTCTTCATTCTTGGAATGTTATGTACTGAAAAACAAAGGTTGACTTCAGGGAAAATGCTAACTTCACTTAATGCTTACTAAATATAAATTTCACATAAATATTACATATTTTTCACAGCACTAGCTGTTTCCGAAAGACTCGTTTTTGGATTTTTTAAGACTTTACCAGTTAAAAACCCACCTTGGTGGCTGTCAGTGAATATGGAAGTGTGTGATGCTCTTCTCTCTCTCTCTCTCTCTCTCTCTCTCTCTCTCTCTCTCTCTCTCTCTCTCTCTCTCTCTCTCTCTTTCTCTCTTTCTCTCTCTCTAGCCTGACTCACGATAAGGAAAAAGTTTTCGCGTGACGTAAATTGTTAAATGTTGTTTCCACGTTTGACGAACAACCAGGTAATTCCTAGACAAACATTGATACTATGATTAACCTAAGGTACTTAAAAGAGTCACGATTTATGATACCTAACATACCTAGGAGATGGTTGTAAAATTGGAGATAACGGCTAGAAAAAGTCACACATCAGACTTTTAAAAAATATACCTCCATAGAATTTTCTATGATTTTCTCACATACTTCAAATTAAGTAACAGACATTTTTACAATAGCTCTTTCGTGGCTTATCTATCTTGAGTTCAACATATTTCAATCGGACTTGATTTTTCAGTTGCAGAGGCAAATCCCAACATTTAATCTTTTGCTTTCAGAACGTGGAGACTGAAGGACATGTGCTATCGACTGAGTATTCCAAGCTTCGATGAACATTACATAGACCAAGTAAGTGAAAGAGTGGATTTAAACATAACAGTGTGCCTTATTGACTCAAAACAACAGGATATCATTTATTTTTCTATTTATTTTCAGATATTTGAAAAGATTGTTCCGTGTGGCATTATAACTCCTTTAGACTGCTTCTGGGAAGGCTCAAAGCTTCTAGGACCAGAATATCCTGTACACATACCGTAAGTATAGCTTTTTAGGATTCATTGTCCTAATTTAGGATAAATTGTGTATAATGACGTTTGTTATTTGAAATGTGCTTGCAAAGAATAGTTAGAATAATAGCCTTGTGACATCAATTTGTTTAGTTTTGAAATGTTTGCCTTGCATTTTAGATAATTTTGTCTTAATACACGATGGACCAATGTGGCCAAGTTTTTCACAATGTTCTTTGGATTAGATAGAAATATTTGTGTCAATGTAATGTTTTAAATGATAACTATCCTTAGAAGGGCACTTAGAAAATAATTTCGACACTGAGAGGAGAGTTTTGTATGGCGAAGACCTGCCAAAAATAAAGAAAACAATACATAATTAAAACTCACTACTGTTTACACAAATGTGAATTCCATTAAATATTACAGACATCAAGAAAACCATCGGATGTTATAGTTGTGTGACATGGAGTGAAATAAATAGAGACAGAATTTTTATCAAAACATTTTCTTCGTTTAAATGAATGGAAAGTGATTAACAAAGTAGCTCAGAACTATGTTAATAAGGACAATAACATTTATTTGCATAAATTACATTTACATACGATGTCAGTAGTGGATACTGGTTTACCAGCATGTAACCAAAAATGGCTTGGTACAACGGCTGCAAATGTTAAAGAGAATGGGAGTCATTAGATAGTCAAGGGATAGTTAACGGCATTATACGATTTGCAAGTTAAAGAACTGCATCTTTTACAGTGACTTCCAACTTATTATCCATGTTGAAAAAGTGTCTATAAATAATTATCTTCGATGCTAATCAGGAGCGCTAGGGGAGCGCTAGGTCCAAGGAAATTGCCTACAAGGCCTTAGTGCGGCCGGTTATGGAATATGGAGTAGCATGCTGGGACCCGTATAGAGCTAACCAAATCGATCCATTAGAAAAAATACAGGAGAGGGCAACAATATTCATAAAAAGAGGCAAGTATTTTGGGCCTATAAAAGGAGATGAGACTAAATGGGAGGAATTAAGAATTAGGCGTAAAAAACATAGGTTGGTAGCATTATTCAAAGCTAATGTTGGTGTAAAGGCATGGATGGACGTTAGTGTAAGGTTAGATAATCCGGATTATTATGTACGAAACGATCATAGGTATAAAATTAAGGGTAGAAGATACAGAACCGACGTAGGAAAATTTTCTTTTGTTAATAGAACCATTGAAGAACGGAATGAATTGCCTGTAGCAGTCTTTCAGGGCTGTCCCCTGTCGCTGAAGAAATTTAGAAAAAATCTAGATGGTTATAGTTTAACTTTTAAATTATATGATATGTAAATAGAGAAGTAATTAGATATGTTTTATGTGACTAAAGTTAAAATAATATCATGTTTGTATTGTTTATTGTGTTATTGTTGCAAATCTAGTATTGTAATTTGATCTGTATTCTTAACTCTGCCACCGGGTAGTACCCAATTGCAGTGAATAAATACATACATATACCTACATCGCGGTGAAGGAATGCATTGGCTGGAACAGAGTTCGTTTTTTTAAATTTAAGTCCTACAACGTTAAGTCATATAGGAAGATGAATGAAATGGGTGAAATGATGTTCAAATAAGTCCGGGTTTCTTAGAGGTTAGAATTACCAACATTCATATTTCAGGAAAACCCTGGCAAAATCCTTATCTAGATAACTCACCCTGACCGAGATTCGAACTCGGCAACTCTTAAACGTGACTACCACCTAAGCCAAAGAAGGCAGGCGCAGAGTTCGCTGCTAACTCGCTTCTATCCAATATAAATCAATTACGTCTATCTTTAGCCAATCAGAGACATCAGAATATCATCCCCAATCACGTGACAAGAATTGGTTTCGCTTTAAACCTTAGTTACATTGTCGTCTAGTTTTAAAATTGACTTATTGTGCAGCCGAACTTCCACAAGACACCAAGCGGAAGTAAAACTCAGCTGTCGGATTCTGAGAAGTTGAAGGAAACATCCATTCACGTGCCTTCGCCGGTGAAAGAGACAGATGAAGTAAGACTTCACCATCCTGGGGGGTAACGAAAGCTCTCCTCGACCCCATACGGTAAAGGGTAAGCCGCACTTTCGCTAAGGTTAAGTGCTGAACTTCCTCGAAAGGCCGGCAGATCAAAGGAACTCCATTAGCCAGAAAGACTCGATGCTCATTAGTTAGGGAATGCAGACTGTTGGGTTTTTGGCTATTCGAAGAAGGTACCCTGAAGACGCTCTTCTTTTATTTTTCACAGGAACGTCGGCTCAAAGGCGCGCTGGACGAAC
The DNA here is from genome assembly GCA_030765055.1 of Mantis religiosa. Lineage (NCBI taxonomy): Eukaryota > Metazoa > Arthropoda > Insecta > Mantodea > Mantidae > Mantis > Mantis religiosa. The sequence continues at coordinate 38,858,505 of CM060953.1, forward strand.
CTTAACCCGCAGAAACTCATCCAAGATATGAAAACCTACGACTTCTCATTTCCCTTCGAAACTCTTGAGGACTACATGAAAAGGGTAAGTTGATCCCATTACCTCTATCGAGAACAGTTTCTGAAAACATTGGTTGAAAAATTTAATAAATTGCATGCTTTTAAGACCTGGTACTGCGTTTTCAACGAACTTTAAAAAAAAATTGTTTTAAACTTTTCACATAAAAATCTCCAAACATTAAAGTAATAGGATTCAATTCCAGATTTATCGTTTTGGTGATATAAAAGCCCTAACACAATGTCGATATCGACAAATATGGCATTTTAAAACCTGATTTTACCAGATTGTTTACTTTCTTAAGCTTGTCTCTAATGCAAAGTTTGTACAACTTCTGCATAAATTCTTTAAATGTGGATGAAAAGATCTAAATGGCCCTCTCAGACATCATTTTAAAGTTTTAATAATTTAGTAGATACGTATTATGATATATTAGAAGCTTATAGGTATTATTTTCATTAGAAAAAGTTTTATCGTAGGACCAAATATAATCTTTCGAAGTATATTCGAAGAATAAAATATTTATGTGAAAATTTAAAATGTTTAAGTACTCATTACGTGAGGAACTTCATATACAACTCAAGTTTTCCTTTTGATTGGGTAAATAGAACCACAAAAATTGTTTTTGCTATAATTAGGTTAGTCAAGTAAATGATAGCATCAAATAAATTTATTGAAATTTGTATAAATTAGCAGTTTTACTGCCCTTTTTTGTAATTTGCGTCCTTTAACTTTCTTAAGTCATATCGGACGATGAATGAAATGGGTGAAATGATGCTCAAATTGGCCCAGGGTCCATGGAGCTTAGAGTTACCTGACATTCGTCTTTTAGGATAAGGGAAAACCCCGGAAAAACTTATCCAGGTAACTCACCCTGACCGAGATTCGAACTCGGGACCTCTTGAACGTGAGGCAGACAGGCTACCATCTACGCTACCGAGGTGGGCGCAAATATTTATACGGGCTGCAGACAGTAGTAAATATGTAAAATAATTTTTTTCATGACGCTAATCAGAACTGTGACTTATATTTTAAAGACTTCCATATAAGTGAAACCAAACAGTACTGCATATCAGTACATCATGGTTTCAAACGAGCCATTCATATTAGAAATTGAACATTATAGCACCCAATCAGTAAAAATTTTATAACATTTCATTGTTAACATCTTTGTTTCCTGAGCAGAAAATACATGCATATTAAACGGAGGTTTTTTATCAATGAATGTAATGAACTGCTTATTTGAAACGGAAATAAATTCAGCATCACAACTTCGCCAAAGGATAAGGGAAAACCCAAATCGATATTCGAACTCAGAACCTCTTGAAAGATGGTACACAGAAGTGTGGTTGTACTTATTCTGTTCATTTGTTTTTGCCACAGCGTTCTGTACCTATACTATAAAATGATGGTGGCATAAGTGATCATTTGTCAATGTTGCTGTTATGAAGGTCAAACAACAATGAAGGCCTAACACCAAAAGACTAGAGTTCACCATTATGCATTCTGAATGTGCCACACAAATTTCAGCTGGATACTTTCTAATTTAATAGTCAGGGTTCCCTAAAAAATATAGAAAATGGTAACAAATACTGAAATTGCATTTATTTTACTACCAGGATTGCAAAAACTACTTGTATCATAAATAACTTATGAAACGGAAATGTATTACTTAGTTAATAATTACAAGGACCTTAGGTTTGAAAGAGAGAGACGGCCACCCCTGAATTTCGCAGCCTGGTAAGGTAGCCTGCCGCCCGACCGCGCCACTAGCAGGACCACCCAGCAAGACAGGCAGACAGCTGCTCCTTCGAACAGACACAAACAAGCCTGGTGTTGTCCAGCCGACACCCACACCTTCCTTACCTTCGTCTTATCTCCGCCAATAACAAACCGCATTAAATTTCAACTGTGCCATAAAAGCTACACCACAATTGTAATCCTACATTATAGTAGATAAGGGAAAACTTTACAGTTCAAAAGTCATGTCTTACGGTTTTATTACTATCAAAACCATTTCGAAATCTGTTGCCATTATCTATGAATCTTATCCAGCTTAGTTACTTTTAATGCAATTGTAAGATAAATTTAATATTGGTAATACTATGCAGTATGCAACTGTCGAAGAAAGAAAAAATGAAAATGTTTTGAAATGCCCCAGTGGTAACTTGAAAATGTTCAACTCATATCATTAAGCCAAAATAGTTATTTAGAATCAAATATTAAATTTTGTCTAAGTTCAAACTTTTCCTGAAAATAATATTAAATGATTGAAACCACAAATCCAAAACTATATATCAAGCAAAGGTTCTTTATATCTCTTCATTTGTCTTCAGAAGTATACTGAACATTTTACAGAAATTATATACAGATAGAAAAAGTTATGTTAATCTAAAACAGATACTATTGATTGTTGCTTGTCATTATAGGCGGGAATAAGCACGGGCTACCAGGAAAAACCGTGCCTGGACCCAAGCGATCCTGAGTGTCCTTCCACAGCCCCCAACAAACTCTCCGGACGGGTAAGTAAATACTTAGATCTCAGTAATCTATAAAATTGCAGCTTTAGAGTCATGCAGTGGTTTGCCTAAGCTCTAGAAGGCCCAGAAATGAGCCCCCCTAAGTCCAATTTCCAAACTTGAATAGTATTTATTACTAATAGTTATAATAAAGTAAGCTAGGGCTGGTGCATGCGCAGAGGCCGCTCAACAGACTACAAAGTACATCAACAATTGGCGCGAAGGTCGCGCAGTGAATTGCCGTCACTCTAGCACTGTCCTGTGAGGAGGATATCATTTGATATTTCTTAATCATTCTCTCATATTGTAGCAGTAACCTTGATTATTCTATTTTACGTATAATTTGTTACAAAGCTTGTACGAGGCACTCTCAAAATAATTTTAAACTGGAACCCCGCCTTTATTTAGGGTCGGCGTGAGAGCTGCTCGCCTCTTCGCGATAGTGTTCAGCCATAATTGTAATCGTTTATCAGTCAGTAACAGCAATCTGTGAAGTACGGTGCTAAAGTTTCGTGTTAAGGGTTGTTTCTAACGATCAGCATTATCTGAGAGAGGGCTGGCTGGCATGGAGCATGCCCCTACCGTTGCGCTTTTGTGTCGAGAGAGTGCGAAGAGATCGTCCAGATAACTGAGGAAGCCTTCTCACATGTCAGAGCATAGCGGCTGTTCTTGCTTTTTAACGCCCTGCCTCTTCACAGCAGTGTTTTATCACGAGCCAAGCCTGAAAATGTAGATATATTCTTAATGCAATCTGCCAACATTGGGCTGTTTTTGTTTGTGGGATTTCGTGTCCCACGACAAGGAATTGATAAGACTGTATTGGAGAATCAGTTCTACCAGTCAGTTTTAACAGTCGCACTATTACTAAAAACTCAACTCGAAAAAACAGATGAAAGTGGCGTTGCAGTGCACATCTGATAAATAACACGTTTCCATGAAGAATTGAAGTCGATTTGAATGTTCATTTCGGAAACATGAATTCATATCGTATCGAATCGAAATTTTGTTGCATGGAAATACCTACCGCATTCAAAACGATTTGAATACGTCAATGTGTCATCTGCTATATATACCTAATCATTTTGTTTTCTTAGCGTAATGCAGTAAAATACAACAGAACCATTTTATTATTTCTGTAATCTCGCAATGTATTCACTAACCTCAAAACCTGCTTATATACAGAACAACCCAACATGTTTCACAAGATTCTCGAACCTTAAATATGCAAATCGATCTCATACATTCTGAATTTAACATATAAACGCGGATCGTAAATCGACTAAAATGGATTTCAATTCTCCATGAAAACAAAATAAATATCTACAAAGTTCGTGAACAGCGTGTTTAGGTACCTCTGGGAAATTGCTCCTTCTTGTCACGAACCTTGTAATTTTCTGACGCATCATCTCAAACTGAACTCCTAATACGAATTTCTTGCAGAAAATGTTCCGTGTGCGTATTTGATAAAGGTCTAAACAACGCACATAGATCACTCTAGTAAAAATAACTCAAACCACGCTGAAAAATCAAAAGTACCACTCTGGATTTCCCAAAATGGTGCAATAATTCAACTGTTTTGCTTACAATACAACGCGATGTGCATAATCGCCATATTTAATCAGATCATGCGACTGTGGTGTGTGTTGTGCGAACTAAATGACCTTTGCGACAGAATACTGTGTGACTGTCGCGTCGCACTATCGCACGACACAAATCTCGTGCATAAATGAATCGGCCGTTTTTACCGCGCTGCTTTCAAAACCATGAGCAGCTGTACCGTTAAAGTGAATGCTTCTTTGGAGTATTTTCTGCTAATAGAAAATACTTCAGATGAAGCATATGAAACGCCTGGAACAGTTTTATGATCAAAATATGAATGAAGCTTGTTGCATATACTTATATATTTTTCTGTTATCATTATTTAGTTACCTGAATATCAGTGTTTGAAATGTAAGGGCTTCATCTGGCAGCTGAAAGTTTCTGATACTTCTTATTTCTTATCCTTCAAAAGAGATCATTACTATGTCTTCTGTGATTATTCCTTCATGATTTCAATAAGCACTTGAATGTAATTTCCACCTGTTGTATATACTACTTATATTTAATGTTTAAATGTAAATTATTTCTAAATAAAAAATACATGACCAGTAAGGCAGAAAAGTTACCTTTAATAAATATTGTAAAATATAAGCATGGGTTAAGTTGTAGGTCATCAATTTTAATGAAGTTCATCTAACAAAATAAACTAATTGCTTATGTTTTATAAAACCAAAGGATTTCACATAAAATGAAAATAATAAAAGTGTAAAATAAATTTGTAGAGACATATATTAAACTATTACCAAAGACTACTCACTGATATTTAAGATTTAAGTACTTAACACAATATGATAAGAGAGAATGAATGGGTAAATGTTACTTGAAATTTACTCAACGCTCAAACTTTTTTGGCAGATACCGGACATTGGAGCTGAGTTAACGGGAGGCTGTTATGGATTTGCAGCAAAGTACATGCATTGGCCAGAGGACTTGGTTGTCGGTGGTGCCACACGTAACAAAATGGGACATATACAGAGGTAAATTTAATACAAATTACTCTGTTTTCCCTCTCCATTTTTGGTAAACAAGTTCTAAATTTTTCTTTCTAAGGAAGAATTCTATTCTTTGCCCTTTGACATTGTTATGCACAATATGTGATATTACACCAGATAGGGTACAGTTTGTTTTGTTGAGGCCTCAATAATTAAAAGTACTATAATCTGTTTGTTGTTAGAATAAAGTAAAGTATTACACCACATTCTGCAACGAACTCCGCCTCTTAGTACGTCATTGGTTATAGTAACATTGGCACATTTGCACCCAAACAGCAATGCTGTCACCGGAATTTAACTGCCATCTTTGTTGTTACTCAACCAGTGCCTTTTTTAACTTTTGAGAATCGTTGTTCTTACTGTAATTACTTTATAATGTTAATTCTATATTATAAGAACAACTTGAAAGGTTTATTGAAAGCAGATAAAGCAAGAAGCGTAAAAAACTGCAGAACAACATTATGGAAGAACATGGTAGTATTAAAACCCATCAGCCGATGCATTTCATTTCCGTGACATGCTTCTTTGACATTTACTTTATTCTTACAGCGAACAGATTATAGAAAGAATAAAGGTATGCAATTACTTAGTTACTAGCTATAATCTGTATGAAATGAGAAAAAATATAAAAAAGCCAATAGAGAGGCAAGGTCAGTTGGTTTACACAATGACATGGAGCTACAAAGGGTGTGCTGCTTAAACATTTGTCTAAATCACTTATACAGTCCATTGGTTTTTGTTTCATCATATATTTACAATAAATGATTTATATTTTGCTGGAATATTCCTCTATAATTTTAAGTTGCATTAATATAACAAAGTAGTTAAATGAATTTAAATATTTCTGTAAAATTAATGCAAATTCTGATCTTAACTATAAATAATCTTGTCTCTTTTGTCCAGAGTATTGAGTCACTCAGGGACACTGTTTAATGCACTTAATTAAAACCACTAAACACTAACTCTAAAGATTTAAACTTATATAAGTAATACTTTCACTTGTAAATAAACAGAGAAGTTAAATTACATGCAACAGTTAAGGGCAACACCTTATTCCACTAATTTTCAGAACTCAACTCCTGCTAACAGACCAAACATAAATATAATATATGCTACTAACAGCAATATAATACACCATTAGTAACTTTGGAGTTGTTTCTTTTGTGAAGGTCTTTCAGAGGTCTTGCATGTCTGCTTTGACACGACTAAAGAAGCAAACTTTGTAGAGATCCGTTGTTGGACAGTGTTGATTCAAAGTGTTTTCATTCATAATTCTGTGAATGACTAACAGTGCAACTGAAAAGTGGAAAGTGCATTTTACAACCCACAGTGAGACTGTGTAGCCTTTAAATTACGTAATCTTGCTTTTGTATTACTGAGTGAGCTACTTTGATCAACACTACCTGGTTTGCCTCAGATTTCGTCTCACTTTGCATAGATAATAATGTTACTTTTCTTAATAATTTTTTGCACATCAGTGTCATTAATATGCTTTCTGCTGTAGTCTCTATACCATTTTAAAAGATCGAGTGCAGTAATGATAAAAGTGTATACTTGTTTTCAAAAAAATAGATGATAGACTTTGAACTAGTATTAATAGAATTTTAAATAATATTTTTGTATAAAAATTATATATACAACAAAAGCTAATAATTGTAATTCTTTACCAGAGCGCATGCGTTGCAGACAGTTGTACAGCTAATGGGAGAGCGAGAGATGTATGAATACTGGTCAAAGACTTACAAAGTGCATCATGTTGAATGGACTCAAGAAAAAGCAAGTCTGGTCCTTGAAACATGGCAGAGGCGCTTTTCAGAAGTAAGTTTTAATTAATGTTCAAAATTTAATATGAAATACTAAATTGTTTGTTAGAAAGATAAACTGAGGTGGCTTTTTGCTTATATTTAACAAAACATTTCTGCTTTGTTCCTTACAGGAAGTAAGGAAGCAATTAAATGCTGTTCAGAATACTACTACCCCATATAAAGTATACGCCTTCTCAACAGCAACTCTTAATGATATCCTAAGTCAATTTTCTGAACTCAGTGTGATCAAAGTCGTTATTGGATACATATTTATGGTAAGTAAATCTACAAGTTATTTTGATATAAATATTTGCATTATTTGCTTTTTTCCTTCTCTAAAAATAATATTTTTGCCTTTTGTAGTATTATATAAAGAGTTAAATTAAATTTGAAAAATTCAACACCACCACAGGATTCAAATTGAGGCTATTTGGCTTTCTGTGCTGTTTTGCTTGATGTCAGTGCCAGGCATGGCATTGAAATTTTCAAAGCTGATTAAACTACTCAACTTAAGTGTCTGATACGGCTGATCACCCGCAAAGTCTTCATCATTATTAAATTATAGATGAGTCGTATTTATTACACATCAGCTTCACTTATGTACCTCATTACAGTACAGTTAAATTTTGATATATTGAAGTGACCGTCAAGTCAAGAGGAACACGCGAAAGTTAGATCCAGCCAATTTAAAAAATCAATAGATGGCAGCAGCAACTCCAGAACTACCCACACCATTGGTTCAAGCTTTAGTCGCATTAGAACCGATGAACAATAGTTCGCAAAACAAAACAAAAAAAGGTATGTAAGTGAAGCTGATGTGTAATAAATACGACTCATTTATAATTTAAAAATTATTTTGCTTCACTGTGGTGTTCCAATACACTTAAATTTCGATATCTTAATCATTATTTTCAAATTATTTTTGTGGCCAATGGATTCTACAATCCTCACATTACTTCTTCATAAGGCCTGCACTTCTTTAAAAATCTTCATAAAAATGAAGATAACCTCCATAACTTCTCCAACTGAAGAAGGAAATCAATCAGAAAGCAATCAAAGCTGTAGGATGGATTCTTGTGTTATTCTCAACCAAAAGATCAGCTAACAAAACATAAAGCATACACCCAGTGCCAGCCTGGACTTGGCACCAGTGATTTTCAGTGTTTCTTCCTTTGAAGAAGTTTCTTTATGAAAGCATTTTAATAGCAGTCTCAAAGTATTGGTACAAACATAGCTTTTATTTAGATGTCATCACTTATGTCTCTAGCCATGACAGTAGCTTGGTAATTATTGAAATTACATAGAGAATTAGGCTAAGGCATTGAGGTTCCAATAACAATTCAATATTTTGAAAATAACTGCAATATTTTTTTAATTTTTAACTGCTTTAACTTTTTTTACCACTTACCTATACCTCAAGAACTAGAGAATGCACCTATTGCATTATATCCAGAATTTTTATATTGAAATGTTATCCTGAACTTTTTTTAAAAAAAATGTATCAACTTCCAAGGTTGTGACGTAATGAATTTTCAGATAATCTTTCTATACGCTTTACATGAAAAATATTTCCATTATTTTCTATTTTCTCAGTAATGTCTTGCTTTTTTATTTGGATATCTTGTTTAAGATAGTTGCTCAATAAATAAAATGCATATTTAAATTTTTTTTTTGTAAATAGGTTTTAAACTCCATTCTGAATGCATTTTGTATAATTTGTAAACCATAACCTATTAATTAAAAAAATATGTTAAAGGACAAATTTTTTTTGTGCAAGGACTTTTGTGAAATTAATGTTTCCAAGGTTTTACTATTTTTTATGGTTTGGATTTTCAATACCTTATTCAAGTACTACATCAATATTAGTTTATTTTTGTAGCCACGCTAAGATCATATCTTTAAAAAGCCATCACATGGCAATCCACTGTTTAAAGGTCTATTGCTTTAGTATACTGTACCCATCATATCTACAAGAAAATGTGTATCAATGAAGTAATTTTATAAACGTTATCTGTTTAAGAAGTAGATAGAGGAATAAATTTTTGTAAGAATAGTTTATAGAAAATGGGTAGAGAAGGTACGTAAATATAATATATTGGAACTTTGTTTAAAAGTTATATTGCAGGTATGTTTAAATTGTATTTATTATTTTAACATTCTCTTGGATACAAATGTTTTAATACTTTGCAGCTGGCTTATGCAGGAATATCATTACTGAGGTGGCATGATCCTGTTAGGTCGCAAGCAGCTATAGGCATCGTAGGTGTCATCCTCGTTTCATTTACAGTAGCAGCTGGATTAGGTGTTTGTGCAGTGCTAGGAATTGCTTTCAATGCATCTACAACGCAGGTATGTTTTTGAATGTTGAACTAAGTAATTATTTTACATATATTTTCCAGTGCATTTGTGTTCTAACGTACGTTCAAGATCAAGTTATATTGATTTTGTTTTTCTAAAATTTTAGATTCATGCAGAAGTTAAAATCACTCAGTGTATAATATCAAATTTTCACTTCTACTTTAACACACTTTAAAGAAATGAGTATATCTTCACTGTAATTTGAATACAATGTAATATTTAAAAATTAAACAATAAGTCGACTGAAACACTGTACTTCATATATCTCAATTTTCTTTCAATGTGTTTCGCTTCCACTTGAAGGCATTATCAAGAAGTTGTATAAATTTTAGTTATATCTCCATGAGTTTATATTTTCATTAAATGGTAAGTGTATATAAATTGCTGAACTTATATGCTATTCACCATGTGTCCTCACTATCACAAAGAATTTGGAATCATTTATATACACAGTATATTTTAGAATATAGAAGGAATATGTTACTACATGTTAACCCAGTGCAATAAAATAACTAAGCTTTATTAGAATAATATGCACAATCACATGTTGATCACATCTGATTATATTGACATATATTCACAAATTACTAATACAGTTAAAATTCACTGTGGAAATTTTTCTTTTTACATGCAAAAAGTAAATGCAAGCAAAAATGTTCAAGATAATAATTAAATATTAAACACATAAGTGCCTTCTATCATTAGTTCATTACTGCCAAAGATAGTTTAATTTCTCTCTTGCTGAAATCAGATTTTGCAGTTTTGCAATATTTTGAACTAACCTTAAATTTCATTAATTAAATCTTTGGTTACAGATCGTGCCATTTCTTGCACTGGGCCTTGGGGTGGATGATATGTTCCTATTAACACACACATATGCAGAGCAGGAGCAAAGTCAAACAAATCCACATAGTCAGTACGAATCTCATGTAAGTATTGTTCAATAAATCTATGCTTTACTGGAGCATAAATAGCACGCTAGATTAACATGAATAATGATGTGTTGAAATTGCATTTCAATGCAGGAACAGACAGGAGTGGTACTTAAGAAGACTGGTCTCAGTATTTTGATGACCTCGTTGAGCAATGTGTGTGCTTTCTTTGCTGCTGCCATCATCCCCATCCCTGCTCTGCGAGTATTCTCACTTCAGGTAAGAATTTTGCAGAATTCAGGCTATTCTTCAGCCAATACTGCATATATGTTCAGAAAGTTTTAGCAGATTTAGGAAGTTTGTTCTCTTGTAAATTTTTAATTCAACATTGAGATCACAATTTCATTATGAACTCTTGAAAACAATTACAATGTTACCCCTAAGGTAATTTAATCAGAATAAGAGTGAAAATTTAATTCAGATGTTGTGCATAAAAAGGAACAACATTTTGAGCAATTAACATCAACAATTTTTACAAATTTCTGACTTCTACTTCAGTCTTGTTAATGTCACTGGTACATCCTGTTGTACCGAACAATCAGATGTTCCATAGGGTCACTCTAGACCTTATTAAATACTAAGAATATTCAAAAGTAAAAGTTGAATGGAGAAAATTACAAAATTTTATTGATTTTACAGGCTGCAGTATTAGTCATGTTCAACCTTGGATGCACTCTGCTTGTGTTCCCTGCTGTTGTAAGCCTGGATCTGAGAAGACGGAGAGCTGGACGTGTAGATATTCTGTGTTGCTGTCTTCCTGGTGGAAAATCAGGAAATGAATGGCCTTGTTTGACACATGTTCCTAAGCATTCTGCTATACGGAGATGTACAGGACAGGTGATGCCTGAACCCATTAAAAAGTTGCAGGCCATCACAAGAGCATTACCACCAGACAGACAACAAACGGTCACCATGTTGGCTGCTCCGACACAACCTCAGACACCTGTGAGTATCTTTTGGAGCGATTTATAATATAAACTTTAAGACATGTAGCCTTGTGGAATGTAAAGCTTAAGCAACCTTTAATAAACAATAGAATCAAAGAGGGCAGAGCCGTTTTGGATAACACATTTTTTCGGATCATCAGTGGTAGCAATTTTGAGCCTTAAAGAGAAGAAAATATTGTATTCTATTGCATGTAATAATTTTTAATTTAAAAAACTATACTGTATAGAATATTAAAATATGCACTAAAATGTTTAGAAAGACTATTTCATAAAATCAGGGATTTATTTTTAACTTTCTTCTTGCAGCATTCGAACAGCTATTTCATGCTATGATTCAATAGACATTACATTTGCTGCTGTTGATTCAGTGCTTTGTTTCAAAAGGGCAAGTCAGCCTACAAAATGAAAAGTTTCATGTTACTGATAGTGCCATAATTCAATGTTTTCTGTAAAAATTTGAATATGAATCTTTATACTCTCTTATCTCTAATGCTTTAAATCCCTCATCCATTGTCTTCTGTCACTAATAGCTTTGAGTTTCTGTTCAACACTTATTGCAAAATACTTTCTTTTCACTGACATCTTAAAGACAGGTAAACCACAATGATCAATACCAGCAGTAAAATGCTCTGGATGTCCCCATTGGTAAATGGTTAACACTTGTTACAACCATACAATATTTCTTGGAAATGTGAAGGGGGGGGGGATGAGGATTAAATTCATGCAATAGCAGTACCTGTATTAGAATTTAGGATTGGGAGATTAAGGTTACCAATTTTTGCAACGTTACCAGCACAGATTTGAGGATATTATATTTTCATAATCATCTTTCCCCTGCCCCCGTCATCCATGGTCTAGACTCTGAGGTTGTGGGTTCAAATCTGGCGAAGCACATAAAAGAACCTCAAGTCCTGTAAAGAGGCCTATGTATGTAGCGACTGATGTCATATTAACACTTTCCAACAAAATCTTGTTTAATGAAGCTAGTGCTCAAATTCTGAATATTTCTAAATTATAAAATGGTTTTCTTGGTTTTAAATATATCAAATTAATAATTTTTGTTTAGGAATGCTGGGTTGGATCAACGCGAGAACTGCTCACCCTTGACGATGCTGAGAAGGGTCAGGGAAACACAGGTGGTTGTGGAGGGCATAATATGATGCATGAATGTTGGAGCTGGTCTCTCACAAGGCTTGCGGCACGGCATTATGCTCCATTTATTACTAAGTCAGCAGTCAAGGTAAGTCAATCACAATACTAGAATTATATCTGTTTACTCCAAAGCACACCAATTACTTTGTCACTGAATCTCTCATTTCATAGTTTTATCAATAATTAAAAAAGTGACTAAAATATCGTAGCAAATAATATAATCTCTGTATGTCTTAGTGGTTTTAAAGTGATTAATATTACATTTTTACAATAAAATAAAACAACAGAAAGAAAATGTTTCTTTTGTTGCAGGTTGTGTCGATGGTTGTGCTAATAGCAGTTTTGGCTGCCAGTGTCTGGGGTATAACAAAAGTATCTGATGGTCTCGACCTCACCGATATTGTACCACAGAACACAGATGAGCATGCATTTCTTAGTGCACAGAGTCGTTACTTTGGCTTCTACAACATGTATGCAGTAACAAAGGGGGATTTTGAATACCCTACTAATCAGAAATTGTTGTATGAATACCACGAAGCGTTCATGAGGGTTCCATACATCATTAAAAATGATAATGGAGGCCTGCCAGAATTTTGGTTGAGTCTATTTCGAGACTGGCTCATAGGTAAGCGAAGTTAAGATTATTTGAAAAATTTCAGGCTAAACATAATATGACAAAGTAAACAAAATGATTTATTAAACAAAATGGGTTACAAACCTTGCTTTGTAGCAATGGCTTACAAATCACTTGCATTTATCTCATAATTAGCTCATTTATGCCAGCACTGTCCTTACTTTATGGAGAGATGTAAACAAAGTGGTAAAATGTATTACTCTGCCAACAACTGTGATTGGAGGGAATATTCCCTATTTTATTCCCACTTGGCAAACATGTGTAATGTCAACGAACTTCCCTGCAAAGGTTTGATTTGACGTTTTCAATGTTTTGTGTACCTTATGTGGTAGCACTTTTACATTAAGATTAAATGCAAATGTGTGTCTACACCTTTTGTACACTAAAAGGTGACTGAATGCTTACAATTACTCAAATATTTGATTTCCTTCACTTAACCTTACCTCATTTATTAATTAAATATTAAGGCACAGATCTTTCTGCAGAATAACAGTGCTAAATAACTGGGTAGCCACTTGGTCAATGACTTGAATGTTCTACTGGCATGCAACTGAAAAAGATACTTTACGTACCAAATTGGAATCTGACAACTGATGAATTCCTTAAATGACTTCCACTTCTGAATATTTTCCTTTGATAATTCCTGTGCCACAACAATATATCTCCATGCTAAACAACTATATTGTTTCTGTTCACAAATTCAAAACATATGTCATGAAAAATGGCGTGGAAGCTTGTTTTGTAAAGCTACACAATTCAGGATTATCATTTACTGCTTGAAGCAGTTAATTTTGTAATTCTGGTGACTCATTTCATTGAAAGAATCTGTGAACCTTGCGACGAATAACACTTTTATCAAATTCATCATATTTACCTTCTACAACAGGCTTCTTCCTTTTTTGATGTTTTCCTGGACTTAGGTTTTCACAACCTCACTTTAAGCGGCATTATTACTTGGCACTGAAACAAGGATATATTATACTGACAAATTAAAGTCCTCAGTTGCTAAGAATGGGTATTTTTCACCCAACTTGCAAAACACGTTCAATATAATTTGTCTTTCATCACTTTTTAACGTTTCCTTTTGTGATGTTTACATATTGCACGGAAGCAGCCATGTTGTACATTTGATCTCCCACTTCCTTCTGCGCAAGTACAGCATGCACTCTGATTAATTACTCTTACATTTACCAAATAAAATACTTATTAATTGCTGTTTGACTGTTACATTTGTAATAATGTGAAGTTGTTTATATACTTAGTATTAGATGTAAAGTCTTTAAAAATGATATGCGAACTATATTTTTCATCTGCAGAGAGTTACAAGGCTAAACAGCCAATTATGTTGCACATGTACACATGCTTTTGTTTACATCGGTACATAAGCTAAGGATGGCATAATTTCTGTTGTCTTTGTAGTTCTCTTAATTAGGAGTCTTTGTAATGCAGTGTTCAAAAGTTTATCAGAATCATTTTACTTTGTGGTCATATGAACCTTAATCAGCAAATAGATAACATAAAACTGTTTTAATGAGAAGAATTACCCTTTGAAGAAAGTAAATGCTGACTCTTTAACCTAATATTATGTACCTGGAAATTTCCCTATTAGAGACTTGTTTATTAAGGGATTCAGCTCTGAATTGCATATTTTGGACTAAGGGAAATATATTTTTAATCTTATTTTTTTGCATATCAGCTACAATAGCAAATTTATGTAATATTTGCAACTAAAATAATTCTTTTGTCTTTATACCATAGGTTTACAGAAGGCTTTTGACAAAGACTGGGCACGAGGGACCATAACTCAGGAGGGATGGTTTGCAAATGCATCTGATGAGGGTGTTCTTGCCTATAAGCTGCTGGTTCAGACAGGGCATGTTGATAACCCTGTTGACAAATCTTTGGTCACACAGGTAAGTGTTAGCTTTTTAGCACCACCAAATTTTGTAGCTTATTAACGTTTGATTTAGTGGGAAAACAATCATTTTATTCTTTTCCTGGGAAAGCAAACTGAAATCTATCACAATTAAAATGTGGATATATGACTTCATGCTTGCCAACTTTTGAAGTTAATGGGCAAAATGTACAGATACTGAGCGCATTTTAAGACCTTATAATCAAGGAGGCATTTTTACAGCTTTGTGAGCAGATTCAAAGTGTAATTTGCCGTGGACATGAAACAGCATCAAATTCTCTTGCATTATATTGTAGGTTAATGTTACAGACTGAATGTATCACACTATTTGGAATGTAATACTATACAAGGCCAGAATTTATTTGTGGTTCTATCCTCATTACAATCATAGTGCCACTTCATGGTCTGAACAAAATGCATAGCATACAGATTTAAAATTTGATTATACTTCTAGTGAATTCTGGTAATGAGTAGAAAATGGGTACAAAGATTTAGTAATAAATACCTCAGCTCCCTCACATAATATAATTTTGAGTTGAACTGGTACTCCTAGCTCCATATATTGCTATTGTTTAGTGTATGCCTAATACGTCCTCAGCTAATGTTGACTCACACAAATTGTTTATCTTACTTAATTCTGACTTTAAGATAAAAGTTATGAATTTTTTGTGAGTTTTTGTTTGTATTTCATGTTATAAGGTGTAAAATATGAACTAGAAGTCTGATAGACTATTAAACAGTGTTTCTGGCATTTTTGGCTTTCATACGGCTTATCTGTTGTACCAGAAAGAATTTATACGTGCTTAGGTTTTCATGGTCAACGCTAATCCAGTAGATTGGTGTCCCACTCTTGGTCCAGTTGACGAGGTGATATTTCATTGACTGTACCACAGCTTACAACTCCAGAAACTACATTCTACTGTACCAGAAATAATTTTTTTTGCATGTGCAGTATAAATAAATATGACTACCAAGCCATTTATTTTACACGTAATTTTTGTACATGTTATGGGTTCTTAAGTTCATGTCATTGCAAACATTATTAGTCTTTAATGGAGAAAGAAAATTTTTTACATGTTTCTACTTCAGGAAGTTGGCAAGTATGATAACAAATGAAAGCTGAAGTTAAAAATAGCTTTAAAATATTTGTAAATCTAATTAGGCATTGTTGCAAGAGAATTGTATGATGATCCTTTTCCAGGTGCGGCTCGTGGATGATGAAGGTATCATCAATCCAAAAGCATTCTATAACTACCTGAGTGCTTGGGCACACAATGATGCACTAGCTTATGGTGCATCACAAGCAAACTTGCGACCAGAACCAAAACCCTGGTATCATGTGGCAAAAGATTATGACCTGAAGATCCCCAAGTCAGCACCTTTGGTGTACACACAGGTGCCATTTTATCTTCGTGGCTTAGGAGATACGCAGCAAATTACAAATCTTATATCTCAGGTATTTATTTTAAAAAAATCTAAGGTTATAGGTTTTGGTCATTTAATGCAGAATATTAAAACAATACATATGCATTATTTATTATGTGTGATTGGAGGAATTTAGTAACAGTATTGTCAAAATTAATTGAAAAAACTATTTGTAGTCGGCTTTTTGACTTTGTCATTTGCATTGTAAGTGTCAAAAAACCAACTACAAATAATTTTTTTTCAAACATTATTTATTATTTAAATGAATTGCTTGATGTATGTAATGTGGTGGCTAACTTTAAAAGAAATTCTAAGCAGAATTTACAAGATCTAGAAAATATTTTTACACCTTTTCATAGCAAGTTAATCTCGTTCATTCATCTCTCTTAGGTTTGTGGTTTAAAAGGTTTTTTGTAAAAAGTTTCTCATTCAGTTTTAAAGTATCATTTTTCTGTAGTAACTTATTCTTCATTATTAACATTATAAATATATAATTGTCCTCCAAATTTTAATATATCTGATGTGGTATATGCTGCTACAGTCCTCAATAAGTTCATCTCTGCCACTTGCACTTCTTTCTCTAGTTATCCTGCCAGGCTCACAAATCAGAACCATATGAGTGCTAAAGCCATAGTTTTGCAACATTTTGTTTGTGTATGCTTCAAAATACATTTTCACCAAGGTTTTTCTTATTCTCTCCAAAGTTTAGTGAAGTCACATTCTCATTTATGTATAACTACTGAAGGAGATACTTCCGTATTTCTCAATAATTATTAGTTATGTTTTTATTTATTTATTTATTTATTAATCGTTCAACTGAACAAATACATGTTATGGGACACGTCAGAAATATACATATTTTACAAATCATAAAAGAACAGACATTCTAATAATACATATGTATAATATTGTGTATTATATATGTGTGTGTATTTCAACACATATTTTATACACTACTTATTTTTCCATGATTTTGCACAGAAATTAGTGCTTTTATAATAATCTAGATACAGAAAATGTTAAGATAATAAATTCTCTATGTTTTTATTTTATATATTTTGAAGACAGTGTAAGGATTGTTATTTTCTTTATGTGAACAGGTTCGTGCTTTATGTGAAAAGTTTGAGGAACGAGGCTTACCGAACTTCCCATCAGGAATTCCATTCCTTTTTTGGGAGCAGTATTTGGGTCTGCGACAGTCTCTTGGACTAGCCCTTATCTGTGCCTTGGCTGCTGTGTTCGTCGTAGTTACAATATTGTTGCTCAATATTTGGGCAGCTATACTTATAGTTGTAACCCTTGCAGCCATGGTTATGCAGCTCTTAGGAATAATGGGCTTTCTCGGCATTAAGCTCAGTGCTATCCCTGCTGTGTTGCTTATTGTGGCTGTTGGTATTGGTGTCCATTTCACCATGCACATTTGTCTGGTAAACACCACTTTATTTTTATCGCATGTTTTCTAAAGTATTTCATCTTTGTCGCAAAATTGGTCATTCTTTTTATAATAATTTTTGAATAATTAAACTCTTATGAAAACATAAAAGAAAGAAGAAACAAAGCAACTAAATATTTTTGGTATGCTCCAGTCAGGAAGTTTTAGACATTAATTTTATACACTAATTGCTGAAAATAACATAGCAGAGCATTTTTTATAATATAAGCATAAAAACATCAGCAGCTAAATTGTACTATTGATATACTCTGTACTGTGCATGAAGCAACAGAAAAGCATTAACAATACAAATAGCTGGTGGTCGGAATTGGAAACAATGATATTAAAGATAGGCATGGGAGATCTATGGGGAGCAGAGGAGACAAATTATAGCGATTTTTGGAAGGAAGTGAGAACTAGAGTACAAGACATAGATAGGCAAGAGATATGGGAAAGTATAGAAGAAAAGCAATCTTTGAAATTCTATAAGCAATTAAAGACAGAATAGGGTAGGGAAAAATATATAGATCAATGTGACAAAACTGGAAGAGAAGGCATGTATGAGAGTAGGAATATTATACTTAACAGATTTGAGAAGTAATGAGGTAGGAATATGTGAATTTTGTGGAGATGAAGAAAGCACTGTTCATTACCTGATAGAATGTAAGGAGCTAACAAATTGCAGGAGAAAAATATGGGATAAGAAATGGGACAGTGTAAGTAAAGAGATATTGGTGGTATGCATGTTAACGGGGATGGGAGAAAAGAAAAATAGATGTATAGGAGATTTCTTATATAGGATAAGAGAAAAGTGGATTAGGATAAAAGAAGTAATGGTCAGCAAGTAAATCTTAGGTCAGCAATTTTATGTACTGTGTACTATTATACAAACCTGATAATATAGGGGCTATTATAACAAGTTATATCTCATTTAATTATTTATTTGTATTTATTAAATTTAAGCTCAGTGGTTCATACTGTTAAGTATCCTAAAGTACTACAAACTATTTTTTATTTCAAAAGTATCGGTGGTAATTTGAATATAAAGTCTTTACTAACAATGAAGGGTATTGTTTTGATGTTTTAGCAGTAAATGCAAATTTAAATATACTTAATTTAATTCAAGCTAACATACAATTGTATACATTTCATTTTTGTAGCCTATTATGTTGAGAAAGTTAATTGAAATATATACTTTTCCACTTTGCAGGGCTTTCTGACAAGTATTGGAAGCAAAAACCGTAGAGTGTGTCTGGCTCTGGAGCAGACGTTTGCTCCAGTAACTCATGGTGCACTCACAACGTTGATAGGCATTTTCATGCTTGCATTTTCCGAATATGATTTCATTGTTAGGTGAGTAATTTTAATGATTTCCGCATATTTATATTTCCCTAAACTGCTACTAACATAGTTGAGGTGAGAGCATTATATTCATGTTAATCCATGCTATATTTTCAACTCATAAAATCATGTTAGCTCTTTAAGCTCTTATACAGGTCATTAGCTTGAAGGAATGAAGCCTCAAAGTAGGAGCTTCCTTCCTTCCTTACAAGACCACACACTGACATATCCTCTTACTGCATGAGAAACTACTTCCCATCTTCCTATTAAAGTGCACTTCCTTTATCTGAAGGGTATCAGAATTTCATGAAACCCCTCAGTTTCCTCAAAAGGACACTAGATACAGTACTGTGTATCATTTAATACAGAAACACCTTCGGCTAATATGTTTCACCACAAAACTTAACTTCCTCTTTCTTAGGTAACAGATGAAGTTCAAAAAGTGTTAAGTGTAATCTAGACATGATATCCTCCTATTACTATATAGCTCAATTTTCATCAAAACACCTGCTTAATCTTTAAAACCACAAATGGAGGGTTTCTTCCTGCAATGATTTAGAAGCCTTGCAATATTTTATGTTTCACTGAAATGTGATACAGCAGTTTTTACTACATTAGTTGCTTATTCATAGGATGTAATCACATTTGCATTATTTAGTATTTTTCAGAAACCTAAACGTTTTATATTTCATTTCAAATCTAAATTATGTTGTAAATGCAAGGCAACCTATGACTTTTTAAAATGAACATTTTTGTATAAAAAGAAACAGAGAAAAAAAAAATTGTCTTTAATTTAAAATATAAATAGTTTCTCATTGATTATAATTAATATATGAAATACTTGGATATGTTTGACTAACATGAGTGGCCGAGGTCAGGTTTTCCTATTCTCATAATGCACATATGCTGAGGACCTCCTCCTTAGCTTAGACCTGGAACATTTCCTTCCCAAATTTCCTTTCTCAATTATAGTTTAATTTCAAGTATTATAAGTGACCACCAGTTGGAGATGCTATATGCAATAAGAATGGGCATTAAACATTAACAAAAAGGATTGGATTTTCATTTTCCATTTAGTTTGTATTACTTGTTGTAGACTACATTACTCAGAATATCAAACAAGTTGTGAATGCTGACAACGCAATAGTTTTCGGTATGCTTATAAACATATATAAGTGCCCACCTTACATTGAGAGAATTTGGAGTTATGATTTGAGCAGAACTTAACTAACTTATCTTAGTGTAAAGAGTAGCAGTTGATTATAATGGTTAATGGATACAATTGAAAGAAGCTTGTACTGCTTACATTATCAGAAATAAATGCCACTTTTAATGTCAAAACAGTATTAAAACATTCTAAAATAGTTCCTAAATATATGCAATAGTTGCGTTAAATGTTCCAGTTAAGGATTAACACAGAAAGTAGATGTTCTCAAGTGGAACAAAATTTGCACAGACATTGACGTTTAGTTGTAATAATTCTCAAGGCCTTCTATCTACAACCGCTTTATGTTTTTGCTCCATTATCACAATAAAGTGCAGTAAAAGAGTAACTATTTCTATTAGTTTGAATGCTCATATTTTATAATTGCATTGAATTCACTGGTTAATCTCTTCTGTTCAGAACAAAAGAACATTAGATAACAAACTAGTGTTGTTGCAGAACTTGTCTTTTTTAAATAGTGGAGGACAATGATTAACTTTGCTGGAACAATTCTGCACTTG
Organism: Mantis religiosa; assembly: GCA_030765055.1. Taxonomy (NCBI): domain Eukaryota; kingdom Metazoa; phylum Arthropoda; class Insecta; order Mantodea; family Mantidae; genus Mantis; species Mantis religiosa. The sequence continues at coordinate 38,879,338 of CM060953.1, forward strand.
TCACTATATTAGACCTCCCACAATCACTTCCCATCTGGTGTGCTGGCTTAGGTTACAATTACAGAGTTGGGTTACTTGACCACATAGAACTTGCTCTACCAGTTTTGTTGGCTTCTTGTCTTCCTCATTCATGAATTCCTTCTTTCCTAAGAAGCTCATCTTTGTGGAAGTAAATAAAGGACCAGTTGAACCTCACACTTTCTTATGCAGTATTCAGTTTCAGGACGGAAAAAAATTTGCAAAGGCTCTAAGCATTGTTATCGTTAAAAATTATATATATATAAAACCATTGTACTTTAATATAGAAGCATTGTGGCACAAATAACAGTAAGAAATTTTTAAAAATTTAATTGTTCTGTTGTACTGCTTAATTAAACTAAATGAAAGTACTCTGTGAATTTAAAACCACTGAGCTAAAGGCTGTACCACATTTTTCTTCTTAAGTATTTTAAAGCAATGATATGCTTTTCTCTATTTACTTTTGAGCTTGTGTGTATGCTTAAAGGTATTGCAGAGAGGAACAGATTTAAAAAAGCAATAAACTTTTTAAAAAATTTACTCAGAAATACTCAGAAACAGTATATAGCCCAAATAGCATCTTCTACCTAAGTTTCTTAATATATTCAGTTTCATTGGTGTCAAATTAAAATTTTTACTTAAGGAGTTACAAGACACAAGGAAAGCTGCTTCGTTTAGACTTATACTCTGTCTTGTTAGGTACATACATGGATTTTCATTAAAATGTCTATAATATTGTGTATAATATTTTTCTTTCTTTCTTTCTTTAACTTTTAAACTAACACAAAACCAACTTTTTCTCCAGTTTATAATATTTTTTTGCTTTTATATAAGTTTTCAAATCATTTTAACTATCATATTTATTTATCAAATTGTAAGTTCTTGAAAGAAACTTCAAGAATTACATAATGTTCCTAAGCAATTCTATTTAAGTACTATAAAAGCAAGCAATGATTTAACTTTTATCAAATGTTTAAACAATAAATTTGTTCAAACATTTTTTTAAATAAAGTATATCTTTTCTATGTGATAGGGAAGTTTGCTACAAAACATAGCTTTAATGTAAAAGAAAAATCATATAACTAACTACTTTCAAAAGGCATTGCATTGTAAAAATGTGATAGCTGGGAAGCAGAATGTACAAGCCTGCTGTAATAAACAGTTTATTTTAACATTAATTATTGGTGTTACAAATAAAAACAATCTTTTCAAAAAAACATATAACTTTTCCTGGCAAAAGTAAAGCTAAAAATGTAAATCTAAACCATCAGTATTATTATTTGGCATATTTAGACTTGATTTTTGATAAAAATAGGGGATTTGGATTTTAATCAAAGTTAATTTACCCTTCGCTAAGCTGACAAATGTATTATTTCTGCATTTATTGTTTCTAAAATGTACTCAATATTAATTTCCATACATAATTACCAGAAACAACACATGGATCAATTATTTAAGGTCCACATAATCTTCTGTGGTACATTTTGTTTATCTGAAATAAATCCTTTGAAAATATATATTTATACAAATAAATATAACAATCTCAAATTTTGAGGAAATAGGTGTCAAATATCAAGTAAGGAACACAAACCGAGTAGGAGTTATAAAGGAGTTCTATTCCATCCGGTTTTTGTAAAACATTAGCATCAAGTACCAAAGCTTGATGGCTTACCACCCAGAAGTTGAAGCTGGAAGGAAGTTGTTGAGAAGGTATGCAAAGTGTTCGGTGATGCCAAAAGCAAACCATGAATGGTGAAGCACCTTATTTGTGAAACACGATAGCTCTTCCTTTGCCAACCTAGGAGGTTAGAGTAGCTAATATGAGATGCTTCCCTAAAAGGCATGTTGGTGAAAGATGAGACCTTGTGAAAATTCTGCTACACTTTTAAGGTTTACTGGACCAAGATTGGTAGAGGAAGGATAGTGTTAGCACGTTGCAAAATTTATCTGATATGCCTATGTCTGGTAAAGTGATACCACAAAAATCTCTCCCCCTCACATTCTCTCCCTAGAAGCACTTACGTTGCACTTCTTTGTTGTTTGTAGTGGGTTTAAAATGAAGTTGTAATTAACAGGTCTTAAAAGAATAATAGAAAGTATGCAGTCTAATGGTTGTTATTGTTTTGCAGGTATTTCTTTTATGTTTTACTGGCCCTGCTTGCAGTGGGACTTCTCAGCGGACTAGTCTTCTTCCCAGTGTTACTTTCGCTCATTGGGCCTGCAGCTGAGGTAAGTCTTTATTTTTGCAAATGCATTAGTTTATTTGTGCATGGGGTAGTTTCAGAAACCGTATAAATGCATTCTAGTTGCTAAAGAGGGTAAGAAAAATTGTGACAATTCTGTCAAAAAGAATAACTTCAAACAATACTTTACACTAATTGATGAAAATTAATAATTTCTTCACACTAGCCATATATATGCTAAGGTTTTGGTAGCTCAATGGGTAAGAGTGACTGGATGGAAACCAAGAGATCCGTGGTTCAAATCCCAGCCATGGCATTGAATATTTCAGTTTGACTCTATCTATCCAAAATACTTTAAACAATTAAATATTTTGCTATTACTATGCATCTTTATACAAAATAGATGTATGCATTTAAGGGCGCTCAACTGCAGTATCTATGCTAAGATTTGACTTGTCTTATTATAAAGAAGGAACAGGGTTCTATGCCCTTAACACTGAAAATTAAAAGTTTATTGTATTATCTCCTCAATTTACAGTTTTAGTTAAATAGCCCTGTACCTCTAATGAGAGACAGTAGGTTATAGTATTAATTTTAGGAAGATTATCTTCTGGGTTTATTAAGCCCAGTATCCTAAATTTGGCTCAAGACCCTGGGATCGCCAATCCCATACGTACCATAGTAGGCCCCTGGGGGTATACTAAGACTAATTGAAGTTCCCTGAAAACAAACACAAAAGTACATTCATGTAGAACACAGAACTAGTTCTATAAAAATAGCTTCACATATGCTGCTCTCCATCTATGTATTAAAATAGATACCTCAGTGTACAAATGGTAATAAACCCCACTAAAAATTCAAAAGAATTCTGCAGAAGTTACTAATGGAATACAATGTGTGGAATACAATGTCTCTTATGATCTTCTCTCTATGGAGATGTCCATACATATGTAATGTTTTAACAGCTGAAATATATACAATAGAATACAATAAAAAAGTAAGGAATGTTTTTCCTTTAAAATAAACACATCAATATTACTGTTTCTTCATTAGTTGGTACTTGTCACTCCTAATTGTTCTCTTTTATGCTTCCGTTTGTTAAAAAAATCTTTGTTATATGCATTTGGAGGAATTTAGTAACAGTGACGTCAAAATTAATCACTAAAACTATTTGTAGTTGGTTTATTGATACTCGGCACTTACTTTTTATATTATTGAGAGACTAGTTTCAAAGACAATCACCTCCATTTTCAATCTCTTTCCAACTGGCATCTGTTGTCTGCTCTCTCTCTCTCTCTCTGGTGGTGGAACTATGAACTTTTTTGTCAAATTATCTACTGGTGGGATTTCAAAATTCATTACATGATCCTTGTCAATAAATTGACAACATGGGAGAACATATTCATATGGAAAAATAAGGATCGCGTAATGAATTTTTAAATCCCACCAGTAAATAATTTGACAATAAAGTTCATAGTTCCACCATCAGAGAGAGAGAGAGCAGACAACAAAGAGCCAGTTGGAAAGAGATTGAAAATGGAGGCGATTGCCTTTGAAATTAGTCTCTCAATAATATAAAAAGTAAGTGACGAGTATCAATAAACCAACTACAAATTGTTTTTGCGATTAATCTTTTAAATTAAACTTTATTTTACCAAAAACAACTGCAAAAATTTTGATTCACTTTAAGTATTTCAACGACAAACCAAAAGTATATCTGAATTTTCCACAAAGAACATGTGAAAACTTCAAGGTAAAATATAGATTTTAGTAAAATATAGGTACCTTTAGTTCATTTCAAATTGTTTCATAGCAAGGGCCAATAAGAATAATGAAATATTAGAACAATGGATTATATAAAATTGGGTCAAAGAAGAAAGCTAGGACCCTAAAGTTATTATTTTGTATTAACATAATATATATATATATATATATATATATATATGTTATATAACATAAATAAGGTTATTAGAAAGTTTATTTAAATCTTCATTATTATTAATTGACCAGACATTATACAGCAGGGATTTCCAAAAGCTGTCTACATCACAATGCAAAGATAAGATTACATAAGGGAAATTGTATCTCCCCACCATCAGTGACACACTATACAGAAAAGACATCAAGCTGCATATTCATTTATGTATATTTTTCACATTTTTACAGCAAAAATATTAAATGTAATGTATTTTTCAGGTGATACCCCATGACTACCCTGATCGTATTTCAACGCCTTCACCACCTCCTTCACCAGTAAGGACTAGAGTAGGGTCCTGTCGTGTGGGGAAGGCACCTCCCAATCCAAGGAGAGGGCATGGGGTTCAGTGTAATCGTGTTCATGCAGAACCCTCCCTGACTACAATCACAGAAGAGGGTAACTCCTGGCATGAGATTGTTGTACAACCAGAAGTTGTTGTGGAAACTACCACTTATGGTGGTCAACAGGTACATCTTTCTTCTTTTACTCCTCATTTGTATAACCCCCTTTAACATTTATGATTATATCAATGGCTTTGACTTGAAACTAACAGTGTTATGGAATCCAAGAGCTTTGGGTTGAAATGCCATAATGCTGACTATTTAACCACAGGGGCAGTCCATGAATTGTTGTTTTTCAACTATTTACTTTCTAATGTTAGCCTGCCCATGCAGAATGAAAGTGCAATTTGCAAACTAATGAATGTTTTTCTGTTTCAGAACACAAATCAAACTAGTGGTGGAGACGGAGATGGTTCTACAAGAATACAGACGTCATCTATTTCTCCTCAGGGTTCTCAATCCCACGTCACCACTAAAGTCACTGCCACTGCTCACGTCAAAGTCGAAGTACATACACCGCTACCAGGTAAGTTCCAGAGTACTTAGTAAAGTTAATCTAAGTCCCATGAAAGAAATATCCACATTTTGGTAGTGTTGCCAATTTGCAGTGTTATAAGTTATATTAAAGTAAGTTTTTAATCATGAATTGAAAGCAAAATAGCAATTAATTACACATCAACAGTTCTTTACTAATTTCTAAAGATTAGACATTAAACTATTAAATTCAACACGATTTTAGCTCATTTTCCAGTATAATTAAACAAATTTAGCAGTTGAAAAAAAACAACTATGTGTAGTTGGTTTTTAACACTTCGTCACTTACATTTTTATATTATTAAGGGACCAGTTTTGGCAGCTGTTGTATCCATTTTCAGCCTCAAAGATCTGGCTGATAAGATATTTTCATTATTTGAAAAAAAAAAAGTAATTGGTAGAATGTGTGTAATATTGTGAATTATATATAACTTTTACTTTATTATATGATATTGCATTATTTGCTGATATAAAAGTTGTGCCTTTTTGAATTACTGGAATAAATGTGAAGAAATGATATTGGGAACATTAGAAATCATTGTACCTATTAAAATGCCCATTTTGTAAGTTCACGGATTTGCAATAATTTAATAAAATACAACATGCAGGGATTTTACAAAATTGCTTGACATTTCAATATTCTACATTGTATTTCAAACTCCCTGTAAATAGAAAACAGCCATGTTTAATCAGCATATATAAGCATTATATATGTAAATTAAATTTAAAGGGAGTCGATTAATGACACTAAACATTCCTTTAAATTTAATTTATTATAACAACACTGTTTTCAACACTTCCAAGAAAGGAATCATATATGTAGTTATTATTGCTTCACCTCAATAATATAAAAATGTAAGTGACGAAAGTGTCAGTAAACCGACTACAAATAGTTTTTCTGATTAAAGTAAACAGCTTCTGCTCAATTCTTATTCACCAATGTGTGATGATTTATCCGACACGATTTGTTTTGATGAATAGGAGCTGTTGAACGTGACTTGGGAAGCAGCAGTAGCAGCAACAAAAGCCGCTCTAGTCGAAGGAGAGACTCCAGTCAAGATTCAGCATCATCATCTTCATCTTCATCAACATCGTCATCATCAGAAAACAAGAACAATAATGATGGTGCATCTTAGCATTCAACGCTTCTAAATGATACCAAACAAGATTACTGCCTGGAAAGACTCACTTCCCCTCATAATTTCACATTGTAAATACATACGAAAAGAACAGTGTATAAAGTATTTCTTACATTTCATCACACCCTTATACAAACTATTACTCTGAGAGCAACAGGGTATCAACAAACTTCTCATGGTAGAGGAAACCGTTGAAAAATCTCCTCTTGCATTTCATTAACTGAACTGTTGATAACTGAAGCCATTAAGCATGTACTGAACGCAGAACAAAAAACATATAGTACTGTTCTAGCATAAAAGTGGATTTCCATAAAATGTTTTCTTGCAAGAGAATTATGCTATCTTGAGAGAAAGTGCAGTAGAAAGATAGCGTAAGAGAAATTTTATAACATTTCATATTTCTAAGCATTTCAGGTGAAATAATTTTCTTAAAGTGGTTTCAATCAAGTAATACCATCTAGTTATTGTAGTATACAAGAGTCAAAAAACAGTAAACTGTGAACAAAAGAACTCATTTGTAAATACAACATTAAAATGATACAAAAAAGTTACATAAAATGTATAATTTAATAATACCCAACATTTTTCAATAGTTGGTGTCTTCTACTTTGTATAAAACTAAAAACAATGACTAAGTCTTCCTCGCAAAATTATATTTTACATGCCAAGTAAAAGATTGTCCGAAGCAAGATAAACCATGAAATCGGCTTACATGGATGTGCATATTAATTTTATTAAAAAATTCTTTTACTGGTTTAGAATCATAATGACATGTACTCAGTTACATATTTTTAGGCTAAATGTTGCACTATTTCTCTCGCAGATGAGTAACAACGAAATTAATCACTACTTGCATAGAATTTGTTTTTAAACATTATCATCAAGAACTATTGAGTTCTCAAATTCTTAATGATGCTTTCACATTGCATAGAACTATAAATAGAACATCATAGAAATACATGTAATATATTAAAACATCAGAACCAAGCATTGTTTAATGTATAAAGACTAAAATGTCATACCTACACTATTAGCAATGCTTTTATTTATAACTACTCAAATTGTTTAATGTTTTCGGTTATGATCAGTTCACTTTTCAGTCTCCAAAGTAAAGCAGAGTACCTGAAATCCTAAACAAATCTCTTTAATGTTTTCCTCTGTCCTTTCCAATGGAAATACGGGTTCTCAAGGTGTGAAGAAGATTCTTAAAACTAGTTCCTGAAGTAGTGCACAAACTATTCATAAACTTTGTTTTAAAAGTGTTGAGTGCATGAAGAACAGTGCTGCATTGCTGTGGATTGTGGCTGTTGCATTTTCCGTTGTGGCATTGGCGTAACGAGAACAAAGTTGTGGTGGAGGAATATCATAAATATGCAACTCACATGTATACATGTTACCAATGCCTCAAAAACTCATTTTGAGAAAAGGCATCAGATTTTTAATCTAAACCAATCAGTATATAAATATATAAATATTTTTTATTTTATTATGCATAATATATATATTTTGAACAGCTGTTGATAAATGACTAATAAACATACTTTTTTATTTAATGAGCTGGTCACTGATTATAGTACGTACTGTACCTGGAATGTATGCATGCATGTTCACCATTTTCCTAAAGCACATACATTCCCAATGTTGGTACTCATACATAAACATATGTGCTAAGTAATTATCTATTTAGGCCTGTAGAAATTTTAGTTAAGCTAATGGAGAACCAATGTACAACCTCTTGCTAAAAAAACTAATGAAACCAACAGAGCTTTTAGGTTTATTTTATTTGCTTTTTTTTTATATGTATACTGTCAGTATTAACTACAAATGTATTTTTGTAAATAAATACCATTTTAATTCTTACAGAGTACAAATTTATGAAGTCAAGAATAAAAGGCTTTGTTAATCATGAAATATGTAGTAACATTAACACTTATATAAAAAGGCACAAGAATATGCATGAAGTCATAAGTAAATGTGCCATTATCTTTATACAAGTTCCTTCAAGCTCAGGGATTGACTGTCTATAGCAACTGGTATAAACAAACTAATTTGCTCTGTTATATTGTTCCTTGAGTTTCTTCAAGCAAAGCTTAATACCTAAGAAAGGTACAATTCTTGTATATCAAAGTATACTAGATGATATATTTCTGGTCATTCATAAATCATTAAAAGGCATATAATGCAATACCAGGAAAGTTAACAATGCAACAGCATTGGTGGCAACATATTCTTACAGTCATATTTCAGAAAGAACATTTAGGAGCATCCTTTTAAACTATTTTATGTCCATCTGATGGCAAAATTTCATATAGCTTGTTATGCAGTGTTAAATTAAAGTATGCATAAATTAAATACATTATATAATTTTGTATCTTGTCTTCCATTGTATTACATTCATCACAATATTTAAGTATATTAAAATTAAAATTTGAAGTACTTTCAGTCTGAACTTCTCCTTTATTTTAGATATTTAAGTATTAATCATAGCTCAGTCCTCACTATTAATAAGTAGGGAAAGAGCAAAATTATTAGTTAGAATATATAAAGGGCCACACTGTGGCAGAGTGGTTAGGCCACTCGAGTCTCACCAAGGCAGCCTGAGTTCAATCCCAGATGACCACAAAGTGAGATATGTGGTGGACAACATGGCGCTGGGGCAGGTTTTCTCTCGGTCCTCCGGTTTCCCCCGCCAGTATTCCACCAATTCCTCTATCATAATCTCGCCTTCGTAATGTCATCCACTTCCTTTACTCTCATACCAGGCATCGGGCTGATCAGCCATCCTGGATTTTCTCTCTCCGGATCCGGAGATTCCGTTTCTCAACCCGCATAAGAGTTAAGAGGAAAAACAATACCCTGATACCATGTAGTGGTATAAGAGGGCAGTTAATGAAGAAGAATATATTAAAGGATCAAATATATTGAAAGATTTAACTATAGTCATTATTGTCATTAAAGTTGTAAAAGTTTTTCAATATCTTTATTCAATACAATAAATAAAACAGAGGGGTAAGTCAGGAAAACAAGGCATATTTTGTATATAGTAATGTATTTAAGAGTAAATTGATATAAAAAAGTGCAAACATAAAATAAAACTAAGAGGAACATATGCTTGTGACACCTGGGCCCTCAATATTTGAAAGAAAGATTCTGAGAAGAATGTATGCACCAATAAGGACAAGCAAGTATAATGGACAGAAATAAAGAGTTGTAAAACACAATTGAATAAACAAAAATCATAAATGTTATTAAAGCAAAGGGGGTAAAGGGTTTGGACATGTACATAAGATGCTAGTTGAAAAAACAGTTAAAAGAATATATAAATGGTCTCAAATGTAGATCAAAAGGGAGACCAAAAGCCAGATGGGAAGATGAAGTGCGAAGAGATCTAAAAAATGTGCAATTAAGAAATTGGACTGCGTTAGTGAAGAGACTGGAAAAATATTCAAGAAAGGCTAAATATTTAATGTCTATCAAGAGAAAGTTTGCTCCATTTTCAGCAACTTTTATACTTCAATAATAAAATAGAAGTTTTCAGTTTTGAACATAATATAATTTGCAGTGGTGCTCCTCACGTTATGAACCTCATCTTAACTAGAGCTTTCTGAAAATTATTTGCGTTGCATTACTGCTAATCACCTCAAGTTAGAGAATTTCAGAGAGACTCTTCACATACGATTATGTAAAGGAAGGTACCAACATTGGAAGAGTTATTCTGTTAAAAGTGCATTTATATCATCACCAAATAAATTAAACTACAACACATAACTTTAAAAACTGAAATACCACTAAGCATATCTCTAATAGGTAATGAATTTGAGCCAGTGAGCCAGCAGATTGAATGAGAGTGAGTGAGAGTATATGTATGTAAGAATGGGAGATATTATACTCTTCAACTGTACACATTGTGGCAGAAAGAGTGATTGCATAAACAAATAAAACTTGCTCCTGAAAAACAGGTAGTGGCACAAAACTTGGTGTACAATTTGAAATTAATGTACGTTACTAACATTCTAATTTAATAGAAGCCTCATGTGATCCTGAGCAAATAGTGTAAAGAAGTAAAAATATTGTCTTTTTTAAACATATAACCCATCATGGGGATGAAACACTAATTTTCCAAAGAAAGTCTTCAGGGTTTGTAAAATGTTATCTTCTCAGAGCATTTCCCAGAAAAGCAAAGATAACCTCAAACAATCAGTTTTTCCTTTTAATTAAGGAAGATTCATTTCAAGTAGCAATTACTTTTGCATAAAAGTGTGGTTTATCTCTCTTTTTTTATTTATTTTTTTTTTTTTTTTTTTTTTTTTAATATTTAATGGATGAAAAATTAGCTAAAAAGATAAAAAGACAATTGGTAGAATATAAAAATAATAAAACAAACAGGAGAAACATTGCATTAATTGTTTCACTGCAACATATCATTATCAAACACCTGTAAATTATGACGCTTAACATTTTTATTTTCATTGTACACACAATAACACAAGTATTTAAAATACTTCACTGTATAGCTGTATATTTTGTGTGAATATTTTAATTTTATAGTCTGAGTAACCCAATCCCAATTTCCATTATTTACATTTTCAGAAAAGACCAATGATTCTTGTTCACATTAACTGTTTCTGATACATATATAATACAATGAAATCTCACAGCCAGGTTTGCCATGCAGACTTTTGTTGAATTTGATATGCCATATTATCTACTTAGTGAATGTAATTACGTAAAGACTGAAAAACAAAATACCCCCCAGAAAATCAATCACAAGTACAGCATTGTTAAATCTAAGAAATTATTTATAAATAAAATATCCTTGGATTTGTGACTTCAGTTTTTTTAGAAGTATTCTCTTCAGTTATTTGCAATGAAGGCACAGAGGTTTCATTGTATATTGAAAGCACTGGCTGTGACGAAGAGGGCCTTTACCATCATAAACGATTTCAGAAATCAACTCAGGGGGCACAGTCATAAAATATCAAATTTTCTGCTCAGGATGGGAGAAAAACTAATAACTCTCAAGTAATAATGTAACATGATTGTAAATATGCAGAATGGCTGAACCATCTAGGTATGCAAATACATCAACTGATGTACAGTGTAAGCATTCTAAACCTCAGAGAGTAATTTTCTCAGACAAATTTATCATGTTGTGTTTTTCAGAAAACAACAGCCATATAGCAAATCATACTGTTTTATTTTCTTTATTTATAAACATCAAAAATACTATTTTATATATTGTGTAATTTTGTAAGTAACAAATATGTATACCAATAAATCTCATATTTTATTTTCTCACTTTAATATAGTGCCAGTTGTTTTGTGTATTTTGTACTATAAATATCGCGATCATATTTCATTGTAATATTATAATTATTTATAAAATAAAGCATTGTTAATTTTGTCAAATTTGTGCATATTGCTCTGAAAAATAGGCAAGTTTTATTTTCTGTTCACCCAATATATATAAATTTAAAACTTAAAAACATGGTTAGAGTGAAATAATATTAACATAGATTTGGAAACATTTCTAGAAATTTCAAATTGAAAACTCAGTTCAAATGTATTTAATCCATTAACCTGATATATTACTGTTAACTTTTCAAAAACAAATAATCAAGTTGCTACTATTAATCAAACCTTTAAAAATGTGGCAATGAAATGCATACCTTCAAATTATAGTTTAGGGGATTTAAAAAATGGGGAGGAATAAATATTGACCTGCCATGCTAAATGCAGCATAACTCAGTTAAATTCTTGTATGCTTTTCTGATAGCTACACTATTTCTTGCGTACGTTTTGATTTACTAGTATTTCTTCCTAAGCTCGAGACTTCCCAAATATTCAGATTTTATGTGATTTAATACAGGAAATGATCCAAATTAATGAAACTTATTTCATTATAAAGGTTCAAAATAATTCAACAACTTCTGAAAGTACAAAAGAATTTTAAAACTTGCCTGCTTTGCTTGAAAAGTCGTATTAATCAAGAGTGAATTTTATGTAAAATGTTGTACAAAAGAACTCAGATAATGTAAGTATGTCAATTGAAAATAGTACTTTCAGGTAAATAAAACATGTTTTATTAAAGCCGTAGATTGCAGTTTATAGTTGTTAATATAAATAAATTGATAATGATTCTGCTAAGCTCTTGTGGAGCATAGTATGTATGCTTGTGTGTGAAATAAATCAGTGGTCAATTTCACTGCATAAACTGTTCTTTGTTTAACCCTTTCACTGATATGGACATCATATAACGTCCAAGTTAAAATGCCTCAAACCGATATGGACGTGTATAGACATCCAGCACATACATGCATTTAATGCTTATTTAATGCCAATTACTTTAATCTTTCTATTTTACAATTAATTTAAATTAGTTCTATAAGAGATGAAAACGTACCCCTAACTAGGAAACACAGCATGGGACCACTTAGAAACCAAATCATTTGAACATATAAATTATAAAGTCAAAGGGAAAGTTTATCGTCAAAATAAGAAACTAAAACATAATCATAATCATTGGCAACCAAAACATAAAAAAATTTCAGCAAAGAACACATCCCTAGACAATGTAATTAATCTCTCAAAGCAAAATTTTAACAATGAAGAAATAGATGTGCTTAACCAAGGCCTAAAAACATGTATAACATACTCCAGCAACCCGGATGAATTCATTGCAGATATAGAATTAGCAGTAGAAGGCTTGGAAACCATGGACAGAAATATAATTAGGAAAAAATCAGCTCCTATATTGGAAAACTTAATAAATAAAAAGCCAGAAAAACATTTGAAACAAATTCAGATAGTTAAATCTTTAAGGAAAAAGGATGTAATCTTCTCAAGGGCTGATAAAGGGAACAAAATAGTAATCTTAGATACAGCTACATACAAAGAAAAAATGTTAGAGTTACTACAACAAAAAGAATTCCAGGAAATAGATTCTAATCCACTCAACCGATGCATAAAAGATGTACAAAAAACCATCATTAATAGTAAAATTTTAACAACTACAGAACAAAAAACTATCAAACCGGACAACCCTACCCTTGCAAGACTATATGGTTTGCCTAAAATACACAAACCCAACATACCCATGAGACCCATTGTAAATAATATGAACACTCCTACTTACCCTCTGGCAAAATGGCTATCCAAAAAATTTCAGTCCTTTCCACAATTCCATACTCTGAGTATAAAAAACTCTTTAGACCTGGTAGAAAAAATTCAAAATCTTAAACTAAAACCTCATGACACTTTAGTATCCTTTGATGTCCGCTCCCTCTTCCCTAGCATTCCATTAGACAAACTTTTGATTCAACTGAAAAAATGGCTAAATTCTATAAACCTAGATGCCAATGCAATAGAAGAATATTTGGCAATGACTGAAATATGTATACATCAAAATTATTTTGTCTTTGATGGAAAATATTATAAACAAATTTCAGGACTAGCTATGGGAAGCCCGCTATCACCATTTTTGGCCAATCTATACATAGCTTTTTCGAAACACATATAACTAAAGCTTTCCCTCATATGTTTAAAACATGGTACAGATACGTAGACGACATCTTTGCAATAGTGCCCTACAAACAAATAGATGATGCTTTGAAACTACTCAACCTGCAAGAACCCAGCATACAATTCACAGTGGAAACTGAAGAGGAATGTACTCTACCTTTTTTAGACCTTAAAATAAAAAAAAGCAATGAAAAACTAGAATTTGGCATCCATAGAAAAGCAACACACACAGATAATTACATCAAAGCAAATAGTTTCAACCCAATTCCACACAAACATGCAACCATCAACAGGCTCACACACAGATTAGAAAATCTACCTCTCAGCCAGCAAGAATATCAAAACTAATACCATCAAATCTTAAAAACTGCAATTAAAAATGGATATGGAAAAAACCTTGTAGATAAAAAACTAAAATTATTCAAACTTCAAAAGAGATTAAAACAGATCACAACTCTCACACCAATAAAACAAGAAATTATATTTGCTAAATTTACATACCACCCCTGGGCCACAAAAAAGTTCCAAAAAATATTCAAGAAATACAATATAACATTGGCACCAAAAAACAATTACAACATTAAAAACCTACTTCACAGTAATAATACTGATAAGATAAAACCAGAGGAAAAGTCAGGCATTTACAAGATTAAGTGTAAAGACTGTGAAAAAATTTACATAGGTAGGACAAAAAGAAACATAGGCACTAGAAAGAAAGAACACTTCAGACACTTAAGATACAAAAATATTGATAAGTCCGCAATAGCAGCTCATTTCTGGTCTGAAAATCATGAAATTGAAGATAGCACAGAATTACTAAAATACGTACAAAAACATAGTGAACTCGTCATATGGGAGAGGATATACATAGAAAAACATAAAAACCAACTAATGAACTTTGAAATCCCGCCAGAAGAGAATCCCACATTTAAGTTCATCACTAAATCAACAGATGGCAGCAGCAACCCCAGAATTACCCACACCGCTGGATCAAACTTTAGTTGCATAAGAGCCATAGATGCAAACGATGATTTGCGAAACATGTCCTCAAAATAGGTACGAAAGTGAAGCAGATGTGTAAAAAATGCGACTCATCTAAAATTTAATAATTTTTCGCTTCACTGTGATGTTCCAATACAGTTAAATCTCGGTACCCCTAAAGGTTTCTTTTTGAATTGTACACGTCAAAACCTGGATAAACACACAAGGTCACATCTTCAGATTCACACCAAATAATATTGGCTTCCTTGCAAACTTTTTTGTGACACACTAGACATTTTTTAAATGGTCGCAGCTTTTTTGGTTGTGGGTGGTATCCTTTTAGGAAAGTGTTTTCTCTCAAGTATGAGGGGTGCTGTAGTAGTGGATTTCTTACCCACCAGTATGAAGAGGCTTCTGGGTATTACACCATTCAATTAGGTTACGAGCTATTGATACACGCAAGTACAGGTAGGTCATTGTCTTGCACGAATTTAGAGCTCTGCAAATTACTAAACAATTGTGTATGGTTACATTCAGCTGGTATAAAAATACTTTTTTTACCATTTAACTGTTTTTTGTAAAGAGTAAATTAGTAATAGCTGAAATAAGACCTGAAGCTTTCCTGGTGACGAATATGCTCAATTTCTTCTTCTAATCGTCTTTTCACCTGGCTTGCTGCCCAAGAAGAAATTGAGCATAGTAATAGCTGATCCATACCACCCATATTTGATCTATCATTTCCCAAACAATGGAGTAGCTAACATGCCATCTGTGGACCAGTACATGTGTAATGTAGGCTTACAAATAACATGCACACTGTCCACTTCTGAATTCTTCTCTAAGGCCCTAAATTGCCTTTAGAGGTCAGGGTTTCTTTCATTCTACTCACATATACATTTGTTTTAGACATTCTCGGGCTTCGAGCCAGGTAAGAAGATTCAGCATCCTGAAGATGGGAGAGATGCACGCTCCCGAAATGTCAATGTCACATCTTCTTACCTGGCTCGAAGCCCGATGTCTAAAACATTCGTCACCAGGAAAGATTCAGCTCATATTTCACATATACATATACATTTGTTTCCGTAACAATGAGACACCAAGTCAACAATAACTTTTGTTTGGTGAAAATGTCGGTTGGATGTCAGAAGTTAGCTGTACACCAGAAAATAAGTTTATTTGCCTATATGTCTATTTGAGTTCGAGTTATTTTGATCACTTCACAGAGTTGACACGGACACCTGAAGAAAGCAGGTCATTTTCTTCCTCTGCTACCTATATTCTCAACACCTCTCTCATAATCGCCTTCAATATCTAAATCATGTCAAACAACAAAAGGTCTTCCAGATTTTCTAAAGTGATATCAGATCCTGTTATCATCCTACACAAGCTAATTTATTGGCTACTTTACTAGGATAAGCCATGGCTAACACTGAAATGTAACAATTTCAAATGTGTCATTCATTTAGCTCTTGATAGCTATAAGAAATCACTCTGAACACCGAGAGAGTATAAATAACTAAAATACTGAGTGAAAACGGCTACATAAGGCTACCAGAAACTTCAGTTATGAAATACTGTAATAAAAGATGGTGAAGTTTCTTTCTTTCCAGTGTGTGTGTGTGTGTGTGTGTGTGTGTGTGTGTGTGTGTGTGTGTGTGTGTGTGTAGCACAACATATATAATGAGTATCACTTGGTATAATTTAGAAGAAAGAACATTAACAAGGTAACATTGTTCTCGGCGGCCGAAATAAGGCCGAAATGTGTGTTAAATAACCCCCGTTAGGCAACACAGCCACAATTGCCAATTGTAAATAAATGTAAATTTAAGCCTGTAAGCCGGATCTGATGTACCGGCACCGGCAAATCTTTTTGAAATAAATAAATAAATCAATCAAGCATAAACTAAAAGCTAAAATCATATAGAATAAAAAGAAGTATTTCAGAAAGTGGAGTGCCATTGTTACTAAAATTAGGCAAGTGAGTCAACCTTGTATATACTTTTCTCCACTTACAAGTTTTTTTGATGAAGACTAGTTTCTGGGGACTTCTCCCCTATCGTCAGTTCTGTGGTTGACTGATATGCATCCGGTGTCTGCATCTGGCTTGGTGTCGTGCTGCCATCTAATGTCCTGGTAAGTTTGATGACGTCATCTACCGCGGGAATTTCAAAATTCATCAAGAGGTCCTGTTTCTTCGTAATAAATATGTTTTCCCAAATCTATAGTTCCAGAGGTTTCTTTGCCTGTTTGATCACTTCTATTTCTTGTTTTATGTTGTGATTCTCAGACCAAAAGTGATGTGCTACGGCCGACTTGTCCATTTGTTTGAATTTAATATTTCTGAAGTGTTCTTTCATTCTTGTTCCTAGATTCCTTTTGGTCTTACCAATGTATATCTTGTCACAATCCTGGCAACTCATTTGGTAAATGCCTGATAATTGAGTTTTCGGCGTGCTATTTTTTAGAGGGTGGTTTAGTAAGTTGCGGATGTTGTGTTTGTTCTGAGGGGCTAATTTTATGTTGAAGCTCTTAAATATCTTTTCAAATTTTTTGAAGTATTTTGGATGAAATGTAAATTTTCCATATCTGGTGATTGGGTTTTCTAGTTTTTTTAATGTAGTAATGTCCCTTAAGTTTTTGTTTCTTTTGTGTCTGTAGATCAGTTTTTTGATGAAATTTGTGTTATAGTTGTTCAATTCGGCAACCTGGTGTATGTGAGTGTACTCCTGTTCATATTCTGTTTTTGTTAGCGGAATGCTGATTAATCTGTGAACTAAAATATGGAATACTGCATATTGATGTTGTACTGGGTTGAATGGGTTGCATTTTGTAATTGTCAACATGTGTTCCTTTTCTGTATATTCCAAATTGTAATCCTGTTGGTGTTCTAATGATTTTCAATTCAATCAAACGATGTGTTTGCTATAGTCCCTAGAAGATTAACCGAGGATGCTATAAAGTTGCTAAACCTACAAGAAAAATCCATAGTTTTCACCATTGAAGTAGAGCAGGATGAATGGCTACCTTTTCTAGATTTGAAAATCGTGTGCAAGAGACAAATATAAAAAGAGTAGAGGTAACGAGGTGGTAATGCTGAGTATGCTGACGCATCTGAATAAATACAGGCCAGAACTCTTTCCATTTGAAACACATAATAAGTTACACTGTGAATGGTACCATACAGTTGCTTAAACCTACTCTATGAATTGCATCTGTTGCATCACTTGGCCAGTCAAATTATAAAGCTTCTGCCAAGAGCTATGTAATGTAGGATTTGTGTTAATAATTATATTTACTCATAAGATAATTATTCATTTATTTCTAAATTATACATCTGAAACACATACACATCAAGGGATTGCATTATAAAATATTACATAAAATGGCAAAAATACAGCTTTCTTATAGTTGGAGGCAGAATAACTGAGAGGTTGAGTATTTTTAACATGCTTTTGTTTGTCTTGTATGTATGTACCTATTAATGAATGTATGTAATTATGGATGAACGTAATGGAATCTTTAAATTCAATTTTAACCCACTTTCAGTCATCCATAATCTAAAATATAGCACATATTAAGAACTGCTGACAATATCAGAATTCCTTAAGTTTGTCTTAGTATTCTTTTGTTTCTTTAAACTATAATTTATTTACATTTTGGTCTTCCAAAGCAAGAGCATATCTGTCACCATGAGAATGCAGCACCAACTTTAACATGGATGTTGTGGGCAGGGTTAGCGACAGTGAGCATTTCTTTAGTTTTTTAAAACCATAATTAAGTAGGTCACGATGGCAGAGTGGTTAGACCACTCGACTATCACTAAGGCAGACTGGGTTCGATCCCAAGCAATCGCAAAGTGAGATTTGTGGTGGACAACATGGCGCTGAAGTGGGTTTCCTCTGGGTCCTCCTGTTTCCCTTGCCATCATTCCACCAATTGCTCCATCTTTCACCTTTCTTAACATTCATTTCACCCTCATACTATCAACCACTGCTCTCACTCCCATACCAGGCGTTGGGCTGGCCCCTCAACCCTGATTTCCTTGATCAGGTCAATGATTCGGCTCCCTCGCCCTGACCTCCTGGGCTAGGGGAACCCGAACTCACAACACTGGATCGGTAAGGTAAGGGAATAGGAAGAAGAAAAAAATTATTAAGTCAAAGAATTCCACAATCTGCACAGATATGATGGAGTGAACCAAAACATTGGACTACGAGAATGCATAATGGAAAATACTTGAGCTGTTCAACTATTCTGTCCCCCAATGTATATGCATCATCAGTTTTAAGAAAAGTGAGTAATTGATTTTTTCTTTCAAAAGAAATTGTTTTCTCCCATTGAGACTGTAACAATCTCAAAGTTTTCTTGAAAACTACATTATGTAATGTCATTTTGCAATTTTTTACATACAAGAAAAAAGGTTTTTCCTAGAATTATAATACAATTTGAATTCTTTTTTCTTAAGACCAATGATAGCAAGGAAAATTGTACTCTACTGAGTTTATCATGCACTAAAATATTGAACTAATATGCCTTAATTTAAAATACCTAAGAATGGAGAAATAGAAGTGGAGCAGCAATCATTTATGCAACTAGAAACAATGTGCAAAAATGTTCCAATATTAATTGATAAATCACTATTACCTGCACATTCATGCACTTTTACTTATTCTTATTATCTGATACCTTAAAAGCATATAAAGACTTACTAAACAATATTGTTCTATGCTTTATATCTTACCAATTTATATAAAAATTGTTTTAGTTGCTCTTAAATACAGTTTGAAATACTGAAACAGACTAAACCACCCAAATGTGATGACAATGATGAACATGAAAATGAGTATGATCAGTCTTCATTTATAGGAACATTTTCAACAGACTTGCATAACCTATATTACTAATCTTTCTCAATTAAAAAACTTTTTAAAAATATTCTTTCCAGTAACATACTGACTTGCACAGATCAATATTCAATTCCAATCTCACACCAAAATAAGAGAGTATCTCCAAAACATCAGTACTAAAATTAATATTTTCTAACACGAACCGCTTTAACTGGTGTTATAATAAACTATACACTTTTTTTTTATATTTAGACTAATTACTTTTTATCAAGTTAACTAAAACAAAATATGCTGCACCAACTAAACAAGCAGTAAATCTTAATGTTAAAGAAATGGATTTGTATGGGAAGACCAGAGTTCCTGGCGACAGGCTGTCAGAGGCAACCCCTGAGACACTTGTAAAAGAAGTAAGGATTTATGTTATGTTAATTTACTAAACTTGTAATATTACATTAATGTAAATGTATGTTAAATGAGCACTTACAAGATGTTGCTGTTGTAAAAGTAACATTATTACAAGATTTAGACATATTTTTAATGATCCAAACTTAAATATTCAGTTTGGACATTTGGCACTCTCACACACTGTGTCCTCATTACTGACAAATGCTCAAGGGTACTTAAACTTATGTCTGGAATGTTTCCTTTGCAAAATTTCTTTCTCAAATATTTAATTTATATGTATTGTCTTTGATGAAATATGGAGTAAGAACAGATTTAAACACTACTTTAAAAAATTCTTCTAAGACTAATTTCAAAGGAATTTTTTCTTAGAAAATATTAATTTTAGAAACCATGCTTGCTGAATATTTATTTTGTACAAGGAACCTCCTGCTTAGCTTTTCTCAATAATTTTATTACAACGCCAATAAAAGTCAGATAGTGAACTGAAGTGACACTAACAAAATAATCTAAAGCCGATGAGAAAGACAAATGACCTTTTGACTGATATTTTGGAGAAAGAATAGACAATTTTTATGAACCAATAGTGAACTAAATGTTTGGTGTTTGATGTAATCATGACTTTATAGATGTGTTGAATGGATGCAGGAACAAACTTATGCTGGAAATTCTATAAAGTTATTGTGTTATAATGCAGAAGGGAGGAATTCAATTTTGTGGCTAGAAATTTGAACAGTGAAGTGAAACAGTAAATTGAGAGGTTGTTAAGCTGGACTTGTGACACTACTTGAAATCTGGCTCAACAACCTTGAAAAGTTACTGAAATTAATGTTTCAAACAATCTGACTTCTCTCATTGTTTTCCTTAATTACACAAGTGAATGCTGGTTTGGTATATACTTTCCATTGCAACACAAAAACAGCAAGGCTATTTACATGGATAGCATAAGGGAACTTAAAACGGGAACTGCACAGATGGGATACACAGTGTTAAAGGCAAATTAAAGGAATAATAATGCAAATTGAGAGAAAGAGATAGATAGTGAGAGAGGTATTTTCCAGTTTATGCTATCTTTTGTACTACATGACAAATAACATATACCAGGGTAACCACTTAATATACAAATGTCAGTTACATGATTTCTCTTTCATCTTTTTATATATCAACTGTAAGATGTTATCTGCATTTTTGCAACATTTACACAGTTTTTATTCTATCTGCCATTCATTAGATAAAGAACTGCATTCCATGCAAACATTTTATACCTATATTTTGCCACATTCTATGCAGCACTAAATCTAAAAATAAATATTTGAACAAAAGTTTTTGGACTATCTATGAAATACAGTACTCAAAAATGAAAGCTTTGTCAAATAACAAACTCATTCTATGTACAGTATAATCTGGGCTTGTGGGCCGTGATCTACTGAGCTCCTTTTTCTTCTTCCCAGACATTTCGTCTGCAGCAGTCAAAGATAAAACATCTGGGAAGAAGGAACCCAGTAGAACACAGCCCACAAGTCCGGATTTTACTGTATCTAGTATTGACACCGGTCATGAAAGTCTTAGAACTATGTTGAACAAACTCATACTCAGGCCGTCAATGTGAACCGATAGTATGTTAGCTTCCAAATCCTAGATTATTCCCCAACCTATCTAGTATGGAAATATGATTGAGAGTGTAAATGAATGTGTGAATTTAATGTTTATAAAGAAAATGCAATGTAAACAAACCCAAAGATAACGTTTAGTGGTTGGCAATTAAGACATTTGCTCCCGCTCGGTATCTCCTCCAAATTCACAAAAAGGGCATTTAGGGCTACACTAATCTGCATAGGTATTTGCTGATTTGAGGATTTTGTTGATGGAATTGTGCTTATAAGCATATTATTACAATTACCCCTTTGTTCTTCTTTTGTTTGTGATATATTTCTTTTTGAAGATTTTCTTGCATGTTTGTTACCATCTATAATGTTCCCCATATTGCAATATTCTCTTGATAGAATGACAGGGTAGCAAAGCAGATGACTTTTAAGCAATTTGAGCAGTTTTCTCACCCAGAAAATCTACTTTTTCATTTCTGTCTGGTCTGATGTGCTGGTATTTATATTAGTAGTAGTAGTAGTCCTTTGTTATAGGTTAATTACATTTTGTATATTTTGTAACATCCTGTTAAATTAAAAACATTTGACTGTTTTGTCCAGTACTGTTTAAGCATTCAGAATCATAACATTGCAACTCTCTCAAGTTTATCTGATACAGAAAATTTTAGGAGGTGAAAACAACTGCAAAAACATTATTGAAAGTGATAGAATTAATTTAATCCCCTGTGAAAGGAAAGCATGAGCATATTGCATAAGCAATAGTGTCATTATTTGACAAGTTGCATACCTCATCAGTGAAAACATGTAGCCATTATCAATATACCTTAAACTTATTATCTCTAGTCACATTTGTTTCAAAATACAGAAAGAAATTCTGGATCTTTTGGATTCCTCTGCTAACTTAGAATGAGTGATTACTCAAATAAGTAATAAGTCTAAAGAAGTGATTACTATTTATAATTATTAATTTACAGATGAGTCGTATTTATTACACATCTGCTTCACTTTCGTATTTATACATGTTTCGCAAATCATCGTTTGCATCTTCGGCTCTTATGCGACTAAAGCTTGATCCAGTGCTGTGGGTAATTCTGGAGTTGCTGCTGCCATCTGTTGATTTAGTGATGAACTTAAATGTGGGATTTTCTTCTGGTGGGATTTCAAAGTTCATTAGTTGGTATATTCTCTCCCATATGACGAGTTCACTATGTTTTTGTACGTATTTTAGTAATTCGATGCTATCTTCAATTTCATGATTTTCAGACCAGAAATGAGCTGCTATTGCGGACTTATCAATATTTTTGTATCTTAAGTGCCTCAAGTGTTCTTTCTTTCTAGTGCCTATGTTTCTTTTTGTCCTCCCTATGTAAATTTTTTCAGTCTTTACACTTAATCTTGTAAATGCCTGACTTTTCCTCTGGTTTTATCTTATCAATATTATTACTGTAGGTTTTTAATGTTGAAACTGTTTGTTGGTGCCAATGTTATATTGTATTTCTTGAATATTTCTTGGAACTTTTTTGTGGCCCAGGGGTGGTAAGTAAATTTAGCAAATCTAATTTCTTGTTTTATTGGTGTGAGAGCTGTGATCTGTTTTAATCTCTTTTGAAGTTTGAATGATTTTAGTTTTTTATCTACAAGGTTTTTTCCATATCCATTTTTAATTGCAGTTTTTAAGATTTGATGGTATTCTTTTTGATATTCTTGCTGGTTGAGGGGTAGATTTACTAATCTGTGTGTGAGACTGTTGATGGTGGCATGTTTGTGTGGAATTGGGTTGAAACTATTTGCTTTGATGTAATTATCTGTGTGTGTTGCTTTTCTATGGATACCAAATTCTAGTTTTTCATTGTGTTTTGTGATTTTAAGGTCCAAAAAAGGTAGAGTACAGTCCTCTTCAGTTTCCACTGTGAATTGTATGCTGGGTTCTTGCAGGTTGAGTAGTTTCAAAGCATCATCTATTTGTTTGTAGGGCACTATTGCAAAGAGTCGTCTACATATCTGTACCATGTTTTAAAAATATGAGGGAAGGCTTCAGTTATATGTGTTTCGAAAAAGCTCATGTATAGATTGGCCAAAAATTGATATAGCGGGCTTCCCATAGCTAGTCCTGAAATTTGTTTATAATATTTTCCATCGAAAACAAAATAATTTTGATGTATACATATTTCAGTCATTGCCAAATATTCTTCTATTGCATTAGAATATTCTAATATAATAGAATATTCTATATTCTATTATAGAATTTAGCCATTTCTTCAGTTGAATCAAAAGTTTGTCTAATGGAATGCTAGGGAAGAGGGAGCGGACATCAAAGGATACTAAAGTGTCATGAGGTTTTAGTTTAAGATTTTGAATTTTTTCTACCATGTCTAAAGAGTTTTTTATGCTCAGAGTAT
This sequence comes from Mantis religiosa, assembly GCA_030765055.1. Taxonomy (NCBI): domain Eukaryota; kingdom Metazoa; phylum Arthropoda; class Insecta; order Mantodea; family Mantidae; genus Mantis; species Mantis religiosa. The sequence goes on from CM060953.1 coordinate 38,903,285, forward strand.
GGAATTGCGGAAAGGACTGAAATTTTTTGGACAGCCATTTTGCCAGAAGGTAAGTAGGAGTGTTGATATTATTTACAATGGGTTTCATGGGTATGTTGGGTTTGTGTATTTTAGGCAAACCATATAGTCTTGCAAGGGTAGGGTTGTCTGGTTGGATAGTTTTTTGTTATTAATGATGGTTTTTTGTACATCTTTTATGCATCGGTTGAGTGGATTACAATATATTTCTTGGAATTCTTTTTGTTGTAGTAACTCTTAACATTTTTTCCTTGTATGCAGCTGTGTCTAAAATTAAGCAGATGTGTAATAAATACGACTCATCTATAAATTAATAATTATTTTGCTTCACTGTGGTGTTCCAATACAGTTAAATCTCGATATACTATTTATAAGTTTTGTCTGAGGCACTGTTTGAACCTCAATAGGGAAACTTTGTTTCACTCTGAAGTTCCCTTTTCACAATTTTTTCTTCCAATTATTATAGGAGAAACTTATTAATTTTTCACATTCAATGACAGTGATTTAAAAAAAAGTTTTAATTCATTCATTATGAGGAATTTCTTGCAATATAAAGAGGATACCTGTAAACTGCTAATAATATAAAAAGTAAAGTACCCAATATACACCAGAATCTGATATTTAAAATAAGATTATAATTAATGTTGCAAATTTATGGAATGATGAAATGTTACTTACAACATAATATTAATTAGAATTAAAGTCTTAAAAAATAACTATTTTTTCACTGGGTAGAGAAGAAAATATGATGACAGAATATTAACCCTCTTGCTGCAGTGCCTCTTGAGTTTTTGCCCCAAAATGCTGAAGCTGATATAATTGATTGTGCTATACCGAACAGGCTTCCATCGTCGATCTAATCAACACAATGTTTGAGAGGCTGTAAACCTATTTTTGAAACACTTTATAGCAATGCCTTTTACAACAATGAAAAGGCGTGTTTCTTGGTCATTAAAAGGGATCTTTTGTTATTTGAAGGATGATATTTCCAACCCTCACCAATATAGTTTGACAATATCCTGTTCAGTTTGTTTATAATCTGTAAAAATGAACATGACACATTATTCTCACAATGTTTTTGTGCCAGGGAGAGATGATGACAAAGTTATTTCATATTAGGTCTAGTATGATATCGATACAAATACTCTGACAGTGAGGAAAGTGGCTGGAAATGCTTAACTTTGCGAAGTAAAGTTTATCTTTTTAACTAATATTTTATACTTTAATTTTTGAACCCATATGTGATTATTATAATTATTTTTGTATTTATAATGTAAACAGAGAATTCTTAGATTTGCAGTACAGTGTTATATCTAGTGTTGGAAAACAGCACAACAAGTATATATATTCTTGATGCAAACCACCCTAAAATCATTGATACTGGCATTAAATTTGACATATTTTTTATGTAACATAACACAGTTATTAAGATATGATATTATTTTATTTGTCATCGAGTACATTCTTGTAGTCTAAATATAATTCATGACAACATGGGAGAACAATTTTATACTTAAAAAATAAGGATCGAGTAATAAACTTTGAAATCCCACCAGTAGATAATTTGACAAAGAAGTTCATAGTTCCACCACCAGAGAGAAGAGAGCAGACAACAACAGACAGTTGGAAAGAGATTGAAAATGGAGGCGACGGCTTCTGAAACTAGTCCCTCAATAATATAAAAATGTAAGTGACGAAGTGTCAAAAAGCTGACTACAAATAGTTTTTTCCAATAATTTTGATGTCACTTTTACTAAATTCCTCCAATCATGTATAACAAAAATTATTAATACTTCTTATTGTCGTAATAAACATGCACTGGATATATATTTGCTGTCTGATGATTCTTTTAGTTAATACAATATTCAACAGAAATTAATTGGCAAAATTCACTTTTTCATGTGTAATTTTGCTTTAAATTTACATTTATTAGGAATTTTTTTTTCTTTCTAAAAGCTAACATTACCATATGTAACAGACTGGCTCTTTTCACTGCTGCCAATATATTTAAGGTTGGCATTTTAACTTCGAGCATGCACTGTTGATCTAATCGATGCGCGGCAGCAAGGGAGTTAAAATCATGTTTGGCTTTGAACATGAATTGTCACCATGTAGTAAGCAGGAAAATGATTTTATTATTTAATTCCTGATAGATAAGCATACACACATTTGTAAAATATAAAAGAAAATGCTAAAATGTGCATAACTTACAAATAAGCAGAATGGGAATAAAAGAAGAAAATTATTTTACTGTCTAATTCCTGAGCAATAAATACATACACAGACTTGTAAAATGGAAAAGGAAATGCTAATCGTACATAACAGATTATGGTTACAAATAAGTAAAAGTGTAATCATGTAATATGAAGTACAGGAAAATATTACTTTCTAATCCCTGAGCAACAGATAAAAGAAACACATACTTTGAAAAATAAAAATTGCTAAAATGCACATAACAGCTTATGGTTATTAATAAGTAAAATATGATGTATCTGACAATTTTAACTTGCAAAACTTATATACATCACAAACAAGTAACTACTTGAGGAGACAATGAGATCTTAATTTTAAGAAGTAAAATATTAATATGTATGGCAGCCTATTTACAAAATACATGATTTACATCGAAAAACAAGAGCTCCATCCTTTTCCATTATAAGACATTTAAATGCACTGTTGCTGAACAGATATGACAAATAATACAGTGATTGACCTAACACTACACTTCACATGAGCAAAACATGGCCTGGTGGAGACATTTAAAGCTTCCATCATCTGAATGAATTAGGCTTCAAGAAAATCCTTTATATAAGCCTTATCTCCAATAAATTCTCCCAATCTCAGTACTGCATCAGGCTGAGGTTCAATGACAATTCTGCTCTCATCTTCTGTTCCATCAGAGGGATCTAAGAGTAAAAAGCACATAATCATTACATATTAACAAATCTTTTACTAAGCATTTAACAATTAAATTATAAAAGATTAACCTTTATATGTAAAGAAGTAGGTTTTTGCAACGAAGAGATCACAAACTCACTTCACACTTACAAGGGAGACCTCTTGATATTGAATGCTTGGACCACACAGAAACATGCTTAGAATAACAATAAATCATGAACAAACCAGTGGTCAATATCATTTCCATGCAAAATGTTGCATTCTGCTTCTGTGACATTTAACAGAGAGACATGAAGTAATAAGATATCAACATCATAGGAGGGAAATTATATGTAATTTAATGACATCAGGGTATAATTAGATTTTCAATCAGCAGTGCCAAAAGCCCTCTGTTTAAAGTACTTCTAATAGCACAAAACACAAATACTATATGTGCAAATTTTCTTGAGAGCTAGTTTTACGGTGTGGTACAGGCAGGGAGAAAGAAGCAAGAGCTAAATGCTCTTTTACTTCTGCAGTGTGGTCAACCTAGAAAAAACACAATTCAGCAAAAAAGCATGTAAGATAAGCGGAGGTATGTGCCGTAAGTGTGAGATATGTGGAAACAATAAATTGAACTCGATCCAATAAGCTATTTTTATATACTTACTATTTATGAAACACATAAAAATAGAAACAAATATTATGACAGCTATGAATGCTCACTCATTTGCTTTGTAATTCTTCAATTTTCAATTTCGGTGAGTCTCTTTCATTGCTCATATTCTCTGATGGGTTGATAATTTCATCAACTGCATTTTCTGTTACACCATTGTTTACAAAAACCAACACAGACAAGACATCTACATAAAAGCTAATGGCTACAACCCAAGGTCCCACAAACAGGCAATCTTCAATAGTTTAGTACACAGACTGGTCAACATCCCTCTCACAGCAGAAGAATACAAAACAAAATACAACAAAATAATTGAAATAGCACAAAAAAATGACTTTCCCAAATCATTAGTAGACAAAAACGTGAACTTAGCAAAAAAGAAGAAACTAATAAAGGAAACCACAACCCTCTCAGCAACAGAAACTAATATGATTTTCAAAAAATTCACTTACCATCCATGGGCCTATGATAAATTAAAAAAAGTCTTCAAAACACAAAACATTCAACTAGCATCAGTGAACCATTACTCCTTAAAAAAACCTAATTTGCTCAAACATCAAAGATGCCATTCCATTTAACAAAAAATCTGGTATATATAAAATTGAATGCAGTGACTGTAGTCAAATTTATATTGAAAAAACCAAAAGAAATTTAGAATCAAAAGTAAAGGAACACTTTAGAAACATAAAATATAAACAATTAGAAAAATCAGCAGTTGCCACACATTTTTGGGAAAAAAACCACAACATAAATCCAGAACCAAAACTACTAAAACATACATCAGGAAAATAAGAACTATCCACATGGGAACAAATCTTTATTTCAAAAAATAGGAACAAAGTATTCAATTTCGACATCCCCCAGAAAAATTTATTCAGCAAGTTCCTTGAACCGCACCAGAGGAGACCTATGACAAAATATCGTCAACTACACCAATGAGAACCAGTCGATGGCCGGTTGAGGATAGAGGCAAAGTCTCTGAAACATGTTCCGGAAAAATTTAAAAGTGTTGTTTAGTGTCATTAATCGACTCCCTTTAAATTTAATTTATCGTAACAACAATGTTTTCAACACTTCCAAGAAAGGAATTGCAAATATTACTATGCTTATAGTTGTATTCGCTTGAGAGTTCAATAGCTTCATTTCTGCTCTATGTGAGGTCTGAGTGCCCAAAATCGAATGCAGAGTATAGCTTATAATATCCAAAAATGAGTCCAGAATATGTAGGAACATAGAGGAATAATAACACAAAATTGTATAGAGGAGCGGGCAGCGACTACACTCAGGCATATGTAAGAAGCACCAGCACAGAGCTCATTAGGGATGTCCAGCAGCTACTTGCAAGTGGTTGCATGCAGAAGTTTTCAAGCTTCAGTTTTGGGCGTTGCGGTTTTACTTCGTAGCAGATTTTTTGCACACAGGCCCCACACAAAGCAGAGTTGATGCCATCAAACTCTCAAGCAAATACAGGTATGAGCATAGTGATAGTTCCCTTGTGAGTGTTTGCAACAGTTTGGGGTATAATGTTTGTGCTATGCTAAGCATCTAAGTGATAAACAGTGTTTAGCAGCAATCACAGTTTTCATTGTCGCATTATGTAATGCATATTACATGCAAGCAGTTGAAGTTGAATAAAAAAAATACATGCATGCAAACACAAAATCACAGCTCCTCTTTCTCCCAACTCAGACTGTGATATTTACACCCCAAATTCAACAGTATTTTCCTAAAATACATCAAAGTAATGCACATCTTGTGATGTTTACATTAAACCACAATGTCAGATGCTCCATTACGATTAACAATTTACATGCAGGCATCTGATAATTAACATAAACCAAGAATGGCTACACTGTCTCAAAGTAATAACTAGAACAACTCCATTTTAGTCTCAAATTCACTTATTATAAACATACTTACAGAATTTCACTTGGGATGGTTTAGAAAATAGTGTTGTTCTGCAGGACTGCTTGACAACCAGCAACTTTACACACCCCAACTTCTCAAGTATCTGTAAAAGTATTATTGCAAATTATACATATTACGTACATTACAATTTACTGTAACCAAAACAGTTGTGATAATTTTTTATTTTGGACAAATAACTGTGTTAATACTTTCATAGGTTGCTTGAAGCCAAAATTTGCATCACAATTCTTTAATTTTCTGTCATACCTAATATATCATCAAATACTAAACTAACATCATTTAGTGACATTATTTCAGGTACTTGTTCAGACAGTACATGCCTGCAAAATCAATATGTTGTAAATCTATGAATTATAAAAGTGCTCATGAATCTTTCAATGTACCCGCTCTCTCTGGTTTGCAGCATTCTCCTTCTATCCAGCGTTTAAGATTATGTTACACTTAATATCTGCAGAGCCACATATACATGAATGTGTACATGGTAGCCTAACTATAAATAAGCTAGAGAACTTACATCCACAGAACACATGAATTTTATATTCTGTCTGAAAACATATGATTGTATTAATGTAGCCAATCCACACAGATGTGCTCACTAAAGCACCTAGCTTTGGTGGTTTAAGACGCAGAGCATCGCAGGTTCAAGTTGTGTCTCGGGATGAGTGTTGTATCTTCATAAATCTGAGTGTGTGTGAGAAGCGTATCAATCAGAAAAAGCAGGAAAAATAATAGTACAGCGGTATTTCAAGGGATCTCAGACTTAATCCTTTTAAATCTAACAAATGTAGTGCTTTGGATAAAAATGTTAACAGAACTTTCTCGGTTTTGCTTTAATTCGTTTAAAGGGGTATTATTATTCAAACTGCATGCTATGTATATAAGTATACACAGAATAACTGATGTAGTGATGTAATGATGGCAAACCATTGTATAATGTCTAGGATTAGGATAGTTTTCTCAAGGTTTAAACTAGTTAATCGTTTAATTCTGGGTTCTTTACTGTCATTTTGTTGATAAACATGACAAGTATTTAATACTGACTGTGGTATGTGCACTTGAAATCTATCTGTGTCATTCTAATGGTTTCGAAAACATCAGATAAAAAACAAAACTCCCCTCAAAGGAAAAGACAATTTCTGCAGTTAAAGCAGATATGTGAAGTCACCTGTGATTATGCTAAAGTTAAACTACGTGCACTTTCAAGACTTAAGTAAAATTGTAAAAAAATGGCCAAAAGTTATCTGTGCAATCCTTTTTTAGTTGAGCTTCCTCTTTAATTTGATATATATTTTATCATTACAGGCACAATACTTATATTTTAAATACATTTATTATCACCATTGCCAAATTCATCACACTTCAGAGAAAATGGTCATAACTCCTACACACAAGAGCAAAGAGATAAATTTAAGAATACCTTTTAAACAAAGTTTTGCTCTTATATTTGGTACAATGTTAAACACAACAGTTTTTATGGGTGAAGCCATGTTTCTTTCTTTGCAAAAAATACATCAGTTTGTATATGTGTTTGGAGGAATTTAGTAACAGTGACGTCAAAATTAATCTCAGAAACTATTTATAGTTGGTTTATTAATACTCGTCACTTACTTGTTTATATTTATGAGAGACTAGCTTCAAAGACATTCGCCTCCATTTTCAATCTCTTTCCAACTGGCATCTGTTGTTGTCTGCTCTCTCTCTCTGGTGGTGGAACTATGAACTTCTTTGTCAAATTATCTACTGGTGGGATTTCAAAGTTCATTACGCGATCCTTATTTTTCCATATGAATATGTTCTCCCATGTTGTCAATTTATTTTGGTTTATCACTCCTTTTAATAATTTTGGATTTGGATCAATGTCATGGTTTTCATTCCAAAAGTGAAATGCTACTGCTGACTTATCTTCTTGCTTCAATCTGATGTTTCTAAAGTGCTCTTTGACTCTGGTTTTTAGATTTCTTTTAGTTTGACCTATGTAGCATTTTTCACAATTCTTACAACTTATCTGATATATTCCGGATCTGTTAACTGATGGGATTTCATCTTTTGTTTTTGAATTTAGCAATTTTAAAATTGAGTGTCTATTGGTAGGTGCCAAGGTGATATTTTGTTCTTTGAAGATCTTTTTAAATTTATTAAATGTTTTTGGATGATATGTGAATGAACTGAATATGCTGTTGCTTTCATTTTCTTTTGTAAATGTGGTTGCTTCCTTAATGGTTTTCTTTAGTTTAGCTTTCCTAATTTTCTTCAACACCAAACTTTTGTTGTATCCATTTTCTTCTGCTATGTGTAGTATTGTTTTTTGTTCTTTGAGATATTCTTCTTTTTCCATGGGTATGTTGACTAGTCTGTGTGTAAGGCTGTTTATTATTGCATGTTTATGTGTAATTGGGTTGTGGCTATTATTTTTTATGTAATTTTCTGAATGTGTTGGTTTCCTGTAAATTCTAAATTTTATTTTTGTGTCATTCCTGATGATGTTTAGATCCAAGAAAGAGAGTTGTCCATTGGTTTCCTTTTCTATAGTGAATTTTATAGTCCTTTCTTGCAGATTGAGTAATTTTAATGCGTCTTCTAAATGCTTATTCGGTACAATTGCAAAGATGTCGTCAACATATCTATACCAAACTTTGAAGATCAATGGGAAGGACTATTTGATTTGTGTTTCAAATGCACTCATAAATAAGTTGGCCAAAAAAGGTGAAAGTGGATTGCCCATTGATAACCCTGATTTCTGCTTTAATGGAAAACACTACAAGCAGAAATGAGGGTTATCAATGGGCAATCCACTTTCACCTTTTTTGGCCAACTTATTTATGAGTGCATTTGAAACACAAATCAAATAGTCCTTCCCATTGATCTTCAAAGTTTGGTATAGATATGTTGACGACATCTTTGCAATTGTACCGAATAAGCATTTAGAAGACGCATTAAAATTACTCAATCTGCAAGAAAGGACTATAAAATTCACTATAGAAAAGGAAACCAATGGACAACTCTCTTTCTTGGATCTAAACATCATCAGGAATGACACAAAAATAAAATTTAGAATTTACAGGAAACCAACACATTCAGAAAATTACATAAAAAATAATAGCCACAACCCAATTACACATAAACATGCAATAATAAACAGCCTTACACACAGACTAGTCAACATACCCATGGAAAAAGAAGAATATCTCAAAGAACAAAAAACAATACTACACATAGCAGAAGAAAATGGATACAACAAAAGTTTGGTGTTGAAGAAAATTAGGAAAGCTAAACTAAAGAAAACCATTAAGGAAGCAACCACATTTACAAAAGAAAATGAAAGCAACAGCATATTCAGTTCATTCACATATCATCCAAAAACATTTAATAAATTTAAAAAGATCTTCAAAGAACAAAATATCACCTTGGCACCTACCAATAGACACTCAATTTTAAAATTGCTAAATTCAAAAACAAAAGATGAAATCCCATCAGTTAACAGATCCGGAATATATCAGATAAGTTGTAAGAATTGTGAAAAATGCTACATAGGACAAACTAAAAGAAATCTAAAAACCAGAGTCAAAGAGCACTTTAGAAACATCAGATTGAAGCAAGAAGATAAGTCAGCAGTAGCATTTCACTTTTGGAATGAAAACCATGACATTGATCCAAATCCAAAATTATTAAAAGGAGTGATAAACCAAAATAAATTGACAACATGGGAGAACATATTCATATGGAAAAATAAGGATCGCGTAATGAACTTTGAAATCCCACCAGTAGATAATTTGACAAAGAAGTTCATAGTTCCACCACCAGAGAGAGAGCAGACAACAACAGATGCCAGTTGGAAAGAGATTGAAAATGGAGGCGAATGTATTTGAAACTAGTCTCTCATAAATATAAACAAGTAAGTGACGAGTATTAATAAACCAACTATAAATAGTTTCTGACATCAGTTTGTGTTCACAATTATTACTCTGAACAGCTTTTCCTGTTCTCAGATAGTTTGTAGGATGATATGAAAAAAGAGGTAACAAGTCAGAGAGGGAAGGAGGGAGAGAGAAATAAATAAAAAAGCACTAAATGCTGCTGTGAATCTACTTTGTCATTATTAAGATGGGCCAGCATCTTTAAAAAAAAACAATATTGATAAATTTGTATCAAAAGATGGTATATGGTGCATTCAAACAGAAACGAGCCGGACAGATAATTACAGAAACCAGTACCTGTATGTTATAAGTATTGGCCCTGGCTGTTGAGACACCTATCCCACTGCGACACAAGGTGGTGAATGGCTTTCTCATGAAAGTCCTGGGGCTGTGATGTGAGCCAGTTCCACACGTACAGCTGGACGTCGACTGAGGTGAATTGTTTGCCCTCAGAGCCTTTTTAAGGGGACCAAAAATGGCATAATAACAGGGACAGAGATCTGGACTGTATGGAGGGTGGCCGAGAACCTCCCATTTGAATTTCTGCAGGAGTGCCGCAACTGTGTTGGCCGTATGAGGCTTTGCATTGCCATGGAGCAGAATGACCCCATGGGTGAGATCACTTACTTGTTCTGATTTGATCATTTGGCGAAGGTTGGTCAAGGATTACGAGTAATGCTGGGCATTCAGTGTAGTCCCGTGCTGCAGGAAGTGTATCAGAAGGGGGCTATCTTAATCAAAGAAGAATGTCAGCATAACCTTTCCTGTACTTGTGTGGATGGCCTTGGCTATTTTTGGTGATGACCCTGGATGTTTTGATTCTGGTTCGAAGTGATGACACCATGACTCATCTCCAGCCACCACTCATGCCAGGAACTCATTCCCTTCCCTAGCATAGCGCTGCAGATGACCAAGACAGTGGGCCATTCAACATGCTTTCTGGTGTGGTTGAAGACTATGGGGCACCCATTGGGCACACACTTTGCGCAAGAGCAGTCATTCCTTCATGATGGTGTAAACACTTCCAATGCTCAATCTAACCTCGGCAACTAAGGCTTTCACTGTTACTCAGCAGTCCTGGATAATAAGTGCATCAACCAGCTGGAAGATGTCATCGGTAATGTAGTGCGGTGCTCCAGACTGCACATCATCGGCTAACAACACCCGTCTTCCCCTAAAGCGCTTGTGCCACGCCTTGACCCTTGCAAGAGACATGCAGTGTACGGCGAACACTTGTGACATTCGTTGATGAATGTCTGTTCCCCCTACTCCTTATGCTGTCAGAAAACAAACAACAGCTCTTTGCCCTTCTTTTGATGCCTCTATTTCACAGTTTGCAACACGAACTGGCAGCGTTGGATGACTGATGCATGCATGCTGCTAGCTTTGTGTAGTCACATGACGTGCATGCGTGCCCTCTAGCGACAGGCTGTGAACTTGCACGCTCTGGTCAGAACAAAACTTCGTTACACCGCCATGATATTACCATCCTGTCACTGGTTTGCGCATACCAGACTCCGGTTCATTTCTTTCTGAATACCCCTTATATAATTAAGAAATTAATCCCATCTTTCTTAACCGCTTCGCCGATGGCCATTTAAACGCTTCAGTGGCCGGAAACGGATACCCAATAAACAGAACAGGACATTTAAATTGTTAAATGCTGTAAAAATGCATCATAAATACAATTCCGTATCTTCCGTATTTATTAAGTTATTTAAACGAAACAAAAACTGGTTTAAAGCTCATTAAAGGCAGTATAAATATACAGTAACAATAAAGTAGAGACTACATTAATAAATTGTTGAAATTTCACTACTTTGTTTCGCTGTAGCAAAAGCCATTCTTTGTGCCGAACGCGCCTAATATGTGAATCATTGTGTTTTGTGTATACGAGCCATAGTATGTATTATAGCTACGCAAGCGTCTTCTCAGGTTCAAGTTTAGTTTATTTATGCTATGCCAAGCGATAATATGACGAGAATATGTTGCGTCACACACTCACACACTGGAATGAAAACTCTGTCAGCATCTGTTATTACAGTGTTTCTCAACCAAGGTTTCTAGTAGCCTTATGCAGCAGTTTTCGCTCTGTATTAGTTATTTATACTCTCTCTGTGTTCAAAGTGATTTCTTATAGCTATCAAGAACTAAATGAACGGCACATTTGAAATTGTTAAATTTCAATGTTAACCATGGCTTATCCCGGTAATGTAGCAAATAAATTAGCTTGGGTATGATGTGTACAGGCTTCTGATATTACTGTAGAAAATCTGGAAGATTTGTTGTACGATTATGAAGGAGATCTTTAGGACATACGTAGCAGTGACGTGTACTGGTCTACAGCTGGCATGTTAGCTACACCATTGTTTGGGGAAATGGCGGGTCAAATATGGGTGATACGGATCAGCTATTACCAGCTATCCCTCTTTACGGAAAACAGTTAAATGGTAAAAAAAAAAAAAGTATGTTTATACCACTGGATGTAACTATGCACAGTTGTTTAGTAATTTTCAGAGCTGTAAAAGACATTCATCTATCTGTACTTGCGCGTATAAAGAGCTCGTAACCTAATTGAGCATTATAATACTCAGAGGCCTCTATATAATAGGGGGTAGCAAAATTCACCACATCATCCCTCATACTTGATAGAAAACACTTTCCTAAAAGTATACCACCCACACCCAAAAAACTTGTAACCATTTCGAAAATGTGTAGTGTGTTGCGAAAAAGAAGTTCGCAAGGAAACCAATATTATTTGGTGTGAATCTGCAGATGTGCCCTTGGGTGTTTATCCAGGTTTGGAGGTGTACAATTCAAAAAGAAACCTTTAAGGATACGTTTACATTCCTTATAGAACTAATTTAAATTGATTGTAAAACAGCAAGATTAAAATAATTGGCGTTAACTGAGCATTAAATGCATGTATGCGCAGGACGTCTATACACGTCCATATCGGTTTGGGGCACTTTAACTTGGACGTCATATGACGTCCATATCGGTGAAAGGGTTAATAAACAGATTTATGGTATAAATGTAAAAAAGTGAATTTAGAATTCATACATCTATCTTCGGTAAAAATATCCAGTCTTCTGATATCTTAAACAGTTTCTAAGAAAAGGGGTGTGATGAACTAAGCGGATTTAACAGTGGTGGTCTTTCAACCTTCCTTTAAGATAAAAAGACCATTTTTGTCCTATGGAGTACATATCTTAAAATTTCAGTAAGAACATGCTGCAATTTGGGCAGTGCATTATTTCTGAATCTCACTTTCTCCTAACACATTTCCTTTTAGTCATTGGAAAAAAATGCAAATGTATTTTTGTGCCTGCATTAATAATATATAAATACTGTCCAAATTAAATATTGTTATTCAATATTATAACTGCCTAAGCTGAACTAGTACATAAGAGATGTACCTCCACAAGTTCTCTAACTTGGAATGGTTGTAATGCTGGAGCAAATCGATTGCCAAGTTCTTTGATAGACACTCCTGGAGCATTCATTGAGTATCCCAGTGCAGATCCAAGGAGGCGATCCAATACTTTTCGATTCAGAGAACCATCCACTTTGATCCATGGACGAATTGCAACATGTATTTTCTGGGAACCACTGTAAAATGATCAACAATTTTAACAAATTTTGAAAAAAATTACTGGAATTATGCTGACTAGAGGTGAAATAAATAAGGATAACGTACTGAATAACTCCAATGTGTAAAGACTATGATACAATGAAGCACAAAATTAATATAATTTTGAGTTGAGCAATATGTGGAGCACTGAGTACGAGTTCAACTAAAAATTATATTAATTCTGAATAACTATTTACTTAAATATTAAAAGCAGAAGCATTATTAACAGTGAAGTATTCTTCATTTTTGAGTTTGATATATGAGTCACTATGTTTACACTCTAACTTCACTACTTATTGTTGTATAATTGAAACGTTTTCAAGATCATTCGATCTCATCATCAACTGTTTAGTGTTTGCAATGAACCTGTCACATTATTGCTGAGGAAAAGCTTGACAAAACTGGTGCTGCCTTGGAACATGGTCCTAGAAAATCCTGGAGGTATTTAGGCCAGCAAAGAGGAATTTTGAGAGCATTAGCTCCAATCAAATTACTCAAATTAAAGCCATACACAATTACAGTATCACACCAATTACAACATACTGATATAACTAAAAACTTTGATTCTGTAACTGGATGAGAGGGAAAACTGATCCCAGGAAAATGTTCTTTTCCGAGAGGCATTGTTTCATCAGCACAGCAATGAAGCACCATGTAATAACAGGCACGTCATCATATAAACCAAATATTACGTGGTTCAAATCCCAGCAATGGCAGTGAATTTTTCTGGTTGACTCTAGCTATCCAAAACCAAATATTGTTTACTGTTTACGAGGGCCTATTGCACGATGAAAATATAGGAGTGTAGTGTCATTATTACCAACAAAGACATTGGTCCTTTTATTAAGAAACAACTAAACAATTATAGGTACAGGCTTTTAGTTTTGGAACCATCACATGACAACTAACATACAGGAACGTGTATCAGCATATTTTCAGCAGGATAACGCAGCAGCCAAAACTGCTAATGAATCCATGAGAGAATTGCACCATATATTTGGTAAAATACTTATAAGCAAGGATTTGTGCCTTCTCGATCCCCAGATCTAGTGTTGTGACTTTTATTTCTGGGGAACACTGAAAAATAAAGTGTATGTCACTAATCCTCACAAGCTTGGGGGACCTAAAACATTGTGATACAAGTTAGTTCTATTAATACAGAAGAACTGACGTGTGAATAATTTCGTCAGATGATTTGAAATCTGTGTAAGACAAGATGGTCAGCCTTCCAGCATGTTCTATGATAAGGGTGAGTAATGCATAATGTTTTTATATAATACATGCCCAATTTCCATGCATGCCTATGGTGTACAGCTGCCGCAGGAGTCTCACAGAACCAGTGGGCTACAGCATCCCATCAATCTTAATTGAGACTCACAGTATAAGAGGAAAAAAAGTAACCCAGGGTGTGACAGCCCATATAGGGCCAGGACCCGCCAATCCGACTACCAGCTTCACGCCCACATACACAAGGTAGAGGTGGACGATCATCCAACTGATACAGGCAGGAGATGTGATCAGCATCTCGGCATCCCGGCCGGAATGTTGGCTTTCGTGACCACAGTCAGTTACTTATCATAAGCTCCACAATTTACTCATTTTGCTGAGTGGGCACCGGTCCTATACCCGGGACTTAAAATCTGCACCCCAAGGGTGGGATCGACCCCGGGCCGCTTTCCGTGGCAGGTAGCCAAGGCATGATGCCTTAGTCCACTATGCCATGGCGCCGGACACTGTATAAGAGGAAGCCATACAGATATGACGTAACAGCTGAAAACCAAACAAAAAGGTGCCTCATTTTACTTTAAAGTAAGAAATTCAATACTGCTAGCTTGCTGCAATGATTACCTTAAATCCAAATTCTGGACAGCATGTTCAACTTCTCTTTTCGTTGCCAACAGCTTCCGACGTTTCCATGCTCTTATTTTCTCCTGAGCCTTACCAGAAGGTTCAGTTGTTTTAGATGAAACCTCTGTAGTAGTCACCACTGAATGCTGAGGTGGAGGAATAATTTTTTCTCTGTCTAACCTCAGCAATTTATAAGAGTGAACCAGCCATGGCTTCATAAATGTCTGATGAACATAACGCACTGTTACAACACCCACACGATAAATCATGTGAGATTTTTTAAGTAAGCCAAGTATATCTGCCAAAGACATAGATGTTTGAGGTTTCTTGAATTCTTTCTGTAATAAAAGAAGGATAAATCATTAAAACATATTTTTGGACATACAAAAATTTACAGATGTATTTTTCAGACATGGCGCATGACCTTGTTTGGATTTGCGTGAGTGACATTATGCTAATCAATGGTAGGGGTAAGATCTCCACTTTCACCAGCAGATTGCTGATAAAGCTAACCGGTTAGATGACAGATGACTAGCCTGACACCCCTTTTTCTTCCAAATAAACAAGTGGACTCGACCATAAACTACTGCACAAAATTACGTCATATGCCACATCTAAAAAATACATCTGTAAAACAATACTGACTAAAGTGTAAATTATTTGCTTTTTTCCTTTCTCCTTCTCCTTCTCTACATATTCCATCATCAGGAATTCAAACACTACCATAACAATTATTCTTCCACACTGTGTATGGCAAGGTTTGGATAGGTAGAGTCAGACTGAAAAATTAATGCACATACAAAGCCTTGATTAGTAATGCACATACTGTTAGTGTGGAAGAACAATTAATTTCCATCAATTAACCTAATAGTTCTTTGAATAGTTATAAATAAAAGTGTTAACAGTGAAGCTAATTTCATGTATAAAGACTAAAATTGAGTCATACCTTTTAAAACTTGTAACTTCACTAACGTCCTTTTACAAAATCAGGACATTAGTGAAGTTACAAGTTTTAAAAGGTATGACTCAATTTTAGTCTAATATTTGTTACACTAAGAAGCCTTGGACTTATAAAATTACTGCAAAGTAAGTTGCCACAAGAGATATGTGTCTCATTGTATATGACATCTAGTGGTTCACCAGGAAAAATACAAGTTTTACTCAATGTTTCTAGCAATCTTTATGACATATTAAGAAGGATTTTGATGATCAGTTATGATCATAACTGGTTACAATGTATGTATTCTGCCACAGAATTAAGTACTTTATGTATCTATTCATCCACTGGTCCTTAACTACTAGTCAGCCAAGATATGAATGCACTTGAAGGAGGGCGCCACTGTTTCTGTTTACTACTTGAAGCTTAGGGAACCGCGCAGAGCAAAGGAAGCAAGGGGAAAGGTGATACTGGGAATGTACAGTCACACAATGTATAGTCTGGGAATGTTTGTTTCAGGTCCTTCATCTGCTATATCCGTGTTACTGTTCCCTTTATCAGCTGTATCAGTAGCACTGCGTTCTTTTGCTTCAATATTCATATTCTTGAAATAACATTCATTACGATTGCAATCTTCATCGTCATCATCGCTGCGCTATAGACCCACGTTTATAATTATATCTTCAATTGTTTTCTCCATTAACCCATCTCGGCGCTTAAAATCTTGCTCAGTTCCTTTCACATGTCTGCATACTTCTATCCAATCATTTTGTGTAATTTGAGCTATACAGCTTGTTGTCATAGCCTTCAGATTACTGTATAGGATTAAGGTCACAGCGCTACGGAGGAAAGCGTAAGACTGTAAAGCCCCTTTGTTCCATTATTCTATCAAGCCAATAAACAGGCTTTTTTAAAATTAATTTTCACTATCTCTAGCTCATTTTTTGCCATTTGCGGGTATGTTTAATTTTATTTTGTATTAGCCAATGCATAGCCTGTGCTTTTTGAGATGAACTGTTAGGGGCTTTATTTTCCTGTACGGTATGGCACAACAATGCTTTCAGGTGGAATATTTTATATTAATTTCTCTTCTACCCATTCTTTATAATTTTGAATGTTCATTACATCATGGTAATTTGCTGATTTGGATTTTGAATCGGAAATCAATTCGGTTCTGTCAATAAATCCCATAGATCCCCCTGCATGTACAACAAATGCTCTTTGACCAGCACTAGTATTAGTCAAAACACCTGGTACTTCATAATATTGCCAGCACTTCTTGACAGCATGGTGAGTATTGACCCAAGACACGTCTGTATAAACTCCTGGTTTACGTGTCTCATTTACATTTTCACTAATAGCCCTTAAGTACTCTGCAATTTTTGCAACAATTTGTGGTTTCTCCATTAGCACAGATCATTTGTTTTTGCATTTCTTACTTTGAAATTCCATTTTTCTTAATATTTTTCTAAATGTTTCTTTACCACCCTGAATATTTATTCTTTAGCGATGTTCAGGAGTTTCCTCAAAGTAGGAATTTCCTTTTCCTTTTCATAGTACTCCAAAAATTTTCTACGCACAACGCACGTATCAAACTCATCAAGAGATATGATTGTGCCTGATTTTCGATTTTTCCTCGAAGTTCTAACCTTAACCCCAGGTGTTGAAGTATTTTCTGTTCATGATGGCTCTCCCAAACTTACCCACTAATTTTGCTGCCCTAACTGTTGCTTTCTCAAGGAGTAGGAGTAACCTTTTCTCCTTTATTTCTTGTCTACAGAACTGTATATATATATATATATATATATATATGCTTTTCCTCAGAATGGAATACTTTTCTTGTTTTTAACTTTGTAGGTGCCTCCGTAATTAAACTCTTCACAAGCACACGCCAATTTTGTCAGAGCGAGCACTGCAACTGCCACTATACTATTAGAATTTTAACTGCACAAGAAAAGGTTCAAAGAAACACCGTGTTGAACTGCACTACATCTGCGCGTCACATTGGAAGAGTCTCAGTATTGTTCATGTTTGCATTATCCGACTGTACCTGCAGTTCTCCGCCCACTTGTGATGCAACTGTTTAGTAACACTTCTTGCTGAGTGCATTCATATCGTGGCTGACTAGTACTTCCATTTTGCTTACTAATCTTATTTGCAATATGATTACTACTTCTAGGTGATAATGCTTGCTAGATCAAATTTGTTGACAAAATTTCAAAATTCAGTATGACCTTTACTTTATACACTAAATAAATGATGAAATTAATTTTTAAATATTAGCAATTGGTTCTATCAACAAATCTGTTTTACTTTTAGTTGATGATAAATTAGTGAAAAATAGTCATCTAGCAGCAGTACCTAAATGATGATATCAACAAAATGAAAGCAGCTGAGATACAATTGACAAGTTGTGAAAGATATTCTATATTTGAATTTAATAGAACAAGATAACTAAAACATTTGTCATAATACAAGAAATTCTTATATTTATGTATTTGATTAACTGTTACTATCTTCAATTCCTACACATTATTAAATGTAACAGTTTTAGTTCCTACCCTAAGTTCTTTCAAAGTGGCACCAATATCCCTCTTCCCATACAAAAATTGAGTGATATTCTCTGCTTTTCTCCAATCTGCAACACTTGCTCCAGCCTCCACAAAAGCAAGGCGAACTTCTGCTTCTGATGTTAACTCCTCGGGCACAATGATATTGCTATGGCAATAACATAAAACTGTTATTTTTCATTTTAAATGTAAAATATTTAAGATTTTTATTTAAAAAAAAGAAAAAAAAAAACAGAAGCATTAACTAGAGTATTCTTCTGATCTAGGTTTTTTATGAGTCAAGCTTATTTACACTCACCTTTACCCTTTTAAAAAATACTAGAAAACTTTAAACTAAGTTTTTAAATTTAAAGTTTAAAAGTAAATGTTGTTTAGTGTCATTAATCGACTCCCTTTAAATTTAATTTATCATAACAACACTGTTTTCAACACTTACAAGAAAGGAATTGCAAACTTTAAACTGTTTACCAATATTTTTCAAATAAGTGTAGGTGAGTTTAAATGAGAGTGATTCATAAAAATACCTAAACATTAAATCTTTAGATAAATTTAATTCTCTTAATATTATATCTGTACAAACAATTCATTTTTGGAATCTTGAACAGTTATTAGATTAACTTAAGTTGAGGGATGCTGAAATCCTCTATCACCAATTAGAAATGAGAACACTACAGTTTAATGAAGCATTATAAAAATCTTTATTAAATCTGGTTGGACTACATTTTAGCTGTTTCCTGGCTAATGCAAAGTTAAAATTCTATGATGGCTTGGCAAGGAATGTAAATGCCTCAATTAAAACAATAGAACCATGCAAATACATTTGTCTCTGAAAAACCTATTTGTAGTCAGTTTTTTGACACTTCTTCCTTACATTTTTATATTTTTGAGGGGCTAGTTTCAGAAGCCATCACCTCCATTATCAACCTCTTTCCAAGTGTCTGTTGTCGTCTGTTCTCTTCTTTCTGGCAGTAAAACTATGAACTTCTTTGTCAAATTATCTACAGGTAGGATTTCAAAACTTCCGACACTAGTCCCTCAAAAATATAAAAATGTAAGTGAAGAAGTGTCAAAAAACTGACTACAAATAGTTTTTTCAATTAATTTTGACGTCACTGTTACTAAATTCCTTCAATCACGTACATTTGTATCTGTTTTACGCACAAGATAATTGATTCTGTTTTCTTGTAAGACAAAAAGTCGTTGTAAACCATAATAAAAAAACTAAACCGATCAGTGTATACAGTTGGTATAACTCAGGGCTCAAAAGAATGAAAAATAAGCTAATGATTCATAAAGATAGGTATAAAATTCAAGCCAATGAAGTAGAGCGGAACTTATTAAGAGATTATCAAAAAGCCATAGAAAGACTTTACTGGGAGGCAAAGAAAGAAGCAAATGAAAAACTCATAGCAAATTCTGATAATAAATGTAAAGCGGCCCGGTCGGTAATAAACACCATAGCTGGCAAAACTAACAGAACTGGTATAGATCAGTCATTGGCCCCAGATGTTTTCAATAACTTTTTTATAGTATCGGTAAAAGAAATAACTACACAACTAAACCCCAGTTTAGATACTGCTATGAGCTTCATAAATGATACAAAATTAGATGATGAAAATGAAACATTTCACCTTAGAGAAGTAACTTATGCTGAAGTTGAAAAAGTAACCAAAAAGCTTAAAAGCTCAAAAAGTAGAGATATATATGATCTCTCTAATAATTTCATCAAAGATATAATGCAATATATACTGATACCTCTGACCTTCTGTATAAATAAATGCTTTGCTGAAGGTGTTTTCCCTAAAATGCTAAAATTTTCAAGGAGACAGGAGTAAACCATGTAGTTACAGACCAATCTCAATAATTCCAACAATAGCAAAGATTTTTTAATGTCTTCTAAAAAATCAATTGCAAGAATATTTTGAAATGCAAAATTTATTTTTTAAAAATCAATTTGGATATCGAGGTGGAAAATCTACCATAAATGCTGTAGATTCATTTACTGAAACGATATATCAAGCTTTCGAGGATGGGGTTTTAGCTCAGGGCACACTTTGTGACCTAAGCAAAGCTTTCGACTGTGTGAAACATGATGTTTTGTTAGAGAAGCTTGAAATCTATGGAATCAAAGGTCAAAATTTAAATATTTTCAAATCTTATTTAGAGGATCGGAAGCAACTCATATCACTACAGGGAAAATGTTCTCAAGTTACCAAGGTGGAAATAGGGGTTCCGCAGGGCTCAGTGCTAGGACCTCTATTGTTCTTAATAATGATAAATGATATAGAGAAGTGTGTTCCATGCCACACTGTGGTGTATGCAGATGATACATCATTCTTGAATGTATACAGTGAGTTAAAATTGTTATCAGAGTCAGTAAATAAAACCTTAAAACAAGCCCAACTTTGGTTCAAAAGCAACGGCTTCTTTATGAATGAAACTAAATCCCAAAATATCCTTTTTACAAAACAAGTAAAACTATAAAGCTCCTTGGCATGACTATCGATCACAATTTATCATGGAACTCTCACACTGAATATGTCTGTAATAAGTTATCACGTGTGGTATTATTAGCAAATTTAAAAAGAGCTGTATCAAAAGAATATGTACGCATGGCATATTTTTCATTCTTACAAAGTATTTTTAGATATGGTTTGATACTATGGGGTAGTAGTCCAAAAATAGTGGAGGTACTAAAACTCCAAAAGAAGTCTATTCGAATATTAACAGATTCAAAGAAATTAGAGCATTGTAAGCTAAAGTTCCTACAGTAGTTAATTTATATATTTATGATGTGCTGGTATATATTAAAGAAAACACACAAAACTATAACATAAGAAATGAAATACATACATACATACATACAATACGCGCAACATGAAAAAACGGGATATCCCTTCCATAGGCTTCAGAAGACCTCTCAGTATTACAAAATAAGTGGTATAAAACTCTTCAATGTACTTCCTGTAAGAATACACAAATTACCTACTCAAATGTTTAAGGAGAAACTGCACAAATGGTTAACTGAGAACCCCTTTTATAACTTACAAGAGTTTATAGACAAATGTAAGGAATACATATAAAACATGGTTATTTTATGCTTCTGAAATATAGTTATATATAGTGTTTTTACTAGATTTAAGGAGCTATTACATGTGACGAAGCCTATTGTAATTATTTATTATTATTATTATTATTATTATTATTATTATTATTATTATTATTATTATTATTATTATTATTATTATTATTATTATTATTATTATTATTATTATTATTATTATTATTATTATTATTATTATTATTTATTATTATTATTATTATTATTATTATTATTATTATTATTATTATTATTATTATTATTATTATTATTATTATTATTATTATTATTATTATTATTATTATTATTATTATTATTATTATTATTATTATTATTATTATTATTATTATTGGTTCACTTCTCACACCTTGTTCACTATCTGATATTTTGACTAATCCAACAAAGAATATTAATTACACAGAAAATGAAGCTAGTTACAGTGGAGTAATAAATATTATACAAATAAAAATATTTAGTAATTATTTTCCACTTATCTTAAGAAGTTGATGACAATACTTCTTAAGATAAGTGGAAAATAATTACTAAATATTTTTATTTGTACAAAGAATATTAAATTAAACACCAATAAAACAATTCCACACAATCAGTATAATTGAATTAAGGGAAGTAAAATTACCACCATTAACATGAAAGCAGAAATCCGAACTGAAGCTAGCTTGAGACTTTCAGTTCCTTATCCTAGCCATGCGGTTCTGCTATCTTTGTTGAGTCACAAGCTAACACAGTAAACAAAACAGTACATAATGAAGGGATTCGGTTAGATGATGAAAGCATCTTAAAAGAGCCCCTGTTAATGAATTCAGTGCACATTCATATCTCTGCCACCAGTTAACGTAGGAAGTTGGTTTTTAGACTGGCCGCTTCAAAATAAGATGCTCTTCATCATCAGGTTATTCTCTTTGCTGCTGCGAAAGTAAATTTTGTGGGTGCAAATGATATGCAATCACCAGCTTTACAGCGTGACTTCATAGCCTGTTTAACTATACAACATCGCAAGGCGTGGCAAACATGTAATTGGATTCCAATGTGTAAGGACTATGGTTCAATGAAGCACAAAATTACAAAATCAATATAATTTTGAGTCGAACTAATACTCAATGCTCCACTTATTGCTAGTATTTACCATGAGTCAACAACAGCTGATGATGTTAGGAAGATCCTAACAAAAGACGTTCTAGGTAAATACTAGCAATAAGTGGAACATTGAGTATTAGTTCAACTCAAAATTATATTAATCTAATTGGATGTTGTGTTCACTAGCTCCTCCCATCAACTGCCATTAAATTTTATGTCTGCCACAGATATGTTATATGTATATACAAGCCAAAAGAAATAAGCCTGCCTATACAACTCTGCAGACAAAGAAATGGTGTCAAATGTCAGTAAAGAGTCTTATAACACAAATAGGAACATACAGCCTCTGCTTGAGGTATGATAACTAATATGATAACTACAATATATAGAATAAAAAGAAGTATTTCAGAAAGTGGAGTGCCACTGTTACTAAAATTAGGCAAGTGAGTCAATCTTGTATATACTTTTCTCCAAAGTATATACAAGGTTGACTCACTTGCCTAATTTTAGTAATGATAACTACGATGTTAACTACCAGTTTATTAAACATAAGTAATAAGTTCACAGTTCAGAGGAGTTCATTTTTTTTAATAACTACTCTGAAACTGATTGATAATTAGAACTTGTTCCTTTTAATGAGTACAACATAATGAGTGTTATCATTCAGTACCTTAATAAGACAAATAGCAGTATACCCACCTGTTTATTTCATCCAGTACCTCTTGGATCTGTCTGTTACTGAGTGTTTTTACCCTTCCTAAAACATCTTCGACTGAACAGTTCTCCATATTCTTGCTAATCAAACTCTCACTGGGTTTTTTCATATTCAATTCAGCTGTACCATAACTACCAGAATATTTTTCTATTGTTATTCCCTGTTTATCTGCCAAGGCAGTTGAATGAGAAACAATATGACCTTCATTTTCTCTTTTAGATCTGTAGTTTTCTGTGGAAGAAATTTCATGCATTGCTGCTACAGTCCTGGTTGCAATGTCTTCAGACTGTTTAACACCTGTAGAGCCAGTGCCTGTCTGCTTCATTAAACCAACACTCTCTTGGTTTTTGTTCCTACTGAAAGTACCAGCTTCAGCAACTATCTCACTTGTATTGGGGTCGTCCTGACTTTCTGGTGGAACATTAGAGACTTTATACCTCACAGGAGGAGATAATTTGCAAAACACTTTACACGAATTCACCACAAAAAAGTCATGTGCATGCTGTGTTTCAGCTACCATTGACTCCCCCATATCTTCTCTCATCATGTACAGTGCTATTCTTGAAGCTGCACGAGCAATAGCAGCTTGTTGTGATAAAGCACTCGGAGCTTCCTCGCCCATGTTGTTTAGTTCCTCCAGTTCATCTTCTTCTTCATCATCATCATCATCATCATCATCTACATCACCAAGGTCATCATCTAAATCCATATCAGCATTTTTCTTAGCAAGTCCTTCAAGTTTCATATATGACTGATTGAAAAGGGCTGAAGTTGATGTTGAATCTGATGGTTTACATGATCGTAGAAGTTCACGGTACCTCTGAAATTGAAGATAAAAAAGAAAAGATTTGCTACAATAGGGTAAATATATAATTATAGATTTTGTAACATTTAACATTATATACATTTAAAAATAGTTACAAAAACTTTTTGTAATTATTAGAAAAGATAATACAAAATGAATTGGGTAAATCAAAAGGATAAGATGGAAATAAAGGAGTAATAGACGGATCCTATTTCTCTATATATTATTATACTAAGCAAATCCAATCTCCATTTGCGTTACTGTATGAAATGCAGATAATTTTCGCACCCACCCCACACGCACACCCCCTCCCACACCCACACCCATCATATATATATTTGTTTACGATTGGACACCGATGTCCAATCATAAAGTGATAGTTGTAATTTTTATGTCCAACGTTAAGTCATATCAGACGATGAATGGTATGAGTGAAATGATGCTCAAATGAACCGGGGGTCCATGGAGCTTAGAGTTACCCGACATTCGTCTTTTAGGATAAGGGAAAACCCCGGAAAAAACCTTATCTAGGTAACTCACCCTGACCGAGATTCGAACTCGGGACCTCTTGAATGTGAGGCAGACATGCTACCACCACACTACCGAGGCGGGCATCCAATCATAAACAAACAAAGAACTGATATGATCAGGAAAATAAAAAGCAGACAATGCGTGTGGCCCATTACCAAAGAGGAACTAACTAACACACATCTAAAATGTTTCGTCAAATTTGTTAAATCAATAAACTTCACAGATATAGAGTAGGCAAATGAAGCATAAAAATTCAATAAAAACTGCTAATTAATTGCAAGTATTTTAATAAGAATATTGTAAAATATTGTAGGTAACATTTCAATACAAATACAAGATATGTAAAATTATTGTATTATATAATGTAAATAAGTAAGGGCATGTAGTATTCCTAAGGAATGGGGCATGCCAGGTAAAAAAAAAAACCACACACACACACACACACACGCGCACGCGCACGCGCACGCGCACGCGCACGCACACGCACACGCACACGCACACGCACACGCACACGCACACGCACACGCACACGCACACGCACACGCACACGCACACACACTCCAATTTTCTCATTAATTCTACCTACTCTCCCCAATGTGCTATCTACCCTTCCCTTTCTTCTCTCTCTTTTTGCACTCCATTCTTCTCTCTTTAACACTTTTATCACCTCACTAGCCATATAATGATTAAAACATTTGTGATAAAACTGTTTTTCCTGAAATCTTAATAAAAACTAAAAAATAAATGACAACAAAATGTGTTGACTGAAGATGAGGGTAAATGTTCACGAAATTAATCTCATATAAAGAAGATAGAAGTATTATCATCAACTTCTTAAGATAAGTGGAAGATATTTACTAAATATTTTTATTTGTATAATAAATGAAAGTTTTAAGAGCACATAAACTTGCTTATGCTTGCAATGCAACTGACACTACCGTAGAATCCTGGTTATCCAAGGTGATGTCGATTTAGATCACAATGGATAAGCAAAAACCTGGGAAATATCGACAACTGCAAGTGCACAAAAACTTTGTTAACAAATGAAATTACTGTATCAACAAACATCTCAATTAATTTTTTGAAGCTTTGTAACAGTGAATGCAAGAACGCAACAAAATATTATGAGTAGATTTTGAGACACGTTTGCTTCACTTACACCATAATTTAACAGGATATTATGCATGTTTGGAACAGTTTAGTAATAGTGATGTCCAAATTAACTGAAAAAAATATCTGTAGTCAGTTTTTAACATTTTGTCACTTATTTTTATTTTTTGAGGGACTAATTCTGAAAGCTGTTGCTTATATTTTGAACCTCGAAGGTCAACTATCGTCTGTTACAGTCTGCTGTCTTCTTTCTGGTGGTGGAAGTTCATAGTTCCACCATCAGAGAGAAGACAGCAGAAGACAACAACATACAAAAGTCGATCCTTTGAGGTTGAAAATGGAAGCAACAGCTTCCAAAACTAGTCCCTCAAAAAATAAAAATGTAAGTGACGGAATGTTAAAAACTAACTGCAAATATATTTTTCAATTAACAGGATATGTTTCCCATACGGCACATTCTATTGAATGGTTTACTTCTTTTAATAGTTCAGACTTGTATTTATTTCATGGTGAGTTTCCCAAATATGTGCTGTGATGGTTGATTTGTTTGTTTGTATTTTATTTTCAGGATGTGGTCTTTGGTATGGATGTTTGTGTTACAGTTGGTCTTACTGACGAATCTCTTTTGCACCTTGGCAATTAATCCTGTAGATTACAGGTTTTGAGGTTTTAAGCATTCATTCTTAGGTACTGTTCTCAACAGATTCTTCAAGCTTCAAGCTTCTCTGGAACTGGATTTATGTTATGATTAGAGAAAATCTTCTGAAAATTGTTATGCAATACTGAATTAAATTATAAATATTATGAGTTTATTTTGGGAAACATTTGCTTTACTGTAATTTAACAGAACTTATTTGGGAAGCCTTCTTCCATCATCAGCTGTATGAGATCTACAGGAGTAACTGTCAAGGGTGCACTAGAGTATACATGGGTAAGACCAAATGTAATATAAACATCTGTATCAAGAAGCAATCTAGAGACATGAAAATATGAAAAGACGGACAAATCAGTTCCCCCCCCCCCCCCGTAATTTGCGTCCTTCAACATTAAGTCATATCAGACGGTGAATGAATTGGGTGAAATGATGTTCAAATGAGTCCAGGGTCCATGGAGTTTAGAATTATCTGACGTTCATCTTAAAGGTTAAAAACCATGGAAAAAACCTTATTCAGGTAACTCACCCTAACCGAGATTCGAAGCCGGGACCTCTTGAACATGATGCAGACACGCTACCATCTATGCTAACAAGACGGGCAAAATCAGTTTTGGGAAACCCATCATGAAACAGATACAAACACTGAACTATCAAAAGAAGTAAAACAACGGAGTTTGGTTAATAAACTGAAGACGAAGGCGATGTGCTTTCGAAATCGATCTTTATAAAGAAGAAAGAATTATCAACTTCTTAAGTGGAGACTCTGTTACAAATATTTTTATTTGTATAATATTTGTTGCTTCACTGTGACTAGCTTCATTTTCTGTGTGATCGATATTCTGGTAAATTACAGTGTAAGAGAAACAAATATGTCCCAAAATTGACTCCTTTCTGTACCTTCCCACATGTTCATTGTTTCTTTCTAGTTACACATTTTTTAAGGTCCAAGCATAAACACAAGTATAAACAAGTGCTCAGACCATTTATTTGCTTTAATAATTTAACTTCTGGATTTATTTCATGGTTAAATGACCAAAAATTATCTGCCATGACCAACAGATTTAATGGTGTGGGAGAAAATATTTATTTTAAAAAATAAAAAATTTTGAATAAATTTTAAAATACTGTCAAATGATTCTATCTTTAAGTTTGTTTCATTTTCAGAGTTTGGTAATAAATACAAAAATAATACGATACCTAGCAGAGTAACGATGACAACACGCAAAAAACAAAGTGACTGACGATGCGGAAAAGTTTTTGCACAACTATCCCTTGAATTCTATGGAAAGTTCATCAATTTTCTTAAAAAGATTAGTGAAGTTTGGTCAAATTTTACATTCATGAGTAACAATAAATAAAAAATATAACTTCTTAAATACTCATCCAACTGAAATATAATAAATCACACAGCTTGTTAGAAATGTAACTCTTACAAAATTTTTCATGCAGCTATTTTCAAAAATACTTATTGGCCATAGAAATGAATCATTTGGAGAAACCAATTAACATGCTATAGAGTCCGCTTTCTAAGAAACCTAAGAATAATTAATAAGCTCTATGACTTTTAAGGTATCTTAAATGTCAAGTTTCATAACAATTATCCTCTATCCTTATAGAAAAAGGAAAGAAAATAACTGCAAGGAACCATCTCAAATTTATAATGTAAATGACATAGTATTTTCAGATTCTTACCTGTACTATCCTTGCATAGGTCTTATCTTTATCTGATACTCTTGGATCCAATATTATTATCTGGT
The DNA here is from genome assembly GCA_030765055.1 of Mantis religiosa. Classification (NCBI taxonomy): domain Eukaryota; kingdom Metazoa; phylum Arthropoda; class Insecta; order Mantodea; family Mantidae; genus Mantis; species Mantis religiosa. The sequence goes on from CM060953.1 coordinate 38,931,456, forward strand.
CTGGAATATCTAATTCAAAAGAAATCTGTAGAAATGAAGAAGAAAACATGAAATAGATTAACAACATAATCTGTCCTAATATGACGCATGCTTCACTTGAATTCTGTAGAGTTATTGGAGTACTGAAAGTGCAAACTTGCTTTGAGGAATAATTAATGAGACATGAGGCAAAAACAGGGTTAAAAGGAAACTTTACTTTTAGAAAGGAGCAGTGAACTTACCACTATAAGCAATGAAATCTTTACAATTTGCAAATATTCATATTATTAAATTTTGAGTATAACCTGAAGTTTCCCTGACAATTTGATGAATCAAAATTCTCTCAGGTTTTCAGTAAAGTACGTAGCTTACAGGAAATATTTTGAAGAAATTTTGTTGTATTTTCAGAACTGCTTCTTTGAGTAGAGAAGTGCTGTGCTACACATTTGTCAGAGAGAAGTGGCCATACAAGGAATTGGGTAATGATTGACTGCTTTGCTTCAGGTTCTTATTTTTTAGTACTGTTTAACACCCACTTTTACTTTGTTAATAAATTTACAATGTTACTGGCTGTAACATTCATACATGAAATGATAATTTTATAAGGAAATTTGAGAAGGAAGGCCTAATTTTACAGTACCTCCCTGATATTTGTCAATCATGAGAACAAGAAAATCGGGACTGTAAAGTTGATCCTGGCAGGATATGAACTGTGGACCTCCTGTTTACAAGTCCATAATAGCTCAGCTAACTATGATGGTTGCTTTTACCTCTGCTTTCAAAGGATGAATGGCAGGATTAATAATTTTCATCACTAATAGCCAAGCAGGAGGCCCAAGTATAATTAAGATTTTACTGACAGGATGCCCAAAGCTTAAGAACCTATTATCACAATAGCATGAACATTTAACTATGAGGACGGTTCAATAAGTACCCATATTTCAAAATATATGGTGTTGCTAAGGGAAGTTTATGTTATCATATGTACTGTCATTTGTTACATGTTTTCAAAACAAATTTGGTGCTGATTCATAGGTTAGTTTGGATGTTACAGACCTTTAAATTGTTCAACGTGGTTTTGCTAAAGTGGAAAAAGTGCAGTATTGTTCAATGATTTGCTTTTTACTTTTAGATGGGAAAAGTTGTGAGGAGATAAAAGTGTTTATGGAGACCTTTCACCTTCTATGGCAACAGTTAAATATTGGTATAATAAATTTAAACATGGTCAAACATCCGTTTTTGAAGAGGAACGCCCAGGATGCCCTGCAGATATGTTTACCGAGTAAGTCATTGAAAAAGTCCACAATATTGTCGCAAATGCATTGTTGCAACGAGGTGGCATGGCGAGACATTCAAAGAGACGGGCAGTGCAGTGCAGAGATAAAAGCTCGCCGAAACGGTGGGGGGAAGGAGACAGATTTCTCGAGAGTTCGTCTTTGTTCTAGTGCCGTCTTGATTGTTTGAGAACATTCCGGATAGTGATTAATCTATAAAAAGGGAGCAGCCACCCGCCAGAGAGTCAGTCGGTAATTGCATGCGTGCGTGTGAACAGCTGTAAAAAGTGAACTTTGTTTGTGGTCGATGACTTTGCAAGTTGTGTATGTGACGTAATTCTGGACTGTAAACGTTGATAAGAGTGTGTTTCTATGGAAATAAAGAGCAATTTTTAGTGTTGAAACCTGGACTTTAAATTTCATGAACCCAAAAGTCACAATATCATTCTCGCTGACCATGAAATTTAAGTTCACAAAGTGGCAGAGGCCAAAGCTGTATTGTTGAGAACAGCAATTCATATTTTGTATGATAAGTTGGAGATGAGAAAGCTGTCAGCTCTATGGGTGCCGCGTTTGCTCACAGTGGACAACAAGCGGGTGTGGCTTTCAACTTTCAACTTGGAGCTGTTTAAGCAAAATCGGAAGGACTTTTTGCATCAAGTTGTCACTGTCGATGAGACCTGGATTCACCATTATACTCCAGAAACCAAACAACAATCACAACAATGGTTGCTTCTGGAGAATTATATTACTATAAAATTATATTATATAATTATATTATTATGTTATATATCTACGATGATATCCAAATAAACATAACTGTGTCAATAGCACTGGGAAACTAAAAGGGTGTAGTGTTATGAGTCTACCTCAAGGTAATGCTGTACTTGGGTCTACTTCACAATGTTGCGCCAATCTGAAGCAGTAATGCCTTCTTCGCACTTTAGCAGAGTAACCTATCTCAGAACATGTGTGGGTGAGTAGTATTCAAAGAAAGAACGACACCGGAATCTGACTTTGAAACTTTTATCTGATGTCTGGTGTTACAAGTATCTGAAACTTCTATCAGGTGATAACATGCAGTTCTACCCTTGAGGCAATAATGATGGCTTATCCAGCTACATCTTGTTCCACCAGTGATCCGATCAGAAGTTCGAAGATTATGCCCAGAACGTGCTTTTAGGCTTCAAAATTCTCCTAATGACCTCCCCTTTTGGTAATGTCTCTAAGACCACACTATAACTTCTAACCCGATGCTGCCACCTCATTTTATATTTCTGAAATTTCTTTCCATCCTAAAGTCCCTCTATAAATTTCCAAGAAATAATATCTCATTTTCCAAGACCTCCAAGCTAGTCTGCCATACCTAATCTGACAACCATGCATATTTCACCCCTCACAAGTGTAACTGACCAAATCACTTCTACAAATTTTCCTGAAAACCAACCATTGCTAATTACTTGTTATCTTACCCCAAGCCAAAATGTACTCATAATCTATTGCCAAACCTACAACACAAATTCACAAAACATCCATATTTTATTTTATTACAAGTATTAATTTATTCAATGGATCTATAATTTCTGTATCAAGGGCTATCTCAGTACACAACTACTGTAAGCAAAATATTTTTACTTTCTCTGTTCGTACTCACACTAAGTAGGAAAAACATTGCATTCCATCCAAAAATTAGATGCCAAGATAAAAGCAGTTAAGTCAGGAATAAGAATATGCAATCTCAAACTTGATTTGTCACAGAGAGAATATATGAAGAATTGAACAGTCAAATATGATGTATGCAGTAGAAATATGGGGATGTCAAAAGTATGGAATAAAATTATCAATTATACAAAAGTTTGCTCAAGAGATGCTAGGACTACCTATATCAGTTCCAGGAGAAGTACCCTTAGCAGAATTAAGGAAAACCAGAAGAAAAGGTATAATAATTGAAATAATGCTGAAATGTTGGTATAAATGCTTAACAAAAGATGATGAAATCCTAAAATATGTATGAATTAACAAAAGAGAATCGGAAACAGAAATAGATGATGGTTAGAAGAAAAAACTGTAGAAGAAATAGGAATGGGGAACATATGGAGACTAGAAAATAGGAATGTAGATTGTTTTAGGAAAATAAGTCATTAAATTTTTATAGAAAATAAAGAGAGAATAGGGAAGAGACAGATATTTAGACCAATGTAACAGACAGGAAAGAGAAGGAATGACATGAATAAGAATGGGATCATACTTAAGATGGAATTCCTTTCTAAATAACTATGCATATACTTGGGAATTCTGATTGCATCTTAGACATAAAGAGGTAGAAATCTAAATGGGTACCATTTCTTTGAAAGAGCTTTTCATTACAACCCATAGTGATGGTTCAAATATATTGTCTCCTCTTAAGTATACTTAACTTAGGGTTATACTCAGCCTTACCTGACCTTTAGTGAAAAGTTCCACCAATGCAGCTGCACTACCACCATTTGGATTAACTATCTCAAAGTTTCCATAAGCATTTGCATTTGAGTAGAATTCACATAAATTCTTCAACATCAGAAAGCTCTCATGGAAAATTTCATGTTGATATTTTGTCTGCAGTATGTACATATAGCTGCAACAAAAAAGAAAAAGAAAAAACATAAATTAGGAAGAGGTAAAGCTTCAAATTCTTTGTTTTTATTTTATTTTTCCTTTTATGGACAATAATGAATCACCAAACATTATGGTGAAACATGTTGCAAAGCTTAAGCACTCCTCAAGTTTTCTATTCACATTAAGCATAGGCATTTCACCTTAATAATTCAATATCAATATATCATCAGAAATATCTATTTTGACATCTCTGAACCTCCAAACCCCAAAAAACAATTTTTAAAAATGGAGAGAGAGAGAGAGAGAGAGAGAGAGAGAGAGAGAGAGAGAGAGAGAGAGAGAGAAAGAGAGAGAGTTCTGCCTCATGTTCAAAAGGTCCTGAGTTTGAATCTTGGTTAGGGCGAGTTACCTGGATAAGGTATTTTCCAGGGTTTTCCCTTATCCTGAAAGACGAATGTCGGGCAGCTCTAAGTTCCGTGGACCCCGGACTCATTTGAGCATCATTTCACCCATTTCATTTATCGTCCGATATGACTCAATGTGGAGGGCGTAAATTACACACACACACAAAAAAGAAAAGAAAAGATACAAACGCAGGCCACAGATGAATATGCCTGAGCCATCCTGCTTAGTCCTTTTTCCCTTTCTTTATCTCTCTCTCTTTCTTTCTTCTAAAAAGTAACTCAAATAATTTGAATTAAAATATTGCATTATACTGGAATGATAAATAAAACGCATTCTTTGAATATTCCATTAAAAACTACAAAAACCTTCTCATCCTTATAGAACTTTAAATCATTTATTAAACTGGGAAACTACACGAGATAGAAACTTACTATAAAAAATAAAAAAGGAACTGGAAATTTAACAGGGTTATTTGCTACAAAATGCGATGTTTGAAGACGACAATCTATAAGCCCTACGTTTTGGCGATCATGTTGTAACAGGAATTACGGTGATAATAAGGGATGGTGTTCTCAGAGACTGCGGCGATCACGTGGAATGGGATTATTTTCACCTGATGTCATCCTGCATTGTGACTGGGGTTGTGGGTTGTATTCAGCCCTCCTGGATGGTGATGAAGCCACGAGTTGCTAACTATTCTTCCCGATCTGAATCTTTGGTTCAGATCTCACACTCAGATGTATCGATGTGTATAAAAACATCTCCATATCTGCTTCAGTCTGAGCTATGAGAACTCTTAATTTTCAGACGTGGTCGTGAGGAAAGGATAAATTTTCTTAAATAAACTTCGAAACCAATAAATTCTTTTTACTTTAAAAATATCAAGATATTCAATTTAATTTGTATTATTTATACAATTTTTCGTATAAAACTTGGCGATAATATTGTATACCTTGATTACAATTAACAGAAAACATATTAACTCTTTTACAAGGTTTTGTCGCAGCAACGAATTTACATCTGTTCACCATTACATTCTTCCATCAAAAGACGCTTTCTTTCCTAGTTGTTTCACCAAAATTATTGATTTTTCATTCTCTCATTGCCATCACAGCTTAATTTTTACTGGACCACGTCACACAATACAAAATCTCATTTTTAAAACTACCAATCATAAAACATTCACATCATATCACATACATGTAGCGTCATTTCATGACCTGCTGAATTTTAACAATTTGATTTATTCATTTTAACATGTCCATATCGATTCTTAAACCACATATTTAAACATTTTTCAACTCTTGGGGCCTAAACCAAAACAACCTTTACAGAAAGGTAAATAATAAAGGAATTGGAAAGGTAGAGTCAAACTAAAAAAGCCAATGCCATAGCCATAGATGAACCATAGATCTTCCGGTGAGGTACTATGGCCAACATGCCGATGTGCCATTAAATTCTCCAACTGACTCATGTTTTTCCCAGTAAACCAGTAGGTTACCATGGTTCAAATCCCAGCTATGGAATTGAATTTTTCAGTCTGACTGTACCTTTCCATACTGTGTCCTGCACACAACTAGTGTGAAAGAACAATTAATCAGGGAATTGTTCTCCAGAAATAACAGAGCCAAGAGTTTGGCATTACAAGATTTTGGGAGTACTGTGAAGCCAATATTTTCATAAAACAGATGTCAAATAATGATGGGTTCCTATTTATTAGAAGAATTCCACATGCCTAAACGACTTTTGTAAGATAGATATTTATTTCTATCACTATTTAAAATTTAAGTGCTATCTTAAGAGCTAGTTTACAAATTGTACTCTAAAGGATAGCAAATTGAACAAGACTGCTATTTATACCATTGTGCTTTGCTGATGATAGTGATTACTCAAAAACAGATATGACATCTTACAAATTAAGAAAAACTGCTACAAAATAAGACTGTTACATTCACATACATTTCTCCCTATTACTAAGTACATGTACAAAAGCTTATTCTGTCTACTTCAAACTAAATGTTTGCAGAAATTGTTTTATTATAAAGGATCTTTCAATAAGAGTGTCCAATCTTTAACATGTGATAGCTGCTGCTGTTATTGCATTACAGCAGTCATTTTTTTCATGTAGTTACAGTTGTTATCAGGGGCGGCCGGTGAGGTATTGTATTGATGGTGCCATAAATAAATAAGGGCTATTAAAATATAAATATGTGCACCAATTACGAACTATTTAGGTAATCTTATCAATAATCCAACCTATTTTATAATATACTGTACCATACAGAACGTACAGGGAAACGGAAATAGATATTTATTACATTCGTACTCTTGTTACACACAGGTGTAATGAGTACAGTAACAGTTTGATAATACAGTTCATGGAGAATGTGATACGAAGCGTTCGTGTACGATTTTGTGATAGAGAGACAGTTATTGTTATTGCTTTAGCCATAATTTTTCTCGCGCTGAAATCAAACGAAACAAACTCGAGAAATCTTTGTCTCACACTCACAAACACATACGAGCGAGCACACACGCACGCACACACAAGACGCAATTTTTCACTGCTAAATGAGTAATCTGATTTTTTAAAAATGGTTTAATGAAATTACTAACTTTTAAAAATTAAAAGCTTTGTACTCACCGAAAGCAGCAACTCCATGACTTTATGAAGACAGCTTCAAATGAATTAGTAGGAACGGTATTGAAAATCCATTCGTCGCTCCTTCTTGTTGGCAAATAAATCTATCACCTTTGAATTGAAATTGTCAATTTTGCACACGAACAGCTTTTCACAGGACAGCATTCCTAAGGCACTCAATCGCTCTTCTTTCATTGTGTTCCGTAGAAAAGTTTTAATCCTCTTGAGCATTGAAAAGCACCGCTCAGCTTCTGATGTCGAGATAGGCATAGTAATTAACAGTTTCAAAACTTTAACAGTCTCTTCAAAAGTAGCACAGAGTTCATCCTCTAGAATCAGCGAAAGAAACGGAACCGCACCGGAAACTGCTCTCAACTCAGGCCTAGCATAGAACACTTGAAGCTCTCCCTACAACTTTATTTTCTCCAGAAATGTATATGTGTCCGTAATTTCAAGATATTTGTCTGGGAAATGTGTTACATAATTGTCAAACTGGCTTACATCAAATAAGTTGGTTGCAATTAGTTGCCCAGTGAACTGAAAACGTGATTTTATTTCCCAAAAGATGGCATCACACACCTCCAAAGCATTTTGCTTTTTGTTATTATCATCAACCCTTGCTCTCTTGTAAGGCATTGTTTCGTCATTTTCAAAACTAACCTGACTGATGATGGAGTCAATGTCATCTCTGATGTTTTGCATTATTGTTTCAAAGTTATGAATGTCTTGTTTTACCTTGGTTGGTTCAGTTGTCTTCTTTTGAAATTGATTAAAAAGTATGTCCACATGAGGCATTATCTTATAGAAAAACGATAGCCAGAAAATGAAGTCTCTATCTTGCAGTCTTTGTTTGTATGAACCAGCTTTTTCAATAGTAGAGGGTAATTTTATGTTCTCACTCGTTTCAATTGTTTCCATGACAGTAATAAGCTCCTTCCTGTTTTCATAAATATCCTTTACTACTCGCGAATGGTAATTCCATCTTGTGAGAGACACACGGGGTAAGCTTTTCTGAATTATGCTATACAACACTTTCGATCTTTGTGGCGAATTTGAAAAGAAAGAAGAAATGCCTGAAAGATGTGCAAAGAAGATGCGGGCTTTGCGATTAATTGAGGCTGCAGTAGACATTATAAGGTTTAACTGGTGCGCATAGCAATGAATGTAGTGCGCATTTGGGTATTTGTCTTTTATTAATTTCTGTACTCCGTTTGACTCGCCACTCATAACGTTTGCACCATCGTAACTCTCAGCTATTAGTTTTGATCGGTCATCTCCAATTAAGGGTTCGATTTCTTTCAGAATACACTCCGAGATAGACTGAACATTCTGACCTTCTGGATTAACAAAATTCCAAAATCTTTCAACGGGGGTTCCATAAACAATGTATCGCAAAACAATAACCAACTGAAATTCGCAAGACACATCAGTGGTTTCATCCGCGATTATTGCAACATAATCCGCACGCTTTATTTATTTGCGCACTTCCTCGTGATACACTTCCAACATGCACTGCAGGAGTTCGTTTGGAACAGTCTGAGAAATGCCTTTGAAAACTGATGACTGACTGAGATGCACTTGAAGTTCCTTATCCAACTCCGCACTAAACTGAATGAGCTCATGAAAAAACCCCTTATTTTGAGAGGCGTCAGATTCATCGTGTCCCCTAAGAGCCAGCTCCAAAGCACCACAGAACCGAATACAGTTTATAATTAAGTTCAATATATACCTGTTCTTGTATACTTGTTTGTTATGGCTGTTGACTGTTTGCCTATACTGCGAATCTAATTTGTCCTGAATATTGGTTTTGCCTAGAAATGAAAGACTCAGAACATTGTCCATGTGTCGCTTTGATGTTTCATGCACTTTCATTTTAGACCATAAATGCCCAATATCAGTTATTCCAGTCTTACACCAATGGACATCTCCCCCAAATAACACACAAGGAAAACAAAAAACTGCATTTTTTTCATCACAGCCGCAAATCCATTTGTTCTTTTGATAAATATCGGAATTAAACTTACGGTATTGTTTGCTGCTGCAGATTCAGATTCGGGAGTGGCCTACCCATTGTTTTTATCTGCATTTTTTCACTTAGAGTCCTGTTACTAAATGAAGTTTTCAGTAGTTCACTCACCTTGTTCATGTTCGTTACTTTACTGTGAATTTTAACTTAAAGAAAAAACACTGAACACTGTTTTAAAAATCCGTACTCACGATGAACTACAGCACTACAGGAGCACATACAGAACTACTCTACCATTGCTTTGAAAACATGTGTCCAACACATGCTGGACGCGCGGGTTTTATGTTCTACCAACAAAACTGCTGCTGTGAAATATGCACAGGTTGAAATACTGTCTCTAAATTTTAAAATCTAATACTATATTCACATTGAAACCCAATTAATTTTATTTATGTGTTGTGTTTCTGCAACTGATTTCATTAAGCATTAATTTGCGTTTTGAAGTTCCTCAGCATTAACTTCAGTAGGATGGTGACACTGCATTAAAGGAAGGTATATCGCGAAATGTATTCTTACCATTGTCTTTCGCTAGATGGCAGGATCGTGGTTCTCTGCAGTCCCGTGTTTTACTGCACTCTAACGGGCAAAGCGTAAGTTATGCGCCAGAGAAATCCCGGCACTACCTTCTTTGACGTTCTTCCATAAGAAGCCGTGTATAAGCAGACATCTTAGCCCCTAGCCCTAACACAGGCGTTTATGAGCGTAGACGGTGCCGTTCTGCAATCGGCACCAAGCTACGGAAAACAACCAAGAGAGAGCGCTGGCGTTCAACGCGCCTATTCAAACGAGGGAGCAACTACTCATAAACAATTCCTTTTGTGCAATTCTTATACACTTCTCTTTCTTTCGCTTTCATACAGATGGTGCCATGGCACAGCGGCACTACCTCAGAAGCCGCCCCTGGTTGTTATAGACAAATAGCCATGGAACGTTACAGCTTTCAGCAACACGTAGAAATTGTGAAAATTTATTATCAAAATGGATCATCTGTTTGACAAACCTTTCATGTACTGTGTGAAGTTTACAGTGTGCATATTCATCCCTGCAAGGGAATGATTTGGCATTTGACCAATAAATTTGAAAGAAGTGGTTCTGTCAGTGATCAAAGAACACCTGTACATAATCAATGTAAACACTACAACGAAAATATAGGTGCCATTCGTGAGAGTGTATGCGAAAATGGAAATAAATCAATTGCTCATCGAGTGCCTAAATTGGGGCTTTCACTCACAACTTGGCGAATTCTGCATCTGGACTTGAAGTTGTACGCTTACAAAATGGTGTTAGACCTAAAGCCCAACGACTATAGGTTGGGCTACGTATTCGCTGACTTGGCTATGGAGCGATTGGAAGCTGACTTGGATTTTTGTCAAAAAATTATCTTCAGCAACGAAGCCCAGCCAGCACGAAGACCTGGTACAACAGCCAAGGATTCCAGCAAGGTGACCTGCTCTGGTTGTACCGCCCTACCCAGACCAAGGGACGGTGCCCAAAACTTCCATCCAAAATGTAGTCAGCAGCCAATTAAAAATAAACCAATTATGATTATTTAGAAAAAGTAGTTCAAGATTTTGATTTTTCTAATTTGTCATCCATTAAGATTGTACAAGAAGCATTTTCTTCACCGACCTTGGCAGCAAATTTGGCATATATAAAATCAAAATTTGGTAAAATATCAAGTGCAATTACTTGCCTAATTTCACTTAGTATACATTAAAAATTGTGAAAGAAAAAAGTTAATTAAAGTGAAAAAAAGGTAAAGTGGCTAAATAAATTACTGAAAAGCTTTAAAGAGTGATGTGTCTAACACAGGTTATACTATCCTTTCCAAGATCAGTGACATTCTTTGTGGGCATGAAGCAAAGTTTGAAGATTCTGAGTTGGCATTTTACCCAAATGAATTAACTTACTTCAGTAATACACCTATAACCTCATGTGATGTGGAACGTAGTTTCTCCAGATATAAGAACATTCTGTCTGACAATAGAAGAGGCTTCCAGTTTGACAACCTAAAAATGTAGATTGTCATTTAATGTAACTTCGCTGCTGATGAAAACTAACTCCCAGGTATGAATATTTTATTTCTTTTAATTATTCTTTTCTTAAGTTACAATAATTATTCTTCTCTAATTTAAGACCTTTTAAACTTACAGATTCCATAAAGAGTTGAATCAAAAAGTAGAGAAGATATTTTCTGCAGAAACAATTACAAATGTTTATGCTTGAACAATTTTTAATTGTTAATTAAAGTTTAATGTCCATTAATATAATATGATTGATAAATTCATTAAGTTATAAAGGTCATGTTCTTGTCTTTTTAGGTCATATTTAAGTTATTTTTAGGTCATAAATGCATGCATATTCTCCATTTTTAGGTCATAGAAATTCGCCCCTTAGTAATCACAATATTTCTATCTCGTGTATCATCTAAAAAGGCAAAATGTTTCTCATTAAGCAAGTCAGTGCAAGTTTCATATCTTAAGTCAATGATTAAATGAAATCAATACAAACCTGACAGACAGTTGGTAGGGTGAAGAAGATACAGGTAAGTAGTTCCCAGTCTTTTGCTTCAGGCGCATATAGCTTTTCTTCAATGAAACCATCTGATCAGCACGAATCTTTGCCATTGAAGAGCGAAGTAGAGTATCAGGGTACTGCTGATAGACTTGAAACAGTTGGTATGTGTAAGATGTTTTGTCTGTCGTACTGCATAGTGAACTCTGTAATTTACACAACATTTTATAAAATTACAATATAGTCCAATAAATGTATATCAGAGTGGGTAAGGTTGATGAAAATGACAGATAAGCCATTTTATTTAACAAACAGTAGATATAAGCAATTATATTTCTTGTATATTTATAAAAATGTCAAAGTGATTGCTGCCTCTTTCCTTCCCTTTATACACAGGACTACTGTACTCATTTTCCAGCTTGCTGGGATCTCTTTACATTCCTTTTCTTTATTCCAAAAGGGAGTTGCTGGTGAGGAGCAGTAGAGAGCAGATGTGCAATATCTCCAATGAAGGTATCATTAGATAACTATCAAGCCCGAGTAGAATCAACATACTTTTGCACAGCTGGAATTTTGACGTTCCTGCTTATTATTGGAGTGGAGCTCACCCCAAGACCACAGATGGAAGACGTAATGACAGTGTTAAAAGATATGAAACAAATGGAAAGAAGAATAGATAAAGGATTGGTCAGGAAAGTGGAAGAAAGAAAAAAAGAAATGGGAAATTTTGAAGGAAAAATATGAGAGGTTTTCTGATTTGAATCAAAGGAATGATAGAATATTTAGAAAAGATTAAATAGACCAACAGGAAGAGAAATATAATCATTTTTGGATGAGAAGAAGAAAGAGCTGAATGGAGTTGGCAACAAGTGGAGGTCATTATGAAGAATAAACTGATGATTGAACTATACCTTGTTTCACGTAAGCTTGCCCAGTATCTCTTAACAGTCACATAACCTAATCACCTCTCATTGGTTGCTGTTGTGGTAATGACTGTCGTGTGGTAAAAATTAGTTCGTTATTTAACATGGTGATATAAATTTGACAATTCTCTTCCTACATATAATGATATATTTTCGTAACTTTTTTAATTAAATATATTACGCAACAGAGTTGATTTATCTGAAATGCATGTTAATTCTTAAACGAAGTAAAGAGGAGGTTCCTTTGCTCTCAAGCACATGGCACGATAGCACGTGATTTAGCGGTAGTGGTGACATTTGTTTATATGACTTATCACTGACCTTGTTTTGAACTGGATTAGTCATGCATTGCCATTCGAGAGTGCGGGAGCTGAGTTATTTTATTGATCGTTTATTGCGCATGTACTTATTATATGTATAATGGCAGAGTCTACCGCCAGTTTTTCGCTAAGTTATGGCAAGGATAATTATTTACAAACAGGCGATAAAAGAATTGTGTTGCATGTGTTTAATGCAACAGAGAAGAATCCGTCTTTGTCAGTGAGAGAAGTCGAACAGCTGTGCTCTGAAGTTACAGGTGTGAGTGTTAGATCCGTAGGAACATTGCGACATGAAGTTGAGGAAACAGGAAAACTTACCACTCCAGGCAAAAGCAGGAATAAACAAAAGTGCGTGCTCGGAGAAAATACGTGAAAAGTGTTGTGCGTCATCATGTGTGTAGTTTTTCTTTAGAAACGAACTCCCTAACATAAGTAACATTTCGTCTGCTGTAAATGAGGATGCAGATTTACCAAATTTCAGCAGATTGCTTATACAGCTGGGATTTGTGAATGAAAAAGGAGGCAAGAAAAATGTGCCAAAAGACAGAGGCGATATTCCTGTGTGACGAAGACGTTGTTTAAGGACAACCAGACTGTACCGAGATACAAATTGCTAAATATACACGAAGAACACACGAAAAGTAAAGTATGGTGTGACACGACTTTTAAGACTGAAAGACAAGCATTTTTGAAAGGTATGTGTGCTGGTTTAAAACATCCCAGTGGAAAAGACCAAAGGCCTTTCATTATAAACTCTTTCAGTTTCATTGCTCAGTCATTCTGTTTCAATTTGTTCAGTTCATTATAAACTTGTATTTTTGCATGCCTTCATATCCTTATTTGTATGATTTTTGTATGATTTTATTTATCTTCCCGGCAATTATTACGACATTTACTGCAGGTTTAAATGTGACAGGAAGGCACCGCCTATGGCCTATGACGCGAAAGCATTAGCCAATTAGGGCGAGGGGGAGGGTTGTTGAACGCAGAGTGATACATTTCAGCGGGGCAAGGTTATATGAAACAGAGAGTAGTAGGTTGGGAAATAAAAGATTCATTCAGAATAGGAAGAAGATGATCAAACCCAAGACCTATATCTGTAAAGCTCGCAATAGTGAACTTTAAATGGACAATCAAATATTTTCAAAAACATGATTACCACAAAGAAAGAGAGAATTTAGAAATACTTAAATACGAGAAACAAAACTGGCCAAGGATCAAGGAAAGAAAGCTTTAATAAGAGATAATGCTGTTAAGCAGGATATTAGCCAGAGGTTTCCGACAAGACACACACATACAGCAAATGTTAAAGAGAGATGCTAGAAATAGTGGAAGGAACAGACATCAGAAGAGGAGCATGCAATCAGTATACAAAGCTGATGGAACCACTGACAAAGCATGTATCTCCACAAAAATAGTTGAATGATGGCACAGGAAGACTAGTACCAGGGGCAAAAGATACAGTAGATGTTTGCCGCCAAGGTGATGTGTCAATTCTGAGTGGCAGTATAATGCAAACAGAAGGTGTGGTTGCAGGTGAAAAAGAAGAAAGAATGATCCACGCCAAGGCTAGACTTGACAAATTCTGTTTTTCTGTTTTTGGCAATATTTTATAATGATGTGTGTCTTAGACCATATTAAGAACAATGAAATTAATCAATTATTAAAAGTTGCAGATATTCTTGCAGTAGTGGAGATGTGGTTATAGAAAAGTGTGATAACAGATAGAGAAGGTAAAGATTATTTTAGTCTTGTGGCAACATGAAGTGGTCAGAAAGGGAGATCATTAGTTGAAATAAGTGTTTTTATAAAAAATGAGAGAAGTTTTCAGGTTAAGTATTACAGGAGGTAGATAACGTAAAGGTGCAGTAGATGCCGATGTTCACAAATAAAATACACGTCAGAAAGATGACTTTCACATTCAAAGTTGTAGAACAGAAATCTTCAGGTCTAGTGCTATCAATAATGGTATAAGATTATACAACAGACTACCAGAAAATATTAAACAAATGAAGAGCCTTATACATTTTAAAAAGGGAGTAAAACACTTTTTACTGCAACATTCATTTTATTCTGTAAATGTTCTGTAAATGAGTCAAATTTATATTGGAAAAACCAAAAGAAATTTAGAAACAAGAGCAAAGGAACACTTTAGAAACATAAAATATAAACAATTAGAAAAATCAGCAGTTGCCACACATTTTTGGGAAAAAAACCACAACATAAATTCAGAACCAAAACTACTAAAACATACATCAGGAAAACAAGAACTATCCACATGGGAACAAATCTTCATTTCAAAAAGTAGGAACAAAGTATTCAATTTCAACATCCCCCAGAAAGATTTGTTCAGCAAGTTCCTTGAAGCGCCACCAGAGGAGGCCTATGACAAAATATTGTCAACTACGCCAATGAGAACCAGTCGATGGCCGGTTGAGGATAGAGGCGAAGTCTCTGAAACATGTTCCGGAAAAATTTAAAAGTGTTGTTTAGTGTCATTAATCGACTCCCTTTAAATTTAGTTAATCATATTTATATTTTTGAAAATTATTGTCTGTATTATTCACGATGCCATGAGTCTGGTTGACTCCTAGAGCAGATAGATAAATAAAAAATAAACTAGCAACTCAAAAGAAATATATAAGCAAGTTGTAAGAACGTACAAATATTATAGAGAAATACATAAATATATACAAATGCACATTATTTAAAACACCAGACCACAGAGGACACAAGTAAAACTCACTGCTTTAGGGATTAGAAGAAGAAGAAGAAGAAGAAGAAGAAGAAGAAGAAGAAGAAGAAGAAGAAGTAGAAGAAGAAGAAGGAGGAGCAGAAGAAGAAGAAGAAGAAGAAGGAGGAGCAGAAGAAGAAGAAGGAGGAGGAGCAGAAGAAGAAGAAGGAGGAGGAGCAGAAGAAGAAGAAGAAGGAGGAGCAGAAGAAGAAGAAGAAGAAGAAGAAGAAGAAGAAGGAGGAGCAGAAGAAGAAGAAGAAGAAGAAGAAGAAGAAGGAGGAGCAGAAGAAGAAGAAGAAGAAGAAGAAGAAGAAGAAGAAGGAGCAGAAGAAGAAGAAGAAGAAGAAGAAGAAGAAGAAGGAGCAGAAGAAGAAGAAGAAGAAGAAGAAGAAGAAGGAGCAGAAGAAGAAGAAGAAGAAGAAGAAGAAGAAGAAGAAGAAGAAGAAGAAGAAGAAGAAGGAGCAGAAGAAGAAGAAGAAGAAGAAGAAGAAGAAGAAGAAGAAGAAGAAGAAGAAGAAGAAGAAGAAGAAGAAGAAGAAGAAGAAGAAGAAGAAGAAGAAGAAGAAGAAGAAGAAGAAGAAGAAGAAGAAGAAGAAGAAGAAGAAGAAGAAGAAGAAGAAGAAGAAGAAGAAGAAGAAGAAGAAGAAGAAGAAGAAGAAGAAGAAGAAGAAGAAGAAGAAGAAGAAGAAGAAGAAGAAGAAGAAGAAGAAGAAGAAGAAGAAGAAGAAGAAGAAGAAGAAGAAGAAGAAGAAGAAGAAGAAGAAGAAGAAGAAGAAGAAGAAGAAGAAGAAGAAGAAGAAGAAGAAGAAGAAGAAGAAGAAGAAGAAGAAAAAGAAGAACCGTACTAGGATTTAACATAAAAATAATTGCTGTTGCAAAGGCCATAGACAACCAAACAATAATCTTTTAAAGACAGCTTAGTCAATAAAATATTATCTTTACTGAAAAGGACATGTTATTTAACTAACCTAATAGCGATAGAAAATGACAATACACATTAAGGTTTCAGTGTAAAGGGAAAACATAACTGATTCAACCATTACTATAGTCCAGTACAGATTGTATTGTATTGTATTGTATTTATTTCATCCTTTGGAACATAATACATACGTTATAGGACACGTCAGTTCAAGATATAAAGATAAATATAAAAAGTTACATAAGACTAAAAACTGTAACAGATACAGGATCCAACAAAAGTCTAAAGTAGAAAAAGCAAATAATTATAAACTATATAAAGACCATAGAGAAATGCTATATAAAAGTAATTGTTCACAAATGTGGAGTTTACTCTACTTCATGATTTAATTCAATTTAATTTATTTTGTCCTTTTGATTGATATCAGACACGTCATAGTATAAAAATTACATTAATGTCCACTGTCATTATTTACAATCACTTAAAACTAATTAACATTTAAAAACTCTTTTACAGAATAAAAGGAATGTTGCAGTAAAAAGAGTTTTGCTCCCTTTTTAAAATGTATAAGGCTCTTCATTTGTTTAATATTTTCTGGTAGCCTGTTGTATAATCTTATACCTTTATTGATAGCACTAGACCTGAAGATTTCCATTCTATAACTTTGAATGTGAAAGTCATCTTTCTGAAGTGTATTGTATTTGTGAATATCGGCATTTTTGTAATTTTGTATTTGTAGTTTATTTTGTTTTACATGGATCACTAATTCCAAAATATACATACATGCTAGAGGTAATATTTGATGTTTTTTGAATAATGGCCTGCAAGATGTTCTGTTATCCACCCCACTTAGTATCCTTATCGCTCTTTTTTGAAGTTTAAAGACTCTTATCTGCCTTTTCCCCCAGAACACTATCCCATATTGTAACTGACTGTGAAAGTAACCATAATATATATTTCTCAATGCTGCTAAATTTATTAAGCTTTTTAAATGTTTAAGCAAATAACAAATGGAACTCAGTTTCTTTATTAAATGTTGAATATGTGTGGTCCATTTCATGTTCTCATTCATATATAATCCCAAAAATTTTGTTTCATTATTGTAGCTAATGGTTGTTTTATCAAATACTATTGGAGGTTTGACCACATTTCTATTCTGGCAAGTATGGAATGAAATGGCATAAATGAATGGAATGGAATGAAATGGAATGAATGGATTAGATAGGCAATGTACATAAGATGAGGTATGTCACCTCTAAAATATTTTCTTTGGGGTTATTTGACATCTAAGGTATTTACTATGCTGCCTGCTGATATTACTAAGTTGAAAAGAAAATATGAGTGGAGTGTAATGAATACCACTACTGTGGCTTTCAAATGAGATATTTGTTCTTGCATGCTACTGGGCCAGCAGCCAATCATAGTCCTGCACTGTTGTCATGTTCAATTCTCCATAAGTGTGGTGTGATAAGCACAAAGTGAATCTATCTGTAATAAATACTATTTGAGCTAAGACAAAAATTCAAATTTTGCAAAAAGTGATCCATGAGGAAAATAGGAATAATGTTTCTAGCATAACCGTGAAAACCATATTTTTAGTTCAAATAGTTTTCATAATACAAATTAATAAATCCCCAATATATAACATGATGCATTGTGATGTAAGCACTGTAATGAAGAACATCATTAT
Source organism: Mantis religiosa (assembly GCA_030765055.1). NCBI lineage: Eukaryota > Metazoa > Arthropoda > Insecta > Mantodea > Mantidae > Mantis > Mantis religiosa. The sequence goes on from CM060953.1 coordinate 38,949,476, forward strand.
TGGTTGATATGTATTTATGTATGTTTGTATGCATATTTGTAATTGCTCATAACTGAAATGTAAACTATTGACGTAAAAGACTGCATCTGCAAAATGTGTGCCATCACATGATGTGCTTGTTTATGAATGTTTCGTTTATTTACTCTACATAATTCAAATCAGTATTATTCAGTTCTTCTGTTTAAAAACAATGAAAAAGTGTATCAATTGCATCAACTTGCAACTGAAATGAGACATGAGGTACTCCACCTTCCCCCTTAGCACTGCCAATACAATCCAATTGGATTAGTGTAGGCTCAAATAAAATGAACAGAACCAAAACTCTTAAACCACTGACGAACAACTTATTCGTGAAGAAATTTACAAGGTTAGCACAACAAGACTGGGAAAACTGCTTGAGATATGCAGATAAATTACAAGACAACTTTTGGAAAGAAATAACATGTGACAGATTTTGCAGCCTATCATCATAAATTTGCAAGATTCAGGTGATGAGGACAGTGACAACTGTCTCTTGATATAAGTGGCATTGGCAGCTATACAGATGAGCCACTGGCTGTTCCATTGGATTAGAAAAACAGGTAATTCACAAAATATAATTATAGCATTTAAGACATGCAAATATGCTTTTTATAATTTTTATTTCGATAACTGCATTATTATAAAGCTTTGGAAAATTCAATTTGGGTTTCCTTACAATTAGCACATAGTCTGGGGTAGTGAGTGAGTGAGTGAGTGAGTGAGTGAGTGAGAGAGAGAGAGAGAGAGAGAGAGAGAGAGAGAGAGAGAGAGAGAGAGAGAGAGAGAGAGAGAGAGAGAGAGAGAGGGAGGGAAATATGAAAAGAGTGGGAATAATGAGGTGGCAACACTGAGAACACAAATGCATCCCATTCGTTGCAGTCCATAACTTTTCCCATTTGAAAAACATAATAGTTGTCACTGAAAAAGTTGAAAAAGGAATTTGTTCTGCATCTTCTATATTGCAAGATTGTAAATGGACAACATATGAACACTTAATTCAACATTTGCATTTGTAACTTATTTACTTTAATGTTAGTGATATTATTGTATGATTGATGTACACAAATACAAGTTCTTTTTCAACAAGGTATTTCTTTGCTTATAATGTTTGTGGTATAAAACAACTCATAAGAAAGAGATTTGAAGCCATATAAATCCAAAACCTTTTTGGTGGGATAATGGAAAGAAGGTCTTTGGTAGATAACATACCAATGAAGGAAACAGAAAAAGCAGACATATGTTGATACGGTAAATAATAAGCTAACGGAGGCAATAACATGACTAAAAACTGGTGTTTGGAGGCTGGGAGAACATAGAAAGGGTATCAGAGTTAGTATACCATTTGTGGAGGGAAGGAAGACCTGGAGCAGAAATGGGAGAAGGTGGATAGGAGAACAGCATTAAGAGGGAGTTTTAGAAAGCCAATCAGGAGCTAAGATCAGTTTTTAACTAAAGTCAAGAAAAAAAACAACTGGTCTTCACAAAGAAAATCTGAATCAATAATACTTGGTCATTAGCTATTAATGCCTTAGATAGCTAGAGAGAAGTATAAAATGGGTATGGAAGTAATTACGTTGGACAGTTATGACAGACCAAGAGCCTGGGTTGAATGCCTATCATACTCAATTATGTATTAGCTTAACACAAATAAATAAATAAAATCAGAGCAACTGATAGTTTGTAAAATCGTACACAATAATAAAACCTTTGAGTGATATAGAAAAATATGAGGTGTCACTTTTTGCAAAATATATTAAGTGTGTCAAAAAATATACTATTTGGCATATCTGAGCACTTTTTGAAAACCTCTTCCTTTTAGATGCAGCATAAAACGAGGAGAATTTTTTTATATGCAGAAAAAAGAAGAAAATGAGAACCTTTAATTTTTATAAAAACTTAAAACAACTTTGTATATGGTTTTTCTATAATTTGAGACAAAATGGGGAAAATGCAAAGTTGCAATGATGGATATGGCAGCAAAGTTGGTTTTGTTTGTGCATGACATATACCAATTAGAATTCTTTGGCTCAATCAGAAGGCATATTTCTTGTAATCCATTATGGTGGTTCCCTTTCAAACTGCTTGGAAAACCATGCTGAGACATCAGAATTAAAATGAGATAATTATGATGAAAGAGATTTTAAGATGCATTTAGCAATCATAATAATGTTAAGAATTGTTGTTAGGAATTAGTGTGGAATGTATGTACACAATGGACCCTCCCTCCCTCCCTCCCTCTCTCTCTCTCTCTCTCTCTCTCTCTCTCTCTCTCTCTCTCTCTCTCTCTCTCGCATTGTGGCCGTTGGCTGCCAAACCACCTATTACAGAAAGAAAATTTATAATTTCTATTCTTTCTATAAAGAAAACTTTTATGCTATGGGAATTCATTCCTCTAATATTGTCTAGAATCCACTTAAGTTAGTGATGTAAAATAAAACCTACTGAAAGCAGCAGACCTTGACATTAATCTTCAGTACTTTTCCATCTCATTCCCTTCAAATATACAAAGTTTATTGCTTATTTCTCTCCTCGTGTTATTCTGAAAGTATATATTGGAAATACAAAATGACTGTGGTTTTCAATGACAACAGTTTGGAAGAAAACTTAGGACTGAATTTGGGAAAAATACCATAATATACTATGTACATTTTAAGTAGTTTAGCATATTACTTACATGAATTATTGTATTGACAACAGCACAGTAAATATCAACAATATTTTTGACATCTTGAAAGCAGCCTCTCTTCTTCAGTGATGAAGCAGGATACACAATTTCGTACTGTTCCCTGTAAGTTAAATGGAGCACCAATAGCAATTATTTACAGCTTACTAGAAGTTTATTCAGAAAATGTTTAACAGTGTCACAAATGATTTCCTGTATATCTAATGATATCACCATTCTTTCCAAATGATAAACGTTTTCCTTTTTAATTTTAGTCCTTTTTAATTTAAATCTAAATCAGGTCAAGGTTTAACATTAAAGCAAATATCAAAATTATCGCATTAGAGCCGACGATGTGAACAATGGTTCGCGAAACATGTCCTCAATATAGGTACATAAGTGAAGCCAATGTGTAATAAATACGACTCATCTATAATTTAATAATTAAAGCAAATGCTTCTAAAATATGTTCTAAATTAAAATTAAAGGAAGTAAAGTTAGTCTTACAGCTGTTTCAACAATCAAGCAAATGTAAAATCTGCCTTCAGAAGTCCTCTGGTATAACTATAATATGAATGCAACTGACCTGGCGTGGGCAAAACTAAAGAATGTTTTCAGAGAATGCAACATTACTGGTGATCTCTGCCATAAATCTGTGGAATCTTGCTATAGAAGTATTCACTTCTGTAATTGCGACGGATCAGGAAGGATACTGCAAGATGGTCCAAGAGCTGGAATAGTAATATTGGAGAACTGATGGAGTAATGGAAAATGCAATACATGAAATTATCATGAACACTTTCAGAGGATACCAGCAATGAAAGTGACGCACCGAACTTAGAAATTGAATAATCATAAAGCGAATGAGTGAGTATTTATAGCCATCATAAAATTTGTTTTCTACTATTGTGTGTTTCATAAATAATAAGTATATAAACATACAGCTTATCGGATCGAGTTCAATTTACTATTTGTACACACATCTCAAACTTGCGATGAATATCTTCGCTTATCTTACATGCTATTTTGATGAATTGGATTTTTCTTGGTTGACCACACTGCAGAAACAAGAGCAAGTTAGCTTTCCTTTTCTTGTCCTCTGTCCGCACCACACTGTAAAACCAGTGCTCAAGAAAACATGCGCATATAGTACTAAGATTGTTGAACAGTCTTTGTTTGCTAATTTCTTCATAATCTTTTTAATGGCTTCCATTAAAGCAAATTATTTTTTTTTTTAAATCTACGAACCACCATTTTGCTAACAGAAAGAATCAATTAAGCCCTATGTTAAGTTCAAGAATTTCAGATGTATTTCAAAAGTACATAACTGCAAAAACTTCAGTAATACTCAATATTTCAGCACCTGGGGGATACAGTGACACTCAGATTTTGTGGTGTTGGTTCTTGCATTTAGGCAAGCATTGCAAAAAACCTTTTGTTGACTCACTGTAATATGGACTGCAAATATCCTCATATAAATATGGAAAATACAACTGATATTCACAATAATAACCAGCCAGAGTGGTAGCAGTGGATAATTATAATCACAATCAATCTTTCCCCCAAACTGTCTATATCTAGAATGTGCAAATTAGTTAAAAAAAAAAAAGGATATGTTCAAAAACAAACAATTTTGTTTTGCTATCTCACTAAGCAAATGTAAATACCTTAGTTCCGATGGTTTATCTGGAATTATCTCATGAATTTCATCTTCATTCAATTGTGGACTGAACTTCTGCTGCAGAATAAGTATCAATTCCCTGAATTTTTCATTTGCCAGCTTCTCAAGTTGGTCAACATCTTCTGCTTCTATTCTCAGTTTCTCTATGACATTCTGGTACAAGAACAGAAAATGTACATCTTTAAGCAATAGGCAAAAGCATTAAAAACTACTATGCACATACAGTATGAATGGGTTAAACATACTATAATGATAAAAATGTGATAACTTGAGAAGTAATTGAGATATTTATTGCCAGTTTGATTCTACAAATATGAGGGTCAGCTGATAAGTCCTGGGTCTTACAAAGAGACGGTGCCACTGGGTCACTTTGATGGATAACATCATATAGTTTAACTCTAGACTAGCCTGTATCCATAGTTACAGGTCAATAGCTTGTTTAATTTTTGAATGACAGCATTTTAAACAAGACAAGTGTAGAAGTTTCACAAAAATGGAGAATTTGCAAAAATGAGCAGTGATCAAAATACTTCCATTTGAAAGGCTTAATGCTTAAAGAAATCAAGGAGGAAATGGACAGTACATTGAAAGCTCTGTCCCTTCATATACAATGATTAAAAGGTGGTGGGTTATAGAGTTTAAAATGGGACGTACAAGCACTAGTAATGAGCCTTGCTCTGGATGCCCTGTGGAAGTCACAACTCCAGAGATCATTGCAAAAAATTCATTGCTTAGTACTGGAAGATCGCAATTAAAGTTGTTTGAGATAGCAGAGGCTGTAAACATATCAAAAGAATGTGCAGTAATTTTTAAGTAATATTTTAGGCTTTCACAAGATCTGTGCAAGATGGGTGCCCTGTTGTTGACACCTGATCAAAAGTTGCACAGAAAAACTGTTTTTGTTAAGAATTTGGAACTCTACCATAAAAATCCCAGTGAATTTTTGAGACGGGTTATTGCCATGGATGAAATGTGGATACATCACTTCATTCCAGAAAGTAAATCACAGTCAAACAGTGGATTGTGCCAGATGAACCAACTCCAAAAATGGTAAAGTCAATTTTGTTAGCTAACAAGGTTATGGCAAGTGTTTTTTGGAATGCACAGGAAGTAATTTTTATTTGTTACTTAGAAAAGGCTAAAAGTATCACTGGTGACTACTACGCAAGCTTACTGCAACCTTTGAGTGAGGCAAAAAGAAAAAGACCTCATTTGGCAAAGAAAAATAATCTTGTTTCTTGATGACAATGCTCCGGCCCACCATTCAGTCATTGCAATGGGAAAAATGTGTGAATTGAAGTTTGAATTGCTTGAACATCCATCCTATTCACCACAATTAGTACCCAGTGACTACCACGTGTTCCCGAACCTCAAAAAATTTCTTGGAAGATGAAGATTTCACAGCAACGAGGGGGTCATTGATGTGGTAAAAATCTATTTTGAGGACCATGATAAATCACACTACAGAGATGGTTTCATTAAATTAGAACACCAATATGACAAATATATTAGCCTTTCTGGAAATTATGTTGAGAAATAAAGAAAAAATGTTTTTTTTTGTAAGGTCCAGGACTTATCAGCTGACTCTCATTTCATTTTTGTGGTCTTCATAACCTAAGAAATTTGAATGTTCCTTTGATATATAAATTTACTTAGCATGATACTGATTTAGTTTTGAATTAAAAATAATTCACTTACATATGCCATATCAGGTGTCTCAAATATTCTCCACACTGAGGAGAATGCATTTACACACTTGCTCATGTCAGGTTGGCAATGGTCAACATACTGACTTCATGTCGCAAGCACAAGCACACAATATTAACTTCACTTTACAAAAGCTCTCTACTCAGTGTGGTATTCAAGCAGTAGGAGGAAGGAAGGATGGTCTGTACCTGCTACAAGGTCAATGTTCTTTCTCTGTACTTTCACTGCCAACTTAATCACATCCTTATGCATCAGAAGACACTGCAGACTCATTTGAGACACCCGTTATAAGTAATAGTCACACTCTCACTTCCAAAACAACATTTTCCAAATCATAAGTTTAAGCAAAAATACTTACATCAAACTGTGCTATGATTCTATGATCCTGGCGTACATCTTCCAGATGTAAGGCAACACTATGGGCTGTTGCAGCATTTTTCATCATATACAAAATACGTCGTTGGCAAGCACGAGAGGTTTTGTTCCTAGCTGTCTGTGAAGAAATAAAGGGTGATGTGATAAATGGAACATGCTTCCAGAAAAATGTTGATATATATGCATATATGAAATGCTGAGTGCAACAGTGGTCTATCCCACGTTTTAAAGATGTTGAGATATTGTACTGAAAAGTTGACAGCAGCCAGATACTATGGTTTGAGAGCAAGAAATCAAGTTGCTGCCAATGCTCAAAAAATGAATTTCTTTCAGTATATATTGATTGTAATAGGTAGTTCAAGGTTAATGACAACAGATGGCAGGGTCACCTCAAACTTGACGACGATAACAGCCTACATTAAACTTACTAAGAATGTTTTATTAAATAAAATTATTGTCTTCAAATTCACAGCTAACAAACATTAGTTGCTCTTTTTTTTTCAGTTAATTGATGGAAATTAATCATTTCTCCACACTAGCCGTTTATACAATATGGTTTTTGATGGATAGAGTCAACATGAAAAATTCAATGCCATGGCCGGGATTTGAACCACGGATCTCCTGGTTTCCGTCCAGTCGCTCCAGTCGCTAGCCATGGCATTGAATTTTTCAATTTTTCAACTCTATCCATCAAAAACCTTAGCCTATAAACAGCTAGTGTGGAGAAATGATTAATTTCCATCAATTAACTAAAATAATAAGAGTTAAATGATGAAGCTTGGGACTCAAGTATTTACGATAGTAAGTTCGCCACAAACGGTGTATCTCGGATGCGAGAGCCCCTGGTGGTCTACCAGGAAAATATACAAGTCAAATGGAGAATTTAATGTCAGGACGGCACGTTGGCCATGGTGGCTCAAAGGTTATGAGTGACTGGACGGAAACCAGGAGATCCGTGGTTCCAATCCCGGCCATGGCATTGAATTTTTCATGTGACTCTATCCATTAGATGCTCTTATTTTTCACTGTTATCAGCTTACATGATTTACTGCTGATAGCGTCAAAGGTAGGCAGTGTTGCCACTAATTTTTTAATGAGCCATGTATATGTCTTCCCAAGAAATCATCATTAACAAATATAGCATTTTTTGGCAGGAGAGGGGGGCAGCTGACAGACAAGTATACACTACAAACCTTAAGCTCCATTCACAATGAAGAGTAAAGAAATGGGTCCAGTCATCACTTAGTGGAATAAAGTATCCCCTAGAGATGAGAGATCATATGGGAAGCTTTAGAAATGACAACAAGAGTAAGCACATAAATGTATGACTTTATACCCACGTTAATTAATAAAAGCATTATAATGCAAGAAATTGCATTGAATAAGAATTGTCAGTTCTTTCTCACTGCATTGAGAAGTTCTCATCACATAATCACAATGTAAAATTTTTGTGTCTACTTTAGAATAACAATGCTTCTTCCAACTGGGAATGCCATATCATTTTAAATATTGATGCCAGACAGTTCATTATTTACTTGGTAGAATACCTTTTATGTCCTATTAGTTTGTAAAGACTGAATAAATTTTCTGAATGGATATTAGTTGTTATGTTATTCAAATTTGAAATTTGTGGTGCACTTGGAAGTTTTCTGCATACAATTTATGGATGTAGAAACCTGTGTCATGTTACTGCATTACAACTATGGCTGCATTCAGAATTCAGAACCGTGAAACAATGTAATGAAAACTTCTTCTTATAATATTTTCTTCTTCTTTACCTTATCCCAAAGTACCACTTATTGCAGTGTTAGGGGATTCTTGTTCTTGATTAAGGCTTCACGGGTGATCAGCCGCATCAAATTTAGGAATATCAAGCTTTTGGCCATTTTACACTCTATGGCCTTCATCAGGAACTGTTCCTCCATCCCTTATGGTCGGATCTTAAGGAACAAAAGCTTTGGATCTGACTGAGAACCAGGATGGGTGATCAGCCCAATGCCTGGGGTGACGGTGAGAGAAGTGGATGGTAGTATGAGGGCAAGATGTCAATGATGGGAAAGGTGATGAAGCTATTGGTGGAATGACAACCGGAAATCCCACAGGAAACCTGTCCCAGTGCCATGTTATTCATCACAAATCTCACTTTGTGGTCACCTGAGAACGAACCTGGACTGCCTTGGTGAGAGGAGAGCAGTCTAACCACCTGACCACAGCATGACCTGTCCTTAATATCAGCATTTATAATTTCTCAATGCTCTTCTTTTATCACTAAATAATTCAGATAAAAAAAGTAATATTCTGAATCTGGAGAATGCTATCTCTGCTTTTCTTTACACTTAATAACAAACTTAATAATAAAGGCTAATCAAAGTTTCCAGTAAAGTATTAATCTTCAGCCACAAAACAGATGAGGATCACGAATAGCCAATGGCATTAAATTGCATGTTCTTTGTGCATACTTACAGGATACAATTCATGCAGAATATCTCTGACTATTTGAAAGCCAATAATCTGCCTTCGTGGATTTGGGCAAAGATACATGCTTGCAACCTTGCAGAGTAGAAGGAAATTATCTTCTGATGAAGACCAATCAACACGTCTGTAAAATAATATAACATATTTCTGTTATTGGTCTTAAAAGCAACAATGTAATCTACATGATAAGCAGAGAAGTCCAATGAAACATCAGGATTTCCAGAATTCATACAGGGTTTTTAAAAGTAATACTTTGAGAAGTGATAATGCACATCTGATTAGTTTTACAGTTCATGCTTTCTGAGACTTCATTGTCAGAGGTATGTCATATATATGATATCCATTATGGTAAGCATTTACTTATCTTTTTCTTTATGTTCCTAAAGTGTTCTTTTAATCTGGTTCCAACGCTACATTTTGTCTTTGGCAGTCTGAGCAATTAATTCTACAAATGCCAGATTTCTTTATCAGAGGAATTTTGTCTATTTTGTTATTTTGACGAGGTTTCTGATACTGAATTGCGTTGAAAGAAAATTTATGGCATGTGAAGTACAGAGTGCCTCAGTCGACTCATAATATAATTTTAATAATAGTTATGTTTGACATTCAGCATATTTCACTACAATTTTAAAATGAAGGAATCAATGAAAGAGAAATGGTCCATATTTGTGTAGGTTAAGGATAATCAGTCAGATTTTATTCAGCATAAAATTACCAGTTATTAAGACCTCAATTCTCTCAACCTAAGAAACATTTTAGACTGTCTGCTTTTCAAACTCAACAACACTGAATCCTTTAAAAGTTCCAAAGGTGAGCATTAGCCAGTTACGGAGGAGCGGACTACTATATGAATGGTCATCTTGTCTAAGGGCTCAGTTAAAAGAAGTTGGATTTAAAAGTACTAAATGTGGTAAAACATATACTTCTTCTTTAACTTCCCTAATTGTGCCACTATCATGGTGTTAGGGGATCTTGTTCCTCTATCCCTTTTAAGGTCGGGCCTGAGGAATCGAAGCTTTGGATCCGATAGAGAACCAGTAAGGTGATCAGCCCAATACCCGGTGCAAAGGTGAAGGAAGTGGATGATTTATATGAAGGTGAGATGAATGATACGAAAGATGATGGAGCAACTGGTGGAATGCTGATGGGGGTAACCGGAGGACCTGGAGAAAACACGTCCCAGCAGCATGTTGTCCACCACAAATCTCACTTCTTGGTTGGTGGAATCGAACCCGGGCCACCTGGTGAGGGCCAGGCGATTCACACATATACTCATTTCACTAAATAAAGGTGGGAGCCACTTAAATGGATTTTTGGAGAGAAGCAGTTAGGATGTAAAAGAGAGAAAATAGAAAGAAAGAATAAGGGAAATAATGAATTTTAGGAAAAGATATAAACAGCAAAAACTATTAATGAGAAAAGACTTCAATGGTACTGTCATGTAATAATGATGAATAACAGAATATTTTTAAAGGAAGTTACATTTGAAATCAAAATAAAGAAATAAGAGGAAATCCAAATAAAACTGGCTGAAGGGTGTGTAAAGGTTTATGGGACTAAAAGAACTAAAAAGTACAGATACCATGAATAGCAAAAATGAAGAAAATCATTAAATAACACCAAAATGTTATTACGTACTACAATTACTGACTTAACATGTTCAGTTGCAGCAAACTACAACAAAGCAGAAAACCCTTATAAAAAAGAATTTTTAATTTTTACTTTATTATCATTAAAAAATATGCCTTTGTTTTAAACTTTGTGTTACCAGTCATAATTCTTAAATTTTATCATATATTGTTGAAGGCAATAATACTTACAATTTGCTCATTAACTGTAGTGCTTTCTTGTCCACCTCATCATAATAAGGTTTGTTTCTCATTCTTTTCTTTCGAGGCAAAACATGTCGAATAATGTTTTGCAGTTTTGATTTTCTTCCACCTTCAGTTTCTTTCTTCTTCAAGACTTTGGTCTCTTTAGCATTAGAATCTTTGACCTTAGCTTCTTTTGGTTTAGTTGTCCTTCTGTTTCTGCTGACCAATAACCCTGATTTACTTTGAATTTCTTGTGTATTCTGGAAGGAAGGGAAGGAAAAAAAAAACAGTGGCAGTATATACAGAAATTATATACATATATTAACTACCAAACTCTACTTAGCATTATTGACCTATACTATAATTTTTTGAAGGAAAAAATAACTTCTTAGTGAGTAAAAGTAAAATATAAAAGCTATTAACAGTGTGATGGATTGTTTTATTACAAAAATCTGAAAGTAAAACAAACTTACTGAACAGAATCGAAGAGCAGTGTTTCAATTTCATTATGCAATCCCTATTTTCCAAAATAAATATTTTTTCTCAAATCATTTAATCTATGGGCCAGTTAATTCTTTTGATAAGTTCACCTCTGGATTTATCAATGTATTAAAAATCTAAAATGTTCTTTCATTCTTGCTCAAGTTGTTCTCCGGAAGCAAGCCAGGTGAAAAGATGATTAGAAATTGGCGTTTCGGGACTGTGCATCTCTCCCATCATCAGGATATTTATTAAATGTTATAACCACAAATGAATCACTGGATATAACACAAATATAGACAAAGACAAAACACTATCAAAATTTGCATTACTTAACAAAAGACTGTTTTCAGTAAATTAAATGCAAGGTCAGAAGATGGCGTGAGTACAGAAAAGTAATTGGGTCAAAGAAACATAACTACTTAACTTATTAAATTTTAGATGAGTCGTATTTTTTACACATCTGCTTCACTTTCGTACCTATTTTGAGGACATGTTTTGCAAATCATCGTTTGCATCTACAGCTCTTATGCGACTAAAGCTTGATCCAGCAGTGTGGGTAATTCTGGGGTTGTTGCTGCTATCTGTTGATTTAGTGATGAACTTAAATGTGGGATTCTCTTCTGGCGGGATTTCAAAGTTCATTAGTTGGTTTTTATGTTTTTCTATGTATATCCTCTCCCATATGACGAGTTCACTATGTTTTTGTACGTATTTTAGTAATTCTGTGCTATCTTCAATTTCATGATTTTCAGACCAGAAATGAGCTGCTATTGCGGACTTATCAATATTTTTGTATCTTAAGTGCCTGAAATGTTCTTTCTTTCTAGTGCCTATGTTTCTTTTTGTCCTCCCTATGTTTCTTTCTAGTGTCTATGTACATAGGGAGGACAAAAAGAAACATAGGCACTAGAAAGAAAGAACATTTCAGGCACTTAAGATACAAAAAGATTGATAAGTCCGCAATAGCAGCTCATTTCTGGTCTGAAAATCATGAAATTGAAGATAGCACAGAATTACTAAAATACGTACAAAAACATAGTGAACTCGTCATATGGGAGAGGATATACATAGAACAACATAAAAACCAACTAATGAACTTTGAAATCCCGCCAGAAGAGAATCCCACATTTAAGTTCATCACTAAATCAACAGATAGCAGCAACAACCCCAGAATTACCCACACCGCTGGATCTAGCTTCAGTCGCATAAGAGCCGTAGATGCAAACGATGATTTGCGAAACATGTCCTCAAAATAGGCACGAAAGTGAAGCAGATGTGTAAAAAATACGACTCATCTAAAATTTAATTTTTCGCTTCACTGTGGTGTTCCAATACAGTTAAATCTCGACTACTTAACTTGATTATCAAGCTGTATGATATGTGCTTCATAAGTCGATGGATTTCCATTTTTAAGATTGGTTTCCAAAAGGAGCTGAACTGAAATCCAGCATCATGATTAAGTGTGTTGCTGGATTTCAGTTCAGCTCCTCTTGGAAACCGGCCTTAAAAATGGAAATACCTCGACTTATGAAGCACAGATCAACACAGCTTGATACTCAAGTAGTTACATTTCTTTGACCCAATTGCTTTTCTATACTCACGCCACCTTCTGACCTTGCATTTAACTTACTGAAAACAGTCTTTTGTTCAGTAATGCGAATTTTGATAGTGTTTTGTCTTTGTTTATATTTGTGTTATATCCAGTGATTCATTTGTGGTTATAACATTTAATAAATATCCTGATGATGGGAGAGATGAACACTCCTGAAACATCAATTTCTAATCGTCTTTTCACCTGGCTTGCTTCACGAGAACACCTTGAGCATATTCTACACCAGGAAAGCTTCAAGTCTTGTTCTTCCATTTTTTGTGTGTGCGTGTGTGTGTGTGCGTGTGTAAAATTTACGTCCTGCAACATTGTCATATCGGACAATGAATGATATTGGTGAAATGATGCTCAAATGAGTCCAGGGTCCATGGAGCTTAGAGCTACCCGACATTCGTCTTTAAGGATAGGAGAAAACCCCGGAAAAAACTGTATCTAGGTAACTCATTCTGACCGAGATTCAAACTCGGGACATCTTAAACATGAGGCAGACACACTACCATCTACGCTACCAAGGCGGGCACCTCTTTCATTCTTGTTTCCAAATGCTTAGTTTCACCAATGTAAACCCTATTACAAACAAAACTAAGGCGGGCCCCATAGCTCAGTCAGTATAGTACCTGCCTGCTGTGTTAGGGGTCCTGGGTTTGATTCCTGGTGGTGAGAGTGGGGATTTTTCTCCAACCAAGATAATTCCTCACAGAGTCTGGAAGTATGAAAGAGAGTGAGAATGAATGAATAAGAGTTAACACCTTCGATATGTTCCAAAGAAGAATGGCCACCAATATGTTGATTGCACTTAAAGGTGGGGTATAAATGGAACAAATAAATAATAAAAAGAAACTGAATTGGTAAACGCCAGATATTTTATTTTTAGGAATTTTATCTTTTTTAGAAAAACATATTAAATTTTGTATATTATATTTATTTGAGGAACTAAAGTTATACCATTTTTTTTTTATTTTACGTCCTCCAATATTAAGTCATATCGGACGATGAATGCAATGGGTGAAATGATGCTCAAATGTGCCCAGGGACCATAGAACTTATAGTTTCTCGACATTCGTCTTTCAGGATAAGGGAAAACCCTGGAAGAAACCTTAACCAGGTAACTCACCCTAACTGAGCTTCGAACTCGGGACTTCTTGAATATGAGGCAGACACGCTATCACCATGCTACCGAGGCGGGCAAGATATACCATGTTCTTTAAAAAAGCTTGTAATTTTTTTAATTAGCCCAAGGATGATAAACAAATTTTCTAAAACTGTAATCATCTGTTATGTTCTTCAATGTACAAACATGTTTAATAGACTTCTGATATTTAAATTTTTCTACTTTTTAATATCTAAAATCTGTATTTTGAGAAAAAAATGTTTATTTTGAAATATAGAGACTGCATAATGAATTTTGGAATACCACTAAATTGATTCTGGCAAAAAGTTTTTTTTTTTTTTTTTTTAACTTTCAGATGTTAGTAATGAAACATAAAACAGTCCATCACCTACCAACTGTAATGATGGCAACAAAAAGAAATAACTTGGATGAAAATGCAAATGATGTATTTATGATACTAGTCCTGTTATTACTTATAATATCAAAGATATGTGAAAATTAGTCCTAGCTATTATTATGGTTTATTATTAATATAATTCTGAGCCAAACTAGTACTCCATGTTCCATATATTGCTAGTGTTTACCTAGAAGTCATTTCGTTAGGACTTTCCTAACATCCTCAGTTAATTTGGATAGGTAGAGACTTATTGAAAAATTCAATGCTATAGCCGGGATTTGAACCACTGAGAGATCCATGGTTCAAATCTCGGCTATGGCTTTGAATTTTTCAATATGCCTCTACCTATCCAAATCATCGCCTAAACATGGCTAGTGTGGAAGAATTATTAATTTCCATCCTCAGTTAATGTTGACTGTTGATGTTGATTTGGTGAACTCCTCAAGGCAATAGAGGTGTCTCTGTTGGTGTCTTGATGAACTTGAAGTTCTGGTTGTCTTCAAGAGTAGTGTCAAAATTGAAGAGTTTTCCTTTCTATTAGCTTATGAATATTCTCTCCAACATGGTTAATACATGTGTGTTTGGTGGAATTTAGTAACAGTGACATCAAAATTAGTCATAAAAACTATTTGTAGTCGGTTTATTGACACTCGTCACTTACTTTTTTATATTATCGAGGGACTAGTTTCAAAGGCCATTGCCTGCATTTTCAACCTCTCTCCAACTAGCATCTGTTGTCGTCTGCTCTCCTCTCTGCTCTTAATAGTTTTTACAATGGTTAATACAGTTGAACCCTGAACACTTTTTAATAAAGTCTTCAAAGAAGACATTACTTTGGCTCCACAGAACAAAGTCAGTGTACAACACCTTTTAAATCAATAATACGAAAGAGAAACCCACAGACAAAAACTCAGGTATTTACCAGATAAATTGCAAAGGCTGTGACAACTATTACACTGGCAAAACAAAAAGGAATGTGACCATTATGCTTAATTATGGGACATTTTGCAGCAGTATATTCTTTTACAGGATTTTGTCATTTGCTGTGATTCTGCCTCCTCTTCCGAGTCATTTTCATTGTTTTCTTCTTATTGCTATGTAATTTCTTTCGGTGTTAGCATAATGAGTAACCCAAAATTACTTCTTAGCTTTCTTTCTTCTTAATTTTCTTAAACTGTTTCCTTTACCCTTATCCACTTCTTTAACATTCCTTAGAAAGGCCTTTAATCTTCACTTTTCCTTTACCATCAAAATTTCAAGGCCACATTTTCCTGATTCATCCTATTCCATTTCAAGTCCCAAATTTGTCTCTACTTTTTTTTATTTTAACTCTTTACATTCTACCAAACATTGGTGTACCTTCTTGTTCTCCAAACATAATCCATTTCCTGTTTTCTTCATGTTAAGAATAATGTTCCTATTTTATTCATCCTAATCCTTCTCAGATTTTTAGGATCCAAAATAGGATCTAAAATTATAAAAACAGACATAGAAGACACATTTTTTTACGCACCTAAAATACAGTTTTCATAGGCTACTTTTTTTTTTTTATTATTATTTAATCTTCAAGTGATTTCCTCTTTCTGACCTAACAATTTAAGAAACAATACTTTGAAGAACGATAAATACGATTTTACTAACATGAATTGATTTAAGAACACACATCTGAGCAATAAATAAAGGTAAAACTGAGTGAAGAGAACAAAAGAGCAAGGTTTTAGGTATCTATTGACTGCATTTACAAGCTTAGAAACATTTTCAAGATCTCTCTGATGAAAACAACTTTCAACTGTTCATTTTTATTATAACAAAATGCATTTCAGTTCAGTTTAGTGAATGCTGAAGCAACTGAGAAATGGCAAAACATAGCTTGAAATAGAATACCATAAACATTTACTTACTGGATAAATTTCGTTCAATCTAATAGGCTGCTTTTTGAGGCTAGCTAGCCGAGCCTTTCTTTGGTTTGGTACTGGTGTTTTTGGTTTAGCCTGCAAAAAGCATGAAAGAAAATACTATTATAAATTTGCAAAAGGAAATTAATGATTAAGATACTTCTTCCAGTGAAGACACAAATCAATTATAAATATATAAGGTGTCAAAAATTTCTAGAAATTCATAGAAACTCTAAATAGACAATTCATACATGCATATGCAACTTTAAATTTCAGAAACTCTATTTGCTGAGAGAAATAATTACTGCCAAAGGTACTTTCATTATTATTGGTATTTTAGAAATACCAAATTATTTGACTATTTTGATTAATGAAAATTTTGTGAATTAACTTACCACTCACTTTCTTCTCGGGCAACAAGCCAGGTGAATAGACGATTAGATATTGTCAAAACGGCTACTCCGAATATGCCGAAGTCTCGATCAACAAAACTAGGAAAGGGAAACCTGTAATACAGCAAGCGTCAAATAAGCCTACCGCTACAGCCTGCATCCCATTTACCGGCAATCCATCCGGCAGAATCAGCAGAATTCTCACCAAATACAACATCAGGACCATCCACAAGCCACCTCCGAAGATTAAACATCTGTTGAGACCAGTGAAAGACAAACTTGACTTCCAAGTTCCAGGAGTGTACTGCATTCCCTGTGAATGTGGGATACCGTATATAGGACAAACTGGAAGGACCATTGCTACCAGAATTATCGAACATGAACGGAGCATTCGTTTAATGCAACCTGAGAAGTCTGGACTGGCAGAGCATTGTTTTGCTAATGACCATAGAGCCAATTTTCGGGAGATGACCATCTTAGCAATATGCAAGTTACTGGGAGCGGAGAATTAAGGAGGCTTTGGCGATTTCCTCTAGAAGGAGCACGCTTAATTGTGATGCTGGATTTCAGTTCAGCTTCTCTTGGAAACCGGCCTTAAAAATGGAAATCCGTTGATTTAAGAAGCACTCACGCCATCTCCTGACTTACTGAAAACAGTCTTTTGTTCAGTAATGCAATTTTGATAGTGTTTTGTCTTTATTTATATTGGTGTTATATCTAGTGTTTCATTTGTGGTTATAACATTTTATAAATATCCTGATGATGGGAGAGATGCACACTCCCGAAATGTCAATATCTAATCGTCTTTTCACCTGGCTTGTTGCCCAAGAAGAAAGTGAGGATATTCGTCGCCAGGAAAGCTTCAGGTCTTATTTAACTTACCACTATTTTTGGTGTATCACTCAAAGCTGATGGAGTGTTGGACCAGTTCCAGTTTCTTTTCAAATGCCTGCAAAGCAATGCATTAAAACTATATTATCTCCTGATTCAAAATACGAGGGCCGTTCAGAAAGTAACCTCCGATCGGTCACAGTGCGGGTAGTGGGGGGAGTAGCGACGCCAACTGTGCATTCACGCACTCAGCAGGTCACTCGGCATCAAGCCGTGGTTGAGTGAACGTCGTATCTGCGCTAGTTTAGTGTTTTTGGTCGTTTGAAATGTGTGCTGCAATAGAAAACCCTGCCAAATGTGAAACACTAAAAAAATTATGATGGGCTATACAGTACAAACGCCGTGGTATGCTGACTTCCGGTATCGGTTTTTTGCACGATAACGCCCGTCCTCACTCTGCTCGCAGAACAACAGCCCTTCTTGAGTCCTTCAAGTGGGACGTTGTCAACCATCCACCTTACAGCCCAGATCTGGCACCAAGCGATTATCACCTCTTCATGCATATGAAGACATGGCTCGGGTCCCAGCGGTTTGATGATGACGAAGAGCTCAAAGATGCGGTCACAGGCTGGCTCCAGGCACAAGCGGGTGATTTTTATGCAGAAGGAATTTCAAAGCTTGTGAACAGATACGATAAGTGCCTCAATCGTTATGGAGACTATGTAGAAAAATAGTGCAAAGATGTAGTTGTAAGATGTATATATTAAAATATTTTTATTTAACTTGGCGAATTTTTTTGCAATCAACCGGAGGTTACTTTCTGAACGGCCCTCGTATATACACTCCTAGTAAAACAGAAAGAAAAAATATAATAAATACATATTTTTAGATATTAATAAGAACCTTAAATGTGAAACCATTAAAATGAAATCTTCAAAATCTAAACATTTTCTAATGTATTTTAGATGGACCAGATGTTTTGCTTAAAGGAATGACGGTTAGTAACTGAAATAGCATATTACACAATATAGATGGAATGAAGAATAACAATTTAAATAATTTGAAGTTAACATCACATGATTTTTCTCTACACATAACTGAAGACTTGAAATAACAAAGGCTTAAGTGCCATAGTCATTAATTTGAGGAAAATGAGTTTAAAGTGTCCAGCACAAGTGGTACCATCTTTTCTTTATTTATTTGAACTAGCACCGATGTAGCGCACACTTGAACTTGCATACTATTAATAGTTTTGTAATATGTAAAGTTGTCTGTTCTCGCGTGGTGAACTTAATTATTTGTAGTGGAATTGGCACTGCAATTATAATTTATAAGTTATATTTGCTTCACTGTCAATAGCTTGTTTTTTAATTTCATTTAATGCTATATTTACATCCAATAGGTTAACAATTCAGGTTAAAGTATAGTATATGAATCAATCTAAAATTGCTTTTGAAATAACTGAGGCATACTGAGGATTCACATTGTGATTAATTACATAACTAACCATGTCACTTCTTCAGTCTCTATTCCTTTTTATACTTAGAAAACAGAACTACCCTACAGACCAGTGGTTCAACATAGCTGCTTCAGTAACCAAATGGGAAAGATATTGTGCAGCTCTACTACTCACGCAAAAAGAGCTGAATCTAATCCTGCTGCTCCTTTTTTATCACCAGGAATTTCTCCTATATCCAAAGCTGGCGCATCCTGTGGCAATACTGGCTGAACAGCTTCTATCATTGCTTGCTTATTTGCCAAAATCTCAAGTACAATGTCCTTCCCTGTGACACACATACGACCACCTGAAACATTGTTAACATATGCAATTTAGTAGCCAGAACATTTTTTTATTCTGTAAGAGGTTTAGATAAATATGAAACAATCACTAAAATTGGAATTCAATAAACATAAAGTGCTGCAAATATATGCTAAAAAATATGATATGTTGTATTAACATAACTTTCTCTGCTCATCTGCAAAATCTACTCTTACAAAAGCTTATTTTTTTTATTTAAGTACTTCTTGTTAATTAAGATAATTGGAAGCAGTATATAATTACTGTACAGAATGGAGTTTAAAAGTAAACCAGGATAAGACACAGATCATAGTATTTAAAAAAGGAGAGAAATTAGGTAAATATGAAAAATGGATGGATGAAAACAGAAAGGAGTATAGGGTTGTTAGAGATTGCATTTATTTAGGAATTAAAATAGACAGCAGAGGGAATTGGGAGAAACAAAAGAAATTTGCCTTAGCAAAAGGAAAAGGAGCTTTATCAGCCATCAGAAGCTGCAAGTACAAAGTACCAGATATAAATATCAAATGGTTAGAGAAAGTTTATAGTATGGTGGTAAGGGCAAAAATGTTATATAGGATAGAAGTATGGGGACTAGAAGGAGGATGGGAAGTTATAGATGAGGTGCATAGGAGATGCTGTACGGAAATGCTTGGATTACCAAATGCAACTGTTAGGCAGGTAGAACAAATAGAGGTGGATAGAATTGCAAGTAAAGGGAAGAGTATGGGAAGGGCATTGAAACTCTGGTATAGAATATTGAATCTGGAAGAAAGGAATTTGTTAAAACAATGTTTAATTTATCAAGAAAAAAAGTTTAGAGAACAACGGATGGGTAGAATGTCTTAGAAATAACCTAGAGAGCAGTAGATTAGGGCAAATGTGGACCAGAGACCAGCAGAAGATGCGAGTCGCCCAGGTTTACCTGGGCGGAGTGTTTTCTGCCCAGCACCTAGCCGCTTAGTGCGGCTTTATCTGGGCAGTATTGTGACTTCGTGGGTTCGTGAAATGAAAAGTCCAATTACACCACTCAACAATGTTCTTTATTTCCACCGACTTACAGTTAAACTCTTGCCAATTACATAAAATTACGTGCTGCACACAGTTACAATTCCCAGTTCGTCCGTTACAACTTCACTGTACTCGCGGTTACATAAGCTCCGGTACACCTTCACAGTTACGTACAGTCTTCCGTTGCACAATCTTCTCGTACATTAACACGTCACTGACTAACTCTTACACCAAGAACTGTCCTCACTCACACACGCTAACCAACTCATTGACCCTCAACTCTGTCTGTCTGTAACCCTCTTTATAGGAATATCGCCGGTTTCTAGTGACCAGGAGAATGTTCCAGTAAACGAAAGATCGAGAATCAGGTGTAGGAGAAACAGGCGACACTGTCATTTTTTCCCCTGACCACAGCCTGTCACCACTACAAGACAAACGAGGAGGAGGTGTGGCTAACGCGGTCCTCCCCCCAGCCTTCCGTTACCAGCCGCTTTCACAGGGTGTTCTAGCGCTCCCGTTACACTGCTCCCTCCTCAAAGCTGTTCGCCTCGAACAGCCCCATCGTAGCGTGCGAGGCGGTCCAGGTGTACCACCAGCATCTGCTCGGAGTCTCAGCCAGAAGTAGCGCTGCCGTAGTTTGTGAATCATTCGGTTCGCTCCCAGGTGTCCTCCTGAAGTACCGGCGTGCACTTCCTCCAAGACTTCCGGGACCTTGCTCCGGGGAAGTACCAACTGTTCTCTCTGCGCCTTCCCATCGGGTGACTCCCATACCCGGAACAGCACGCCCTCTCTGGTCTTCAACGAGTCCCATCGGGCCCAGTGCGACTTGTAGGTGGCGCTCCTCGGTGCGATGTCCTCCCAGGTTGGTCTCGTCCCTGCGTCCACTTCCCTCAAGAGTGGCCCCCAGTCTGCGTCCGCCAGCTGCTCCCTCCTCAGGCCTGCGCTATCCCAGCCTTCAGCAGGCACTGCCACAACTACTCGGACTGCTGCGGCACGCTCCTCCTCTTCCACTCTTGTGCGCTCGTGGCCGTCCTGGATCTGCGATAGGACACCTCCAATGCAATGGTCGCTGGCGTCGGTGTCCACAATGAAGGCGCCACCCGGTTGTGGGAAACCCAAAATTGAAGCACTGCACAGGGTCCCCTTCGGGTGCTGGAAAGCGTCTTCGGCGTCCTCCGTCCACACATAAGGCCGGTTTTCCTCCGTCAGGCGGGTGAGGGGTTTTGCGATGTTGTCGGCCTTTTCCTCTAAATCATTAAGGCGGTCGTCTACTTGACCCTTCCGTTTGCCCAGGTTCGCGACGTCATCCCTCACGCCGGCCAAACGTTCCTCAAACTTTGCGGCGAGAGCCTCGTTCGCCGCCTTCATTTCCGTGGCCAGACTGCCGTTCGCTGCTCTCATTTCTGTGGCCGCTTCTATTTTTGCAGCGAGGTTTTCATTTGCCGTCTTCATTTCCGAGATTAGTTCGGCCTTCATTTCTTCCATCTTCCCGGCGATGTTGTCGTTGGCCGTCTTCATTTCTTTCAGTTCCGCTTTCATTTCCATCATCGTCTCCAAAATTTTCTCCAAAGCCGCGTCCATCGTTGTAATGTTCGGTGATGTTATCTTCCCGCTTCCTGACACCAGTGTGACTTCGTGGGTTCGTGAAATGAAAAGTCCAATTACACCACTCAACAATGTTCTTTATTTCCACCGACTTACAGTTAAACTCTTGCCAATTACATAAAATTACGTGCTGCACACAGTTACAATTCCCAGTTCGTCCGTTACAACTTCACTGTACTCGCGGTTACGTAAGCTCCGGTACACCTTCACAGTTACGTACAGTCTTCCGTTGCACAATCTTCTCGTACATTAACACGTCACTGACTAACTCTTACACCAAGAACTGTCCTCACTCACACACGCTAACCAACTCATTGACCCTCAACTCTGTCTGTCTGTAACCCTCTTTATAGGAATATCGCCGGTTTCTAGTGACCAGGAGAATGTTCCAGTAAACGAAAGATCGAGAATCAGGTGTAGGAGAAACAGGCGACACAGTCATTTTTTCCCCTGACCACAGCCTGTCACCACTACAAGACAAACGAGGAGGAGGTGTGGCTAACGCGGTCCTCCCCCCAGCCTTCCGTTACCAGCCGCTTTCACAGGGTGTTCTAGCGCTCCCGTTACAGTATAAAAGAAATGTCGATTGTCTTAGGCACTTAGGCAGTGCTATATCTAGTCTTAAATGGCTGCTAGTGGCCCGTGGGGGGTGTGCGCCCAGTGCTGGCTGCGCTCTTCTGCCTGCCTGGAAGGCATCTGAGCACAGTCCGCTTGACAGGTTAGAGGGAAAGGAACTAATGTTTAGGTATGGGACTTACCAAGCCCATTTCTGGGCATGGGGGTATAGAGTCAGGGGAAAGTGGCCCTGTTCAGTTCAGGTTACCCAATGCATCTTTGGGCAACCGGTAACTTGGTCTGTGGCGAGGAGCCCTATGGTCGTAACGGCCAAGGGTGTTCACCAGGTTATTGGGATGGGAGTCTAGCTTACTGTAGATGGTACGGGTTCTCTCCCGCACCACGTCCACAATATATGGGGCTCCGGAGTAGGGGTGAAGGATATGGGACGGGAATCTACGTCCAGTATCGTAGATAATTCGCAGCACCCTGTTCTGGACGCGCTGTAGTCTGCGGATAGTGGTCAGAGCCACTGATCCCCAGACTCTGCAGCTGTACAGAATCAGGGGCAGTATAATCGCCGCAAATGTGGAGAAAAAGTGAAAGTAATGTAAAACATTTCTGGAAATCTGCAAGAAAAAGATTCGAAGACATGGTTGGTTGGTTGGTTGGTTGCTAATGCTCATGGAGTTGGAGAATTTCCATTTTCCTTCTGGCCTCCCAATAACGTGTGACTAGTTGTGCTGTTAGTTCTCCATCTGTTTTTGTCAGGGCACTACACTGGAGCTGATGATCTCCGTCCATCAATGAGTTTGGGTCCCTACACAGTGTGCAGGTCGGGGATTCAAAAATATTAATCCTGTATAGATGAGCGGCCAAACAGTCGTGGCCAGTAGTCAGTCAGAAGATGGCAACACTACTGCTTCTTGGGTAGTCTGGGATGGGATTTTTACTTCCTTGTAGAATTTTTCATTGCTTGTTGGTACTTTTTTCTTTGCATTCTTCTCTCCAGAATAAGTTGATTCTATTGTTTATATGTAGTTTTGATGTGTGGAATGAGGTTTTTTGTTGGCAGCTTTGTTTTATTTGTGTTCCTTTTTTTTGGCCAAGGAATCTGCTATTTCATTGCCTGTAATTCCACAGTGGGATGGAATCCACTGGAAGTGTATTTCTTTTTTTAGTCCTTGTAGTATTCATAATGAACTGTAAATTTCAAGTATTCTATTGTTACAAAAGTGAATCGAGAATATATTGACACATCGCTTCACTCACACTGTTTATTCACAGGACATGTTTCAAGAGCTCTTGCTCCTATCCTCAGCTGATACTCGACTAGTGCAAGTTGTAGTGGTTTCTTCTTTCTCCGTATTGTCAATAGATGGCGTGATGTACTTGTCAAAGATGTCCGGTGGTGGAGTTTCAAAATTCATTACTCTATGACGATTTTTGTTAATGAAGATTTTTTCCCATACGGAAAGGTCTATGGGGTGATTAACGTATTTTATTAGAGATGTTTCCAAATTGATGTCATGTCTAGTATTCAAAAAATGAAAAGCCACTGCTGATTTTTCTGTTTCACCATTTTTAATGTTTCTTATATGTTCTTTAGTTCTGATGTTAATATTTCTTTTTGTTGTGTGTTTGGAGGAATTTAGTAACAGTGACGTCAAAATTAATATAAAAATTATTTGTGGTTGGTTTATTGACATCAGTTGGGAAGAGATTGAAAATGGAGGCCAGGGCCTTTGAAACTAGTCTCTCATAAATATATGAAAAAGTAAGTGACGAGTGTCAATAAACCAACCACAAATAATTTTTATATTTCTTTTTGTTTTTCCTATATAAATTTTAGGGCAAGTTTCACATTTGATCTCATAGATTCCTGGTTTTTCTTTGGTAGTGATTGAATTTTTGGGAGGGCCTTTTAACAAATTTCTGATATTAAACCTATTTTGAGATGCAAGAGTTATGTTGTGTTTTGAGAAGATTTTTTGGAATTTGTTATAGGCTGATGGGTGGAAGGTGAATTTTTTAAAAAGTTTTTTCTCTTTTTCTCCTGTAGGTTTTAGGGTGGTGGTTTCTTTTATTTTCTTAGCTTTGTTGAGTCTGTTAACAGTTTTGTCTACTAAATTTGGGTTGAAACCGTTGGATATAGCTACTTTTTTTATGTGTAGGTATTCTTCTTGATAATCTTCTGTTTAGTGGAAAGTTGATCATCCGAAAGATTAAACTGTTGAAAATGGCATGTTGGCGTTGTTTTGGGTTGAAACTGTTGTTCTTAATGTAATTATCTGTGTGTGTCGGTTTCCTGTAAATACCAAAAGTGAGTTTGTTGTTCATTTTTTTGATCTTGATGTCCAAAAAGGGGAGCACACCATCCTCTTCTGTTTCCAATGTAAATTTTATAGCTGGATTTTGTATATTTAAAAGTCTAAGACCATCTTGTATGAGTTTTTTAGGTACTATTGCAAAAATGTTGTCAACATAGCGATACCACACTTTGAAATAATTTGGAAAAGCTTTTGTGATATGTGTTTCAAAAGCACTCATGAATAAATCTGCCAAGAAGGGAGACAATGGGTTGCCCATAGCTAGGCCCGTTTTTTTGTTTATAGATCTGTCCATTAAAGCTGAAAAAATTTTGATTGATACAAATTTCTGTAAGTTGTGAAAGTTCTTCTATTTCTTCAGGTGTTATTTGTATTGATTCCAGCCATTTTTTGAGAAGTGGAATAAGCTCATTGTTGTTAGGGTACAGTGAGGATAGGGCTTGAAGTGCTGATTTAGAATCGCTTAGAATCACTGCTTTAGAGAAAGAGTTCACATGGTTGAAGAGTTGTTTCAGCGAGGTGTTGATTGCTTCTAATTCTCCATCATAGTGGGTTGCTAGTGTGCCCAAACAGATGTAAAAATTGAATATTTTACTATGTATTCCTGCTCCAGCATTACTTTCTTTGTCAAATAGGGAGCCGTCTGTGTATATGTGTAGCCATGAGTCTTGTGGATAATAAGTTTCAATTGTTTCTAGAGCTAGCATTTTAAGTGTTTCTGCACTTACATCCCTTATTGACTCTATATTTTGCAGAAGGTTTATTCTGCTATTTATTTTAGGTTGTGACAGAGGGCAGATTGGGAGTGGGAGATGTTCAATTTTGTTTGTGTCTTCAAGGTTGTATATTCTCTGTAGGTTATAGGCTTTCTGCATAAATCCTTCTTGTGTTTTTAAGGTCCTTTCTTTGCTTTTGTAGTTCTTCCAGTGAGTATTAAAGGGGAGCCTTTGTAGTTTTTCATTTAGGAGGAGATTCTGTTTTTCCATTACATATTTAATTGGCAAGTTATTTGTAGCAATTTGCATTGCAGTAATTGGTGTTGATTTAACTGCTCCCGTTATTAGTCTGAGTACTTGGTTCTGTAATGTTTCAAGTTGTGCTAGTTTGCTTTGACTTGCTGTATTTATCACCTTGCTTCCATAGAGGAGTGCTGGTTTGACATAACTTTTATAGGTGGTGTTGAGTGTATTGACAGAGGACCCCCATTTGCTGCCAGCTAGTTTTTTGAGTGTTGTTAATTTCTGAGTGGTCTTTTCTATGGTTTCATTAATGTGGGTTTTCCAAGATAATTTAGAATCAAGTGTTATGCCTAGATATTTATAATTTTCTGTTTTTGTTAGTTGCTCACCATTTAGTGTTATTTTGATAAGGGGTTTTGTGTGGCGAAGTGTGAACACTTGATATTTTGTTTTGGATAAGTTCACAGTCATTTCGTTATCTGAACACCAGTTATATAGTTCTTCCAATGCTTTGTTCATCTGTTGTGGTAGCTTATTCAGTTCTTTGTTACTAACTGATGTCCAGATTACTATGTCGTCTGCATACATGGCACATTTAATACTCTCTATTTTGTTCAGTTTTTGTGGTAAGTCATTTATCATAATATTAAATAAAGTAGTACTTGACACAGATCCTTGGGGTGCTCCTCTATGTGTTTGTTTTGAATTTTGATGTAGAATTATCAAAGGTAGTTGTGCAGAATCTTTGAATAAGAAAATTATAAAACCATTTTAACATTTTGTTTTCTACTCCAATTTTTATCATTTTCTGCAATAGTTTTAATCGAGGTAGAGTGTCATATGCATTTTTCAAGTCAACATAAACAGCAACTACTGATCTTCATTTATCTAAATTATCTTTGATGTCTTGGCTTAATGTAACTATCTGTTGAATTGTGGACCGGTGTTTTCTAAGAATATTTGTTATTATGTTCTTGTGTTTTGAGTTATTGATGTATGTTCTGAAGCTTGTTTGGGTTTTTAGATTGCTTATATTATCTGCTGTGTGATACCATTTGTGTCTATTTTTGTTAACTAGCAGTTTTTGTGCTAGGGTAATTGCCTTTAGTTCATGTTCCAGTTCTATGGCCATATTTTTTGTGAAGCTCTGTAGTATGGCAATTGGTGTTGTTTTCACAGCTCCTGTTATTATTCTTAGTGAATTGTTTTGTGTGGTTTCTATTTCCTTTTTGAGTTTCTTGCTTACTATTGCCAGCAGTTCTCCTCCAAATAGTAAGTTGGGTTTTATGTGTTTTATATGTGTTATTAAGGAGGTCCATATTACCACCCCATTTTTTTCCTGCTAGGCATTTTAAGATGTTGTTCTTTTTGTTGATCTTATTTGTTACATTGTTTACATGTTCCTTCATTGATAGTTTCCGGTCTAGTTCTATTCCTAGATATGTTGTCACTATGTGATGACCTTGAAATTCAATGCTTCTTTACATGACTATGGAAAAAAAAATTGAAAAAGGAGTGCCTGAACTATATACAGGCAGGAGCAACCGGCCCCTCGTCTCTATTTGTCGCTCATCTGCCAATCCCTGTGCAGTTGAGATAACTGCCACATGATTTGTCCTGTTGGTTTTTTGAGGTTTTGGTTTTGTGTTCTCCAGCACTGCCATCCGGCTTTGCATATGCGTGCTACTTCCTCTTTCCTATTAAAATTGTTTTTGTGTTTATAAATCTCAATGGCTTTTTGGTACAGCCATGCGTGGTAGTAGGCTGTGCTGTCAAAGACCTCAATTTCATCAACCTTAATGTCGTGGCCCACTAGCAAGGCATGTTTGGCTCCTGCTGATTTCTCGATATGTCGCAGTTGGCAGTTGCTTTTGTATTTCTTGTTCCAATTTTTATGCTGTGATTGGTGGTGTCAATATAGACTTGGCTGCAGCTACACGGTAAACAGTAAATACTTTGCATCAAGAGGGATCTCACCTGTCCTTCGCTGACCTGAATTGCTGTTTTAGCTTTCTCATCGGCTTGAAGATTGTTTTTATATGGGTCTCTCCAGCAGTCTGCCAATGTGCTCCGTAATACCATTGATGTACGGTAAAAATGCTTTGCTCTGCTATCTTGTCATCTCAGTAGGTTTTTTTTATGTCCTCCTTGGATATGAAGCCTAATTTATTTCCTTCTTTCCATAACTATTGTGACTTTGTGGGTTCGTGAAATGAAAAGTCCAATTTCACCACTCAAAACTGCTCTTTATTTCCACCGACTTACAGTTAAACACTTGCCAATTACATAAAATTACGTAATGCACACAATTACAATTCACCAGTTCGTCCGTTACAATTTCACTTGTACTCGCGATTACATCAACTCCGATACTCATACACAGTTACGTACAGTCTTCCGTTGCACAATCTTTTCGTTCATTAACACGTCACTGACTAACACTGCCTTCTTACACCAAGAACTGTCACTCACTCACACACTGACTAACTGACTCTCTGAAACCCTTTTTATAGGAATGTCACTGCTTTCTCGACTTCTCCAGTTTCCAAAGGAAGGTTCCAGATGAAAGATCCCGTAATTTCCAGAACACAGTTGGAACAGAAACAGACCGCACAATCATGTTTTTTTTCCCCAGCCGTCCCTGTCACCACTATAAGACGGACGAGGGAGAGGCGTGGCTAACACGGACCTCCCCTGTCTTCCGCTCTCAGCTGCTTCCACAGGGTGTTCCAAAGCCCGGGTGACACTGCTCCCTCCTCAAAGCTGTTCGCCCCGAACAGCATCATCGTAGCGTGCTAGGCAGTCCAGGTGTACCACCAGCATCTGCCCGGAGTCTGAGCCAGAAGTAGCGCTGCCGTAGTTTGTGAATCATACGGTTCGCTCCCAGGTGTCCTCCTGAAGTACCGGCGTGCACTTCCTCCAAGACTTCTGGGACCTTACTCCGGGGGAGTACCAACTGTTCTCTCTGCGCCTTCCCATCGGGTGACTCCCATACCCGGAACAGCACGCCCTCTCTGGTCTTCAACGAGTCCCATCGGGCCCAGTAGGAGTTGTAGGTGGCGCTCCTCGGTGCGATGTCCTCCCAGGTTGGTCTCATCCCTGCCTCCACTTCCCTCAAGAGTGGCCCCAAGTCTGCGTCCGCCAGCTGCTCCCTCCTCAGGCCTGCGCTATCCCAGCCTTCAGCAGGCACTGCCACAACTACTCGGACTGCTGCGGCACGCTCCTTCTCTTCCACTCTTGTGCGCTCATGGCCGTCCTGGATCTGCGATAGGACACCTCAAATGTAATGGTCGCTAGCGTCGGTGTCCACAATGAAGGCGCCACCCGGTTGTGGGAAACCCAAAATTGGAGCACTGCACAGGGTCTCCTTCGGGTGCTGGAAAGCGTCTTCGGCGTCCTCCGTCCACACATAAGGCCGGTTTTCCTCCGTCAGGCGGGTGAGGGGTTTTGCGATGTTGTCGGTCTTTTCCTCTAAATCATTAAGGCGGCCGTCTACTTGACCCATCCGCTTGCCCAGATTCGTGACGTCATCCCTCACGCCGGCCAATCGTTCCACAAATTTGGCGGCGAGAGCCTCGTTCGCCACCTTCACTTCCGTGGTCAGTTCGGCCATCTTTGTGGTCATTGTCGTGGCCAAGTTGTTGTTTGCCGCTTCTATTTTCGTTGTTAATTCGGCCTTCATTTCTTCCATCTTCTCGGTGATGTCGTTAGCCGTCTTCATTAGTTTCAGTTCTGCGGCCAGGTTGTTATTTGTAGTCTCCAGCTTCGCGGCCAGGCTGTTATTTGCCGCTTCCGTTTTTGTTGTTAACTCGTTCATCTTCGCCAAAAGCATTTCCAATGCGGATTCCATGGCTGTAATGTTCGGTGCTGTTGTCTTCCCACTTCCTGACACCAGTGTGACTTTGTGGGTTCGTGAAATGAAAAGTCCAATTTCACCACTCAAAACTGCTCTTTATTTCCACCGACTTACAGTTAAACACTTGCCAATTACATAAAATTACATAATGCACACAATTACAATTCACCAGTTCGTCCGTTACAATTTCACTTGTACTCGCGATTACATCAACTCCGATACTCATACACAGTTACGTACAGTCTTCCGTTGCACAATCTTTTCGTTCATTAACACGTCACTGACTAACACTGCCTTCTTACACCAAGAACTGTCACTCACTCACACACTGACTAACTGACTCTCTGAAACCCTTTTTATAGGAATGTCACTGCTTTCTCGACTTCTCCAGTTTCCAAAGGAAGGTTCCAGATGAAAGATCCCGTAATTTCCAGAACACAGTTGGAACAGAAACAGACCGCACAATCATGTTTTTTTTTTCCCAGCCGTCCCTGTCACCACTATAAGACGGACGAGGGGGAGGCGTGGCTAACACGGACCTCCCCTGTCTTCCGCTCTCAGCTGCTTCCACAGGGTGTTCCAAAGCCCGGGTGACACTATTAGCTTGTAGCGCCTGGTGCAGATGCTTCAGTTCCTGCTCCAGAGCAGCTGGTTCACAGATATGCTTAGCACATTTCATTAGGGTCTTTATTATGCCTATTTTCTGCCGGGATGGTGTTTGGAATGTTTTTGTAGATATTGGTCTGTATGGATTTGTTTTCAGTAGATTGTATGCCCTAGCATCATGTCCAGTCTTCTAATTATTATCAGAACATCCAGAAAGGGAATGCTGTTCTCCTTCTCCATAATAAACTTTATATTTTCATTGATGTTGATGTGGTGGAGGAATTTTCCCAGTTCATCCGCATGTGGTTAGATTACAAAGGCGTCATGTATTTACAGGAAAAACACATGTGCAGACAACTACATCAAAGCCAATACTTTCAACCCAAGACCTCGCAAATTTGCAGTCATCAATAGCCCAACACATAGACTGATTAATGTACCAATGAATGAAAAGGAATACATTACTGAATATATCAAAATAATAGAAATAGTGACAACAAAGTTTCAGCAAAAAATTGGTGGACAAAATAAAAAGACAACTGACAAAAACAGTTGAATGAGATCACCCCCCTAACAGCGTTTAGGGACAAAAAAGATACAAGAAATTCACATATCACCCATGGGCAACCAGAAAATTTCAAAAAATTTCAGTGAATTTAACATCATTCAGGCACCAGTAAACAAATTCAGTATCAGAAACTTCAACAAGAAATCAAAAATAGACAAAATTCCTCTGGAAAAGAAATCTGGCATTTATAGAATTAATTGCTCAGATTGCAGTAAGATATAGATTGGAAAGACAAAATGTAGCATTGGAACCAAATTAAATGAACACTTTAGGAACATCAAGCAAAAAGAAACAGATAAATCCACAGTAGCAGTACATTTCTGGGATCATAACCACAACATAGAGCAAAAATCCCAACTACTAAAATCAGTTCACATGAATCAAGAATTAAAAATCTGGGAAAAAAAGATTTATATAAAGAAATTCAAAACACATTTAATGAATTTTGACATTCCATCCGAAGAAAATATTTTACTTGGCCTCATTGGATCACCATCAGATCTCCGGAGAACCATGATCAGCTGGAACACCAAAGTTCTAGCCAGTCAACAATTTCTTAATACGTTCAAGCTTGGCAAAAGGCACTGAAAGAAAATTTGTGATATGTGAAGTACACTGTCTCAGTCGACTCATAGTATAATTCTAATTAAGTATTAAAATATTTGAAAACTGGCCCAAAATTAGCAGTTTATGATAAAATTCATATCATAGCCAAGTATATGAATCAAAATCTATTCCTCCTAGAACACAGCAAATATTATAGACTACATACAGACACCAGACACACAGAAGTACTATACAAAATCCTGTAGAAATAAAAGCTGTCCTCCTAGATATAATAGACCAACATTTTGGTACTAAGGAGAAATGATCTCTCTTTTAGACATATACTCTTAAAGACTGACACCATAGCATTCATCTTTAATCTAACATTGGAAGTAAAATGAGATATAGCGTCTACATTTTTAAAATTGCCTTTGTTTTCAATTTCAACTAATTAAATTTTGCTCACCTAACTGTGTGTGTATACAGAAGTTCCACATCTCATACCAGTAATTATCTATATCAGCAAGATTGCGAAATTCATATTTGTGCTCAACATAATTAATGCCATCAGAAATCTGGTGGTATCCTGGCTTTGAGGGTGTAGTGTCCAACAGAGATGCTTTGCGGTTTACATACACAAAAACCTGTAACAAAATTATTTACAATAATATAAGGATGCTCATATGTAAATTAAAAGTCTTCTTAAAATGTCTGTTTTATTTTTAAGGTAGCATGTTAATAGTTTAACATTATTTGACTTAACCTAGTATGCACATACCCAGCTTTGAGGTATTAGGTTTATTCATGTATCTTTACTATGATTATAAAAGTTGACCATGAGATTCGAGTCTTTTGGGTCTCAGGAGTCACAAGAACTCAGTATAGTAATAAAAAAAAAGGAAATTTACAATTAATATATAAAATTGGTGTTCTGAAGTTCTGTATATAACCACTGATGTTTTGCATCAAACATTTTTGTAAACAGATCACCATAAACATTATTTTTGCTATAAAATCTGATGGCCAAGGCTTCCTGTAATCTCCACTCTTAAATGTGTCTTAACAGCTGAACAAAATACATCTAAAATATTAACGGCAATGTTTAAAGTATTTTTAGGATCCTTCTAAGAACAAATGCTTGACCTAAAATACTTTGTACTTTAATTGAAAATTTATTTAATAACATTATGCATATAGAGTCATTAAAATAAGCGGGGCGTCCAGAAAGTAAGTTTTGTTTCAATTTATCTCCACTGCAGCGCTGCGATCGCAGTTCCGCACATGTGCGGTAAGACACTCTGTATCAAGAAGAAGAAATGTGCGCCATTGTGAGATTGCTGTCAGCCACGTATGCTTTGTTGTGCTTGTTTACAATGTTGGTGTTGATTGAAAATCCCACCACTTGTGAAATCAGATCTGTGATTTGTTTTCTGAATGCTAGGAAAGTGAAACCAATTGAAATTTATTGGCGAATTTGCGACGTCAAAAGGTGTTGTGTTTCTACACGACAATGCACGACCACACACTGCAAATGCGACGAAAAACATCCTACAGGGATTTGGCTGGGACGTGTTTGACTACCGCCCGTACAGCCCTGAGCTCACTCCTAGCGACTTTCATCTGTTTTTGCATCTCAAATCTTTCCTTGGTGGTCAACACTTCAACAATGACGAAGAGCTGCAAGAAAATGTTTCCAACTGGTTGAAGACACAAGTGGCAAACTTCTATGAAGAAGGTATAAAAAAACTTGTGCCTTGCTATGACAAATGCCTGCAAAATTTCAGCAGTTATGTGGAAAAGTAGTTTACGAGTTGTAGAATCTTGTGCACTAAATAATTTTTCTGTATGTGTATACAATTTAATTTTATTACCAAACAGAACCTAATTTTTGGATGTACCTCGTATATGATAATGCATTTGCCAGCTCTCTCCACTGCACAAGAGAACCAAAAGTCATCGGGAAAATTAGCCTGGCAGAGGCACACTAAAATTCTTATCTCTCAAACAGACAGCACATCTCTTCTTTCATTAAAGAAAAATGGGTCTTATTATTTTTCCTGAACACCTCACTTTAATTTTCAGGCTACAGTGAGGATTTTTCATACCATAGCATAGGTTTTTTGGAAGCCCAAAATCGAGTGTATTCCAATTTATTGATCTAGTTTGTTAAGTAATTTTCGAGACAATCACTTTAAACTGGTAAATTTCAGTTAATTGATGGAAATTAATCATTTCTTCACACTAGCCGTATATAGGCTAAAGTTTTGGTAAATTTCATCTTCAAATTAAAATTTTATTAAGCCATAGTTTCTTACAGAATTCTGACATCGTCAGTGCACATTAAATACATATAGGTATAATATTATATGATTAATACTCTAATCCTATAAAATAAACATAGTTAAATAATTATTTACAATTCATTAAGATTATATAGACTTTTGAACAGAAGGAATTATTTTAGATGGCATTTAAATATTGTGCCATTTAATACTTTTAACACTGCAAGTATTTATTTGATATTTGATATTTATTTATTTGTACAGTTTCCATTACAATTTCACTACACTAACTTTAACAATGAACATGCCATATTATACATCCTGTACAAATACATGAAAATTGCTGACTCAAGATTTATTCACTGACTCAGGTCCCCTGGCTATAAGCCTTTGGTTTTCCTGAGCAGCTTGGTGTCATTTCTTCGTGACCTTCGATTCTTTTACCCTAATCCACCTTTCTCTTAACCTATATAAGAAATCTCCTATACATCTATTTTTCTTTTCTCCAATCTCTGTTAGCATGTTAACGCTGCAAGTAATTTATTATATAATTTAATTTCATCACTTTGACAACTTTGTCAGATACTTTCTTAACATATGTAGATTTGTGATAATCAGTTATCGTATTATAGGAGTGCACCTCATTATTTTTGGTTAACTGTTTATCATTAGTGAGCAAAATCACATGATTATGCATTCAGAGACTATAATTACACAAATATAACTATTTGTAACAAAAATATGACTTATCTTAAAAAAAAAAAATTTATGTCAAATTTTTCTTATTAATGGACATCGATTTCACAAACAAAATAATTGTTTATTAAAACAATTCAATTGTCCGATAGATTTAATTGTTTGGGAAAAGATGTTTATTTCAAAAAATAAACATCACATAATGAATTTTGAAATACCAGCAGTTGATTGTTTTTAGGTTTGTTTCATTTTCAGATTTTGGCAATACTGAAAAAACATAACATGGTAACTGGTATCCTTGATGACGAAGTGTTTTGGACTGATGATACAAGCAATTTGTTTGTGAAATCGATCTCCCTTGATAAAAAAAAGTTTGACATCATTTTTCTTAAGATAAGTGAAGTTTTTGTTACAAATAAGTTATATTTGTGTAATATTCAGTGCTTCACTGCAAATAGCTTCATTTTCTACGTAAGAGAGTATAATGTTAACATGTTATTTTGAATAAATATTTCTTTACACGATTCTGTTGATGTGAGGTTACACATTATTCTTATATACCTTTTTTTGCAGAACAAATAAACTTTTCATATGTTGAGATTTAACTGTATTGGAACACCACAGTAAAGCAAAATAATTATTAATTTTTAGATGAGTCGTATTTATTACACATCTGCTTCACTTTCGTACCTATTTTGAGGACATGTTTCGCAAATCATCGTTTGGGAGAGAATATACATAGAAAAACATAAAAACCAACTAATGAACTTTGAAATCCCGCCAGAAGAGAATCCCACATTTAAGTTCATCACTAAATCAACAGATGGCAGCAACAACTCCAGAATTACCCACACCACTGGATCAAGCTTTAGTCCCATAAGAGCCGAAGATGCAAACGATGATTTGCAAAACATGTCCTCAAAATAGGTACGAAAGTGAAGCAGATGTGTAATAAATACGACTCATCTAAAAATTAATAATTTTCATATGTTCTTCAGCAGCGCCACCCCAGATCTCTATACCATACCACATATGTGGATACATGACTCCATAACATATTAGTTTTAGGTATTTTTCTCCTAATAATGGTTTAAAATATCTCAATAAAAAAACTGATTTACTAACAGTACTACACAAAGTGTCTATATGTTTATCCTACATTAGTCTACTAACCACATGAATTCCCAGAAATTTACAATCGTATACTTCTTCAATATCACTGATTTCAATTTAAAGATAAAAATTTTCTTGTAGGGATTCATTTCCCATGAACAAGTGCATTATTTTAGTTTTATTAATATTAGATTTAAGATTATTTAAGTTAAAAAAATCATGCACATCACATTTTTTATGGCATGTTCCATATTCATTTTTAAAATATTGATTTTCTGCCCCAACACAATAATGTAGTATCAACTGCATAAGACATTACTTTTGCTTTGCTTGTTTGACATATATCATTCACATACAAGATAAATAATAAAGGTCCTAAAATAGTTCCTTGTGGTACTCCATAATCTACTATTTTATATTTCAACTGTATTTTACCAATTTTATTATCAGCTTTATAATGTATTTAAGCTTGTTGTTATTGTTTTAATTTACATCCTCCAACATTAAGTCATATCGGGCGATGAATGGAATGGGTGAAATGATGCTCAAATGAGCCCAGGGTCCATGGAGCTTAGAGTTACCTGACATTCGTCTTTCAGGATAAGGGGAAACCCCGGAAAAACTCTTATCCAAGTAGCTCAGCATGACCAAGATTTGAACTTGAGACCTCGAGAGGTAGACATGCTACCATTTACGCTACCGAGGCAGGCTAGTTGTCTTCTTCCTATTAAATATGTTTTAATAACATTTGTACCTATTCCATGCAATCCACATTTTTTTAATTTCTGAAATCAAAATATTGTGATCAACACAGTCAAATGCCTTAGATTAATCAAATATTACTGTTTATTATTTTCTGTTAAAACTGATCTACCTATAGAATGTTAGTCTAGCAATGAACCTGAAGCTTTAAACTTATTAGCAATCATGTCTATAGTTTATCTTGTATGTGGTACAGGTTTGGAAACCTTTCAACAATTCCCTGCACACACAATGAGCAGATACATGTTTAAATTAAACTTTGTAAATAAATACATATTTTTCTACAAATAAGTGATGCACCACGTTTACTGCAGCAACAGAGACACCCAGCTAAATGAATATTGTGTAGCAATAACAGTGAGATATGGCAACAACACACCTTCAAACAGGATTTGGCTGTGTGAAGTCCTGCTAAATGGCAAAGTAAGTGCGGAAAACTAAAAAGCCACATGAGGAATATCCTATTGAACTCTATACTTTGAAACAGAATCAAAACCAATTTTTGTTCCCCAAAAGCTACATTTCAAATAATACGTAAAGCAGAAGCTAAACAGTGAAGCAATACAAATACTACAATAAAATATAATAATTTGTCACAAACTTCACTTAACATTTGAAGAAATTTATAAATTTTTTCTGAGAAGTCAAGAAATCAGTTTTGCAAAAATATTTTTTGCATCTTCAGTCATTCTGAAAAAAGATAAGTGAAGTTTGTAGCAAATTATTATATTTTATTGTTACATTTAAAATGTTTATTTTTCAAAATATGATTTTTCAGACAGCATTTCTTTAAATTTTTTTTTTAATGAATAATTTTCTCAATAACCCAAATTAAGTTTCTTCATTTAGATTATTTTAACAAACATATACTCATACATATTGACTTAACAATTAATTTGCTTCTTACTTAAAATACCTACTTATAAGGATACAATATATCTTATGAGTGAAGTCATTATATAATTTAAAATAAAGCGTAATATTGCTATATGTTTCATTGATATTTGAACTGCTTACTTCTCAGTTAATATTTGAATAGAATTGTATGGATAGAAGAACTGTGCACAGAAGAACCAGGTGGAAGCACTACCAAACCAATATAATTAACCTAAGAGAGTTAAAAACAGAAACACAAATTAGCACTTGCCCCTATCGTCAAAATTCATCAGAAGAAATTCAGTCACCTAAATATTTGCCATTAAAGCTCTATCCATACAATCCTATTCAAATATTAGCTGGAAAATCAGCAGTTCAAATATCAATAAAACATATAGCAATATTATATCTACTATTTTGAATTATCTTGTATGATTAAAATACCAAGCAGGAAGCTTCCAAGGAAACTGTAAATGATCTGTGCCAGTTTTATGGAGCAGCCAAGAATAAAAGAGAGGAAGAGAGGAGAGGAGAGGTAAGAAGAGTGAGGAGGAAGAGAAGGAGAGATTGGCTTCCATGTTAACTGTGCAAAGGATAACAATACAAAATAAAAGGCTATCATGAAAACCTAAAAAATTTCTGGAAAATAAAAGTAATTTTGCATTTAAGTTTTAGTATAGTGAATTTATCATGACTTACTTGATCTTTCTCCTTTAATCTCTGAGGCCCAAACTGAATCAGTCCAACAAAACAGAGGCGTTGCACTGTCTCATGGATAGTGAATATGTAGCGTCTAGCCATCATCAGCACATTGCGTAAATGATTCGGCAGATTACGTACTAATAGAAAACGCTTGAACGGATGCAGAAGATACTCTTCTAACTCAGGAACTATGTAAGATACATTTACAAGCTTCACAAATATGGAAAGTGGAAGCCGTAGCAAGATATCAGACATAATAGCCCAGCCTCTGGGCCAACCTAGTAAAACAAAAATAAAATGCTTAGTTCAAAACGAATGATTCAGTGGAATTCCAATTCAGACTAGAATAACCAGTTACGTTTTGAAAATTATTTAGTACTTGAATATTTGTGTAACACATATTGAGAAGGCAACCAAAGTTAATTTTGCCAATTCAATGCCTATTCTATTTATAAATGAAAAGAAATTTAAGGTAATAATTAAAATAGACAAAGAATGAGAAATAGCATATGAAAGCACACAGAATAGGGGTGGAAGGACATTTAATGATTTATGGACAGTATTAAGTTCTAATAGAAGGTGGAGGAAATAGAGTAGGTAAGGACATTTGATTATTTAAGGCCAATATTAACTTCTAATGGAAGGTGGAATGGTAACAAAAGGTACGGACAAGCTATGAGTGTTGCAACAACATGCTAGAGAAAAATGCCAGATATAAGTAGAAAGAATTCACCCAGCTGCAATAGGAGCCAAATATATGGAGTGGATATATGGGGTGTGGATGAAGATCTGCAGCAGACAGATATGAAAGACTTGTGGATAAATAGCAAATATCAAAACAAACATTTCTGGAAAGAAAGAAACTAAATAAATGCTACATGGAAAGACAAGGAGTTGTAAAATGTTACAGCCCAACGCTGAATTTAATTCTCTACTTATTGAAGTGATAAAGATTCACTAAGCAGTCTCGTAGTGAAGGACCAGCCCACAGAATAAATTACGTGACCTACATTTAGTGTTCTGTGACTTTTTGAACTTCCATTCTTTTACTCTGTGAAAGTCTTCCTGCATTCCATTGGAGAATTTTGAGGGTGTTCCTTAAATGATGCCCTGCAAATGTCCTCACCTGAAGTTGTCATGTTTTAAGTAGCATAAATGTAACTGTTTTTAAGTGGACTAAAGAACATCTTCTAACCTGTGAGGCCCTATCTGACGGATCCACTACACAGAAATATTGGACAGCAAGAGTGCTAATGGCTTCATTGCCAAAGCCTAGCATTTGAAAACAACAACAACAACAACAACAACAACAACAACAACAACAACAACAACATTTAGTGATCTTTGCAACCACGAACAGACTGAGCGTGTGGAGTTGATCCAGGTCTCACAAGCATACAGTAGGTTTTGGTTTTTGTAATCCTGTCGAAGTACATAGAATGTCTTGCTGAAAGTTTTTTGGTTTACCCACATCATTTACTGAGGACTAACAGAATTTACATAGCAGAGAGAATTTGAAATATTGGTATAGATTAAATTTAAGGGTGAGTCAATTAATGACACTAAACAGCAGTTACATATATAGAAATTTAACATGTATAATACAACAACAACAATAATAATAATAATAATAATAATAATAATAATAATAATAATAATAATAATAATAATAATAATAATAATAATAATAATAATAATAATAATAATAATAATAATAATAATTAATAAGCACTTACCCAGTTTTATATTTCCTGTAATATGTTTCAGAGACTACTTTTCTCCATTGTCAACCAGGCATCAACTGGTTTTCTGTAGTGTAGCTGGTGATATTTTGTCAGAGGTCTCCTCTGATGGCAGTTCGAGGAACTTCCTGAACAAATCTTTCTGGGGGATGTGGAAATTGAATACTTTGTTTCTATTTTTTGAAATGAAAATTTGTTCCCATGTGGACAGTTCTTGTTTTCCTGTTGTTGTGTTTAAATAATTTTGGTTCTGGATTTATGTTGTGGTCTTTTTCCTAAAAAATTGTTTGTATTTTATGTTCCTAAAGTGTTCCTTTGCTCTTGTTTCTAAATGTCTATTGGCTTTTCCTGTATAAATTTGACTACAGTCACAGCATTCAATTTGGTACATAGCAGATTTTTTGTTTGCACATTAGGTTTTTTAAGGAGTAATGGTTGACTGGTGCAAGTTTATGTCCTAGCACCAGTCAACCATTACTCCTTAAAAAACCTAATGCCATTCCAGCTAACAAAAAATCTGGTATGTGCCAAATTGAAAGCTGTGACTGTAGTCAAATTTATATAGGAAAAACCAAAAGAAATTTAGAAACAAGAGCATAGGAACACTTTAGGAACATAAAATACAAACAAGGAGAAAAATCAGCAGTTGCCACACCTTTCTGGGACAAAAACCACAACATAAATCCAGAACCAAAACTGCTTAAACACATAACAGGAAAACAAGAACTGTCCACATGGGAAAAAATTTTCATTTCAAAAAACAGAAACAAAATATTCAATTTCGATATGCCCCAGAAATATTTGTTCAGTGAATTCCTCGAACCGCCACCGGAGGAGACGTCCGACAAAATATCACCAGCTACATCAAAGAGAAACAGTCAAATGTCCAGTTAACACTGGAGGAAAGTAGCCTCCAAAACATGTTCCGGGAAATTTAAAAGTGATTTTTAGTGTCATTAATCGACTCACCCTTAAATTTAATTTATTACAACAGTTTTCAACACTTCCATGAAAAGAAATTATTGGTACAGATTTTAAAATTAGATGACTGTAATTCCTTCTGTAATATACAAAAAGAATGCTTAAAGATGGATGGTTATCTTTCATGATTTTAAAAATTATGAGAAACAAGTATAGATTTAAAACATTTGTATAAAAACACTACACACTGATAATTACATAAAAAGTAATAACTTCAAGCAAAAAACATATCAGCATGCCATCTTTCACAGTCTAATTTACAGATTAATATTCCATTAGCAAATGAAGATAATAAAGAACTGGAGTATATTAAATATGTTGCAAGTTTGGTTTTAAACCCAACCTTATAACAAATATTACCAATAAATACATAAATAAAATGGATGTGAGTAAATTAAAAATGAGAAATCTAAAAGAAAAACACAATAAATCCATATATTATCCAAGTGTTCAATAATTCCAACTATATTTATAATATTAAATTGGCTTCTGAAACAAATACAGTGTAGAAAATCTGTTGAAGCATTCATTAGAAAACACTACTGCTAGCAATAAATTATTAGGAATATATTGTGTCAATTGTAAACATTGCTGAAAAAGATATGTTGGCAAAACAAAAAGGAATTTGGAATCAAGATTGAAAGAACACCTAAGAAATATGAATGAATGAATTCCTTAAGTAGAACATAGAGCCTTCTGAACCACGCAACCACGAGGCCCATTGGCAGATAGAGGTTTCCTGATCAGAGAGATTCCAGGATGAGGGATCAACCAACACCGGAAGTGAAAGTAAGAGAGAGATGAGGCAATAGGAAAGATGATGCAGCAATCGGTGGAATGCTGGCGGGGGAAACCGGAGGACCCAGAGAAGACCCACCCCTGTGCTAACTTAAGAAATAGAATATTTAAATAAATACATGTGCCATAGCTTATCACTTTTGGTTATGTAACCAGCTAAGAAATAAAATGTTTAAAACCAGTCAAGAATTACTGGGAATTCATAGTGTGGGAAAATATATTACCAAGAATTTGAACAGTATCATCAGGTGACACCCATCAATGGGAATTTCAAGATGAAGCACCAAGGAAAGGAGGCAGATATCTGAGGAAAGTTATAACTCATTAGCTGAGGAAAATTTTAAAACAGATAAGCAAAGTTGATTATCTGATGTAGTTTATTTAGAGTAAGTCTTGCTTGGATGCAACCAGAAACTTCATTTTAAAAAGCTTAAGAAATAATCATACAGATACATGCACTTTGTAAGAGAAAAGACTGTAGTTTTCAATTCTAACTTCTAAAAACTACTCATCAATAAGCAGTTTCATGAAGATAAATACTAAAGAAAGCTTCAGATTTTGTTGCAAAAAATTATGGTTAACTTACCTTCATGTTTTGGTAAAGGAGGTACAAACATTTTCCAGCTGACCTCAGGAACATATATTGTTGATATTTCTTTTATGTCATCAGCAGTGAAATTATGGCCTTTTGCTTTGAGTTTTCTAATGGTGGTATCTTGGTTCAAACCTTTGATGCCCTCATAGCAATACACCAAGTAAAACAGAAAATGGTGTATTGTTTGCATTCTCACAAATTTAGGTGCAAATCCATATTTTTTCCCAACTCTCTGTAAAAAAATATGGTTATTATCCACATATGCTAATAACAGATGTATATGTTAAATATTCAAAGAACTCCTATAATGCTCAAACTATCTGTGACTATCTTTCTATTGATTTTCAAAAAGTTCATTTTGCACTGGTGTTATTGCTTCACTCAAGGATTGGAAAGGCATATGTCACAGCTTGCACACATATATAGTTTGTAACTCATCTGCCTTCCAAATAAATAAACCACTTTAAAGATTCAATGTTTACCCTCTTATTCTGCTGTATTTCCAGTTAAGGTGTAACATGACTTTCTGTGGTAATTTATTTGTAAAATTTGGTGGCTGCAAAAATGTATTTATTTAAAATTATACAATGAGTCAACAGACATTCTGTACCTCACATACTACAAATTTAACGCGTTTCACTTCCACTTAAAGGCATTATCAAGAAACTGTAATTTTAATTATTACATTATTTCACAGAGTTAATTCCAATTTGCCCTTTCAAATTATGTATTTATTTATTTACCCTGGCAGGAGTTAGGGCCATAAGGCTTCCTCTTATGCTCTGCCAGGCAATACAATAAAAACAAACTGCAAAATGTGTAGTATTTAATGCCCGCTTTTACTATATACGGCACCACAGGCGATGACACTGATGATACATGAGATGAAGATGGAGCACCGGTAGGATGAGATGGTGGGGGAAACCGGAGATCCCAGAAAAAACCCGCCCCAACACCGTGTTGTCCATCACAAATCTCACTTTGCAGTCACCTGGGATCGAACCCGCGCCGCCTTGCTGAGAGTCAAGCGGTCTACGCACTGAGCCACAGTGCGGCCAACAAACTGCAAAGATCTGACAAAGATATTAAAATGAAGGCAATAAAAATACGATATATCATAGTAAAAACAAACATACAAAGGAGCTACAAAGTTACTAAAATGAAAAAAACACTTAATACATTCAACTCCAAAAGGAATTGGGATGCACTATTGCAATATTATCTCCTTAAAGTTTTTAAAAACCCTATTTCCTTGCACTGAAAATAGAACAAAATATGACCACAAAGTATTATATGTAAGGTAATTGGCATGAGGTGTTAAATTTCAGGTAGTCATGTTAATATCATGGGCACTGTGATTTATTTTAATAGTATTTAATGCATGTTCTTCCCTTATATGCCATCACAGGTGGTGGACTCTGGTGAAGTAATTGGGAAAGGAAATTGGGAAGAAAATGATCCAGACCTAAGTTTAGGATACTTTCTG
Source organism: Mantis religiosa (assembly GCA_030765055.1). NCBI lineage: Eukaryota > Metazoa > Arthropoda > Insecta > Mantodea > Mantidae > Mantis > Mantis religiosa. The sequence goes on from CM060953.1 coordinate 38,992,796, forward strand.
GGCATCTGCTATTATAAATATTGAGGAAAACCTGGAAAAATCTGTCATGGTAGGCAGTCCTGGCAGGATCTGAAACCTGTATCACCTGATTGCAAGTCCGTTCCTTAACAACCTTGGCTATATATGTTGATGTGAACTGTGCATATTGTTAAAAGCTGAAAAAAGAGCCAGTAATAAAGAATTCAATCTAGTTACTTTTAAGGTGGTTTATGTTCTTCCCATCTGTTGTATAATAATCCACATTTCATCAGTTGACAACACTGTCTCTTCAGTAATATATTTTATTTTGGATAAAAAACACCTATGCAAATACAGATAACTGATAACTTAGATCAATCATAGCTTTAGTATTAAATAATGATCATGGGATATGACAGCCGTCTAATGATGCCTAAAAAGTAGGTCATGAAATACTTACATTATTATATACATAATTAGGGGTGACCTTTTCTTCACCAGATGCTTTGTCGTTAGATTCCTTCAGGTTCTTACTTGCTAGATCATCAGAAATTTGGTCCACATCTTTAACACTTTTAGGTGTTTTTGCTGGCACAAACATTTTCAACTTTGCTTGTTCAATTGCAGATTGAATCACTGTATGATCTGTGTGAGAACAAAAGTTCAAGTAATGTCTAAATACCAAGTATTTATGGTCTATCAATAAGGACTACGAAGGAAGAGATAGAAAGCAGAAGAATGGCAGGTGAGGAGGGAGAAATGGGAGAGGTGGGAGAGTAGAGAAGGGGAGAGTAAAAGGGAAGAGGGGACGGAGGAGAAACAATTCATAAAACCTGCCTTCAACAGACCTCTGGTTAATATTCATGGTCCCATGAATTTAGGGGTGAAAAACATGCTAAATTAATGTTATTAAACTGTCTTATGTGGAGAACGAAAATCAAAGTATGCATTTTAATGGAAAATTTCCAGTTCCGGAATGCAGAGTTTAGAAAATTTTCAAGCACTTTATCAAAAATGTGCATTGTCTGTTCCTATGTACGTGATGTTCAATTGAAACAATCATATTGCTGCTACCTGACCTACCCAGGAGGGGGTGCATTAATGACAGTACAAATACTGAGAAACATGTCAGTCATCCTTCACTGAATAGTTAAGCATAACAGACAGCATAACGTACCTCTAAACTTAAACAAAGGTAATATAATTTTGTGCTTCATTGTATCAGGCCTTACACATTGGAATTAAACAAAGGTGATGGTTTATTTCTTACAGTCAAGATGGCTTCACAAACAAGAATGATACTAGCTAACACGAAGAAAACTAAAACCAGGACTTTAATTAAATAATGTGGGAGTGGTTTGTTAGTGTAGGGAAAAAAAATCACTCCATATCAGGGCCAGTGTTTCAGGAATATTCTTAAACGGTAGCTAAAAGACTTGGCAAGATTGAATTCAAAGCATCTAATGGATGGTGGAGACTTTCCACAAAAGAAATCAGATACATTTTAACAAACTTTGTGGTGAAACGAATGACGTTAACACTGAAACTATTGCTAATTGAATTGTTAAATTACCATCAATAATTAAAGGATATAAAGCTGAACACATAGCAAATGGCAACGATGTGAGATTATTCTTCCACGCAGTACCATATAAGTCATTGTGTTTAAAAGGTGAGAAATGCTTGGGAAGAAAATAGTCCAAAAAAAGATTGACTGTTTCCTTATGTGGTTGTAAGTCACGTGAAATGGAAAAACCATTTATCTAAGTGTATATCCGTTCTTTAACAGAAATTTTGAGTCTCATTTGATTCCGCTGAAGATAGATTTACTTTAATACAATGAGATATACAATCTTATACTTTGGTGATATGTATGCACTCACCACTAGTGATGCCTGGCTCACAGACAAAGTGTAGAAGTTTCTCTCTTTCACCACTTCTTAACACTGTTTTAAGTATCTTTAAGTGACCATCAATACTCAATCTATGCAGAAGGCGAAGAAGAGACTTCTTATCAATCTTGGCCATGCATCCTTCTTTTGACTCTTCTTCTTTGATATACTATAAAAAAAAAGAAAGAAAACAAATTAAATACAAAAGATTCTTTAAACATCTGGAAATAAATTCTGAACTTGTATATTCCAGATCCATATGTTACAGAGGAGGAAAGAAACTTAAAAATTCAGCTCCTAATCCTAATTACCATCAACATGAAAAATTCAATGCCATGGCTGGGATTTGAACCACGGATCTCTTGGTTCCCATCCAGTTGTTCTTACCAATTGAGCTACCGTTGTCAACATGCCATCCTGACATTAAATTCTCCAATTGACTCATCTAGGGGCTCTCGTATCCGAGATACACCGTTTGTGGCGACTTAACTATCGTAAGTACTTGAATCTCAGGCTTCACTATTAAACTCTTATTATTTAAGTTAATTGATTGAAATTAATCATTTCTTCACACTAGCCATATATAGGCTAAGGTTTTTGATAGATAGAGTCAACATGAAAAATTCAATGCCATGGCCGGGATTTGAACCATGGATCTCCTGGTTTCCATCCAGTCGCTCTTACCAATTGAGCTGCCCTGACATTTAATTCTCCAATTGACTCACATATATATATATATATATATATATATATACATATATATTTTCCCAGTAAACCACTTGGGGCTCTCGTATCCGAGATACACTGTTTGTGGCGACTTACTATCGTAAGTACTTGAATCCCAGGCTTCACCATTAAATTCTTATTATTTAAGTTAACTGATGGAAATTAATCATTTCCTCACACTAGCCATACATAGGCTAAGGTTTTTGATAGAGCCCCTAGTAGTTTACCCCTAGAGCCCCTAGTGGTTTGATCAGTTACAAACGAAACAAGATAGAAATGTGAAATCTTCACCAAATACAAGGAAACAACCAGCATCCCTACTACCATGGCCCCAAAACAATCCAACAGTCTAGCTCGGAGACTGGACACAACCAAGCCGGAGCTCAGAGACACCTGGCAGTCTTGTACAACTGGCATCCCTCCCACCACAACCCACTAGACAGGCTCAGAAACTAGAGACCCACATGCCAGAGCTCAGAAAACACCCGGCAGACTTGCACAACCGGCATACCTCCTACCATGGTCCTGAAATGGCCCACTAGGCTGGCTTGGAAACTGAAAACCATCCTAACAGAGGACGACGGTGTTCCCTAGGAACATGTCATCCTGCCATGCAGTGCTGCAACACCCCCCGACATGTCTACCCTGAAAGAAACCACAAGATGAAAGATGAAGTAAAATGATAATGGAAGTTAAATCAAGGGGCAAGAAATTCGGAGTATGTAATTAACCAACCCAGCATTTGCCTGGCGATCCGGGAAAACCCTGAAAAAAACCATGAGTCAGGTAGGTCGGCCGTGGGAATCAAACCTGGACCGCCTGAATGTGGGCCACAATGAAATCGCCTGAGCCATCCTGCTCGGTTACTTATATATAAATCAAACCAATTATGTTCAATACTAAAATAATTCAATATTATGTTCAAAATTAAACATTAAAAGCCAAACTCATTCCAAATATGCTCCGAATTCCATTGTTTTTGATAATGCACCATTTCATAACACTCAAAAAGTAAAGCCTCTAACTTCAAATTCACTGAAGGAGACCATGAAAATATAGCTCTCAGAATAAAAGGGCACAAACCTAAATACATAAAGTATTTAACAGACAGAACTTTGGAAGAAACTGGCCATATTGCACTGAGACTATGACCATATCACTCACATCCAAATCCTACTGAATTAATCTGGATAGATGTTAAACAGTGGGTTGGTAGCCATAACACTTCAATTAAACTCAAGGATTTTGAACATTCACACTTCTCACAGTTCGAAATAGATGTAGAAAAATAGTAAACATTTGATGACATTATACAAAATAGATCACTACTACAATAAAAATATAATAGAGAATACCACTGAATATCAAAAACACTTTTTAAACCAATTCTCGAACTGTATAAACACTTAAGCTCCACTTACTTTTTAAATTAGGACAAGTTTCAAGGACACCGCGTCCCCATCCTCAGCTGATGTTCTACTGGTTCTTCAGGTGACCGCCTCCCTCTCCTGGCGCTGTTCAATGAGTTGAATGACGTCATCTACTACTGGAATTTCGAAGTTCATTGCTCTCTTTTTGTTCTTCAAAATGTGTATATTTTCCCAAACTGTTAATTCCCAATACTTTTTTGCCGGTACCAAAAGTTTTATGTCTTTGGAAATGTTGTGATTTTTTGACCAGAAGTGATGGGCTATGGCCGATTTATCTGTCTGTTTGTATTTAATACATCGCATGTGTTCTTTCATCCTTGTTTCTAGGTTTCTCTTTGTTTTTCCGATATAAATTTCGTGGCAATCCTCACATCTTACGCTATAAATTCCGGATAGTTTGTTGGTTGGACTTGTGTTTTTTAGCGGGTGATTCAGCATGTTTCTCATGTTATATTTGTTGTGTGGTACTAGTTGTATCTGAAATTGACGGAAAATGTTTTTGAATTTATTAAATGCCTTAGGGTGATACGTAAATTTGCAATATGCTTTCTTTGGGTCGTCAGCTTTTAAAGTGCTAACGTCCTTGATGGTTTTCCGTCTTTTATGCTTGTTTATCATTTTTTTAATAAATTTTGGATCAAAGCCATTCACAATTGCAACATAATTAATGTGATCTACTTCTTTGGTATATTCTTCTATAGTCAATAGGATGTTCACTAGCCTATGGATTAAACTGTGAAATACTGCATATTGGTGTTCTTTTGGGTTGGAGGATGAAAGAACACATGCGTTGTATTAAATACAAACAGACAGATAAATCGGCCATAGCCCATCACTTCTGGTCAAAAAATCACAACATTTCCAAAGACATAAAACTTTTGGTACCGGCAAAAAAGTATTGGGAATTAACAGTTTGGGAAAATATACACATTTTGAAGAACAAAAAGAGAGCAATGAACTTCGAAATTCCAGTAGTAGATGGCGTCATTCAACTCATTGAACAGCGCCAGGAGAGGGAGGCGGTCACCTGAAGAACCAGTAGAACATCAGCTGAGGATGGGGACGCGGTGTCCTTGAAACTTGTCCTAATTTAAAAAGTAAGTGGAGCTTAAGTGTTTATACAGTTCGAGAATTGGTTTAAAAAGTGTTTTTGATTGATGAAGCTCCACTGTTTATAAATACTTCTATTATAGTTTTATTACCACTGAATAGTTTTTATTAAGGGCATTGCAGATAATAGTGAGTGATAATTTGAGGACGTATCCAGTAAAGAAGATACATTATCTTCTGAGCATTATCTTCTGATACATTATCTGAGCAATTTGAGTAAACTTATATAGAATAAAAAGAAGTATTTCAAAAAGTGGAGTGCCATTGTTATTAAAATTAGGCAAATGGGTCAACCTTGTATATACTTTTCTCAACTTACAAGTTTTTTGATGAAGACTAGTTTCAGGGAACTTTTTCCCTATCTATCGAGATTTAACTGTATTGGAACACCACAGTGAAGCGAAAATATAAGAGCTGTAGATGCAAACGATGATTTGCGAAACATGTCCTCAAAATAGGTACGAAAGTGAAGCAGATGTGTAAAAAATACGACTCATCTAAAAATTAATAATAATTTTTCCCTATCGTCAGTTCTGTGGTTGACTGATGATGCATCCAGTGTCTGCATCTGGCTTGGTGTCGTGCTGCCATCTAATGTTCTGGTAAGTTTGATGATGTCATCTACAGCGAGAATTTCAAAATTCATTAAGAGGTCCTGTTTCTTTGTAATAAATGTTTTCCGAAATCTGTAGTTCCAGAGGTTTCTTTGCCTGTTTGATCAGTTCTATTTCTTGTTTTATGTTGTGATTCTCAGACCAAAACTGATGTGCTATGGCCAACTTTTCCATGTGTTTGAATTTAATATTTCTGAAGTGTTTTTTTCATTCTTGTTCCTAGATTCCTTTTGGTCTTACCAATGTATATCTTGTCACAATCTTGGCAACTCATTTGGTAAATGCCTGATAGTTGAGTTTTCGGTGTGCTATTTTTTAGAGGGTGGCTTAGTAAGTTGCAGATTTTGTGTTTGTTCTGAGGGGCTAATTTTATGTTGAAGCTCTTAAATATCTTTTCAAATTTTTAGAGCTTCAACATAAAATTAGCCCCTCAGAACAAACAACATCTGCAACTTACTAAACCACCCTCTAAAAAATAGCACACCGAAAACTCAATTATCAGGCATTTACCAAATGAGTTGCCAAGATTGTGACAAGATATACATTGGTAAGACCAAAAGGAATCTAGGAAGAATGAAAAAACACTTCAGAAATATTAAATTCAAACACATGGAAAAGTCGGCCGTAGCACATCACTTTTGGTCTGAGAATCACAACATAAAACAAGAAATAGAACTGATCAAACAGGCAAAGAAACCTCTGGAACTACAGATTTCGGAAAACATTTATTACGAAGAAACAGGACCTCTTGATGATTTTTTAAATTCCCGCTGTAGATGACATCATCAAACTTACCAGAACATTAGATGGCAGCACGATACCAAGCCAGATGCAGACACTAGATGCATCATCAGTCAACCACAGAACTAACGATAGGGAAAAGTTCCCAGAAACTAGTCTTCATCAAAAAACTTGTAAGTGGAGAAAAGTATATACAAGGTTGACTCATTTGCCTAATTTGAGTAAACTTATTTATATAGTAGACACTGACTGTTCAATGAGGATGTATCCAATGAAGAAGAAAGTCTCTGGTATAGGGAAACTTGAATAAACTTATTCCCAATATCTTCAGTGATACATGTATTAATACAAACACACTTGCACAGCTAATTAAGCTAGGTACACTGTGTACAAATTTTTCACATGAAATGTACAAGAGTGGCATTTGAAGCTAACATACCAATTTGCTTGGTTCTGCAGTCACCTGACTTAATAAGTAAACTTAATTTCAGACTTTCTCCAGGGGCCGAGAATGATGAATTCAACTGTACTTTACAAAGAATTTCGTTGCATCATCTGTGGCCTAACTTAACAGGAGTAATATTTTATTATTTGTTAATTTTTCTTTCTATTAACCCAATTAATATATGTTTATTTCTAACCACCGCTGCCACCACATTACATTTTTGTTCGTAACTAGGTTTCTATATATAAACTAGAACACTTGGTAACCAACTCCACTTATCTGTTTTAAAATTGTCAAAATCCTCCAGGACTGGTTTTGCCTCAGCCAGCAGACTACTTAGCTTTTCTGTTACTTCCAGCAGATGACTGATAGTTTGCTATCATATTGCCATCTGGGGACAAGACAAACTTACCGACTGCATCTATTCCATTCAATTGTTTTAATAATTTACTTTTTGGATTTATTTATGGTTAAATGAAATGATCTGCTACTGCTGACTTATCAATCTGTTTATATTTAATATTTCTGAAATGTTCCTTCACTCTGGTTTCCAAATTACGTTTTGTCCTACCAATGTAAATTGTGACAGTTGAATTGATAAATGTCAGATTTTTTATTATCTGATATGTTATCTTTTTTTACAAAAATGTAGATTTTTTAATGCTGTATTTATTTTGAGGAACCAATATTACACCAAATTGTTTAAATAAATGTTAAAATTGTTTATTTGCCTAAGGATGATAAGTAAACCTTTTAAAATTATAATAATCTTTTACCCTTTTAAGGATAGAAATATCATTTAAAGTTTTTTTTTTTTAAGTTAATTGATGGAAATTAATCATTTGTCACACTAGCTGTATATAGGCTAAGGTTTGGGATAGATAGAGTCAACTTGAAAAATTCAATGCCATGGCCGGGATTTGTACCATGGATCTCCTGGTTTCCATTCAGTCGCTCTTACCCTTTGAGCTACCATGGCCAGCTCTTTGATATTTAAATGTTTCTATCCTTTTGTGTATAAAATCTTTATTAAAACCATAAATTAAAGCAGTGCTAATAAAGTGTTTATATTTTGTATTAAATGCCTTTATTTAGGGGTCTATTTATTAACATGTAAATCAAGAAAATGTATATGAAAAAGAAATCGATCCTGGAGGATTTCGGCAATTGTAAAACAGATCAGTGAAGTGGTTACCAAGTGTTGTAGTTTATTTATAATTAAGGGGCAGATTCCTTTGACATGTCATTTAATGGATCTTAAAAGTCATATTCTCACTTTTTCAGATCTTTGGTCATATTTATGGTTATTTCCATGATAGTCATATTTTGGGGATTAATATAGTGTAGTCAGCAGCCAATTAGAAATAAACCAATTATGATTCTTTAGAAAAAGTAGTTCAAGATTTTGATTCTTCTGATTCGTCATCCATTAAGAGTGTGCAAGACCATGGCAGCAAATATACAGTGGAACTTTGGTCGAATATCAGGTCTGATTATCCACCTAGAAACTGTAGGAATTTCACTTAGTGATGCATTAAAAATTATAAAAGAAATTTAAAGTTAATTAAAGCGAACAAAAGGTAAAGTGGCTGACTAAATTTCTGCAACGCTGCAGAGTCTATTACAGGTTATACTACCCTTTCCAAGATCAGTGACATTCTTTGTGGGTTTGAAGCAAAGTTTCAAGATTCTGAGCTGGCGTTATTCACCTATAACCTCAAGTACTAGTTTCTCCAGATAGAAGAACATTCTTATAACAGTAGAGGTTTCCAATTTGACAAACTAAAAATGTAAATTTTCATTTAAGGTAACTTTGCTGCTGATGAAAACTAACCCTCAGGTATGAACATTTTATCTCTCTTAATTATTCTTTTCTTAAGTTACAATAATTATTCTTCTCTAATGTAACACTTTTTCATCTTAGATTCTACAAAGAGCTGAATTAAGAAGCAGAGAAGATCTTTTCTGCAGAAATGACTGAAATTGTTTATGCATGAACAATTATTAATTGTTTACTAAAGTTTAATGTCAATTAATATAATATTATTAATAATAATTCATCAAGTTATAAAGTTCATATTTAAGCTCTTTTTAGGTCATAAATGCATGCATATTTTCCATTTTTAGGTCATATGAGGGTGAGTCAAATGAAAATCTTAAATATTTTTTAAAATATTATTTATTGTGCACAAGTGGTACAAAGCTGTATCACTTTTCAACATAATCTCCCCCACGCTCAATGCAAGTCCTCCAGTGTTTACAACGTGCATAAATACCTTTAGAAAAAAATTCTTTTGGTAGTCCACATGCAATCACTCATGCACCGTGTGGCGTACCTCTTCATTGGAACGGAACTTCTTTCTTCCCACTGCATCTTTGAGTGGTCCAAACATATGGAAATCATTAACTTTAAAGAGAATCGATTGAAGACAGTGTCGACTCTCTTTAAAGTTAATTTATCATAACAACACTGTTTTCAACACTTCCAAGAAAGGAATATGGAAATCACTTGGAGCAAGGTCTGGTGAGTATGGTGGATGAGGAAGACAGTCAAAATGCAGGTCTGTGATTGTTGCAACTGTTGTACGGGCAGTGTGGGACCTTGCATTGTCATGTTGCAAAAGGACACCTGCTGACAGCAATCTACGTTGCTTTGATTTGATTGCAGGCCGCAGATGATTTTTTAGATCTGTGCATGATGCACTGGTGACAGTGGTCCCTCTAGGCATGTCACAACTCGTGCTTGACCTGGACGTGGAGCATCTTCCACTGAAATCACACCATTTGCAAACTTCCTACTCCATTCATAGACTTGCTGCTGTGACAAACATGCATCACCGTACTGAAACTTCATTCATCAATGAATTTCAATAGGTTTCACACCTTCATTACGCAAAAACCGAATAACACAACGCTGTTCTTCCCTGGTGCAAGTCGCAAGTGGGGCAGCCATCTTTATACTGATACTGCAACAGTATCTGTACATCTGCACTATGCTGTCACCTTCAGGCCATTCTGCACACAGTCTGTAGCACGCTTACCAATTTACAGGACAACGGTCGAAATTTTGATTTGTTATTACAAATGTAAGGTTTTCATTTGACTCACCCTCATATAAATGTGCCCCTTATTTATAATATTTGGATTGCTTCACTGTCAGTCGCTTCAGTTTTTTTACAAATTTAGGTTTTAGGTTTTTGTTCAAAATTGATGAAGCTGTCTATACAAAAACTGTGAAGAGATACATACCGGGCAACAACTAAGAGTTCCTCAAAATGCATTTCATTTACTTTTGTATAATTTTTACAATACTGTTTAGGACAATATTGTTTACAGAAATGTGTGTTATGTTTAGGCTTTACATTTCTCTTCTATGACTGGACTTAGATGTACCAAACAACTTCTAGAGCCCACTACACTACATTATTGCCCTAATTTTCTGAAGGATATTTGGAAGAAAAATATTAATTAAGAATACCATCAAGTATCAATCATACATTCAGGAACATAAGTTATTCAAGTAAAAGTTCTAAGTTAATAACAATAGTACTAGTGAGAAACTGCAGAGTTCTGCTTACCAGTATTACATTAACTTTGACTTTTCTAAAATTTCACTCCCTCTTCTCCTTAGTTCTGAATAGCAGGGAGACCCAGACAACTGTCCTACCATGCATGCAGTTTTTAAATGAGTTGGGAAAGTTCACAATATTTCTGTTTATAGAGCTGAGCCCAATAGCTGTTTTAACCTTTTTGCACAAGCTTGTGAAGTTGCAGGATGTTTCATATAGCTGTGCAAAAAAGTTTAGCTCAAATATCAGGCCATTTTTACAAGTATATTTTAAGATAAATCTCTAGCTAACATACAGGCCAGGAAAAAAAAAAGGTGTACAACAGCAAAAATTTAAACATTACCTTCATGAGCTTTGTGTAGTCATGGATTACTTTGTGTTTGCGAACACTTTCTATAATCAGATTTGCACGCCTTAGAAGTCTGTATGTTATATTTGGTGTATTCAGCCTTTTAGAAGAACTGAAAACATCTGCAGTGAATCCTAGGGTATTCCTGTTTCAGAGAAAAACATTAAGCTTCAGATTAAGCAATGGAAATATCAAATCATTACACATAACAAAATAATACTTCATTTCTGTTAATTTATATTTTTATCTGGATAATTTATAATTGTGTACGTAATGGACCACCACAAAACCAAAAACTGTATTTTTAAAACTCTTTTGTCTATTTTTTCTCCCCAAACAAGAATGGCCACACTAATTGTTATGAAACTTGGATATATGACAGGAATGTCCAACATGCATATTGTTGGGTGCCACTGCCACCATTATTATGCACTTGTTTATTTTTCACACAGGCACTGTACTTGATTTTGTTCATAGTATTTTTAGCATATGTTATATATTGAACTCTTGTGGTGGACTGCAGAGTAAAGCAATCCTTCATAACACTTTTGAGGGCCTTGAATGACAGAATTCCACACAGGAATAGGGGGAAGTTAGCTGGTATCAGAAGGAACTCTCAGATAGTATCAGTTTCTGGTTTTCAATATGTTGTGTCAGCAAATTTAGCTCAGGGGGCATTCAAAAAGAAACGAGCCGGAGTCTGGTATACGCAAACCGGTGACTGGATGGTAATATTGTGGCGCCTGTAACGAAGTGTTGTTCTGACCAGAGCATGGAAGTTCACAGCCCATTGCTAGAGGGCATGTCACGTGACCATACAAAGCTATTAGCAGCATGCCTCAATCATCCAATGCTGCCAGTTGCATTGCAAACAGTGAAATGGAGGCATCAAAAGAAGAGCAGAGGTGTTGTTTTCTTTTTTCAGAATAGTGTGATGCAGCCATGGGCCTCAGTTATTAAGATGTTGAATGGTAAGGTGGTAAGTATTCTCACTTAGCATATATATAATAATAATAATAATAATAATAATAATAATAATAATAATGATAATGATAATGATAATGATAATGATAATAATGATAATAATAATAATAATAATAATAATAATAATAATAATAATAATAATAATAATAATAATAATAATAATAATAATAATAATAATAATACTTTATTATCACCTTATCACCTAGAAATATTAACAAAAGATAACCAGAATGTTCTGGAGGTTTCCCTTTTCCTTGCCTCTCAAACATTCTGGGACTCTGAGAAAGATTCCAGCTGCATATAAGCAAACATTCTCATTGAGTGAGTCAGAAAGTGAGTTGGTGAGTATGTTTCTGATGTGACATCATATGATGCTCTGCAAGTGATTTTATGACGACAGTTATGACAAACTGGGAGTGCTGTGTTCCAGAGAGATTACAAATCTTGTGTTCAATTACCCAGTGAATGAATTGCTCAACAAGAGGCTGCTTTGCACATATTTCATTACACAGCTGGTGTCAGAAGTGGGATATAAAAGTAATATGGAGGAAATGACCAAAACATGTTAGCTGGAATGGAGAAAATGGAGGTTGAAATAAAGAGAGTGCAGAAGACAGACTGGTGCAGAAGAAATGGAGCCAAAAATGAAATCTGGAATAGAGAAAATGGAGATAAAATGGAGATAAAATAAAAGGTTTTATGAAGGAGAAAGAATTACCAGGAGTGCACTCTGGGTTAGCTACTGTACGGGACCAAGCTCTGTATGGCTGCAGGATGCAGGGAAGTCGGTTAAGGGAGGTAAGCTGCTGACATGTGGCAATGCTTGCATAAAGCCACATTACATTGTTGTTCCTTGTATATGCACCTTACACTGTCAGTGGTGGTGCTCTCACTTCTAAGCATTTGTTGTGAATGTTACAAGTGCCAAGCTAATGTAACTTATTATGAAGGAAGGTACATCAGAGATCTTTCATAAATGAAGTCTTATGATCCATAGTGAGGCTCATCAGTTGATTTGGAACATCACAGAAAAATGTGACAAGGAATCCAGGCATAATTCCTTAAATTTTCCACTTAAGCAAGCAACAAAGAGGGCAGCAGACTGTTGTGGAAAATCAGAACATTTCATTCTATAGATTAGAAAGGAGAGTTAACATCTTAAGGTGAAAAGTAGAGGTTCTGTTGCATTTTCAACACCGGGGAAAAAAATAATACCATACAAAGACAACTGAAAAGTGTTTATGGATGAATGTCTTAAGTGTTATCTGGAATGTTGTTCTAGACTTCTACAAGAATTCCAACAGGAAAGAAGCTCCTGTTGATTGTTAAGCAGAGGATACATTTTCTTTGGGACACAAACTCTTTGATAAGAGATTTAACTTTGATAAGAGTTTTAAAAACTATTAGCTTCAAGTGGAGAAAATGTGGAAGCAAACAGAAGATTTTAATTGAAAAATTCGAAACTACACAGTGGTGTCATGAATACCCTGTACATATTAAAGCTTTGTGGGAAACTGGCAGAAAGCTTATTTATTTAAATGAAACTTGATTGGACAATATCATAACCATTTACTGGCAGTCTGAAAAGATTTTTGCAGTGGCCGAAAGTTACAATGCAAGCAATCGGCTCATTCTTTTACGTGCTGGAGGCACGAATGGAGTGAAAATTTATAAAGCAGGAAGCACCAGTGGAGATTATCATGGCCAAATGAACCATGAGAAATAGTTGAAAGAAATGCTTATTCAAAATATCCCACCTTCAGTTATAATTTTGGTCAATGCTCCATATCATTCAGAATTATCTGACAAGTGCCCCACAAAATATTGTGCAAAGAAAGAGATACTGAATTTCTTGCAGAAATGTAGTGGTAAATGCAACATGGAAATGAGGAAAAGAGATTAACTGTCCCTTCTGAATTCCATTGTCCAGAAAATAGGAGCACAGAATTGATAGGTTTCTTATGAGTTTAGGACACGTACCAGTAAGATTACCGCCATACATGTGTGATCTAAACCTTGTCAAGTTTGCTTGGGCTAGGATAAAAGATCATATGAGAAACTGCAACATTGTCAGAAACCCGAGTTTGCAGAAACTGCAAGAACTTACACAGGAGGCCATTGAAGCAGTAATGGAAGCTGACTGAATAGGGTTTTATAAGAAAGTGGAGGAAACAGAAGCTGAATATTGCAAAAATGACTGGCATCAGATGATGATAGTTCCACCAGTGACAGTGACTGTAACAATGAGCATATTTTCAGAGATGGTGATGAGGCAGCTACACAGCCAATGTGATGCAAAAGTGGATTACAACAGCTATCAAGCTCTGTATGCCTTGTTTTTTTCTCCCATATTAGGCATTTTGAATTAAATTAAATGCACACTGTATGAAAAAGGTTATCCTTAAATGGTGTGTCATATTACATGAACAGATAAGCAGCACCAGTTAATGTGGTTTGGCATTTACTTGCACTGTTCAGTTTTATGCATTCATTGAAAACACTGAAATTCCACTGTCTATCTGGCTGCTAGCCTCCTCTCCTCTCTCTGAAGCCATTCTTACTCAAAGTAAACTTGATCAAGTTCCTCCCAACCATAGAGAGCTTGGTCCCATAGAGTACAGGTAGGTTGCTGATCCTAGCAATGCATGCTGAAATTACTGGTTTGCACGCCAAGAATTGCATAACATGTTGTAAACATAGTGTTTACAAGTATAAATGTTTATATAGTGAGATACTGAATGTCAGTCTATGAAACTGCATATAGAGAACAGACAGCTTAATCAATAAAATTAGTACAGAAATGGTGCAAGTACTTACTTCTTAATTGAAGGTACATTCTTGAACAAACTGATGACTTCTGTGTGAATACTATCCAAAGTTCTTCTTTGATCTTGCTTCGAGTTTTCTAAAGGAAGTGGTTTGGGTTTCTTGAATTCTGGCTCATTTTCATCAGGTTCAACTTCAAGTGGATGTTTACACACAATCCTTGGCTTTTTTACCTCAGGCTTTTTCTGCTTACTAAGTGCTAAAATTTTTTGCCAACGATATGAACCCTTTCCTGGTTTTTGAAATGGTGAAGTAAGCTTTGATCTATACTTGCGGAGAATTTTGCTTTTCTTTATGGGTGGACCAAGTTCCTTTATTCCAGTTATACGACGTTTATAACGTCTTTTAGATAAGTGAGATGGATTCACATTTTTAGCTTGCTCACTGTTATTCTCTATTATGCTATTACTAGAAGCTTCAGATTTAACAACTGAGTCAGTTTTATCTGTGGTAAGAGAATTAACAGATTCATTTACACCTGTTTCAGTGGGTGTAACAGAAAGATCGATTTCTGTCTGTGATAATGGGACTTCATCCACTCTACATGAATTGTCTAGAGTTCCTAGTATTGTCTGTAAAACAGTGTCAACAGTTTTAGTTTTTTCAAACGCTTCTTTGTCACAAGTTGATCTGAGTCTTTCTAAAGCTTCTCTTGAAATCTTAACCACTGATTTTCCATTTGCTGTGAAAGACTTTTGTAAACCTTGTTCTACATTTGCAGCATTATCTTTTCTGTTCTCTTCTATATTAATCTTACTGTCTATAGTTTGCTTTTCCATTCTTTCTACATTTATTTTATTTTCTTTGTTCTCATATTCATCATTTCCTTGTTTTTCTCCAGTTTCTTCTGCTGCTTTACCACTTTCATTTTGATTTTCTCTGCATTTCCCATTTTCTTTCATTTCTTTCTCGTTCTCACTGCTTCCCAGATTTTCCTTCTTTCCTTTGCCTTTTTCAGTTGTTTCACATATTTGTGTTGAAGGTGGGTACCCTCCAACCAGTTTTATCATTTTTTCCCTCTCTCTTTTGAATTCAACATTGTATCTGCCATCTTTATCAAATTTCTTGGATATATATCTATAAAGTAAAAAAGTACCAATATTAGAAGCCTAAATAAATATGCAAATAACTGAAAAATGTGAACTGTCATGAATAATTTTCTTACACTCCACTTTAATACAGTTAAATCTTTTTTATTTGGACCTTGTTAAACCAGAGAGCACTTAATCCAGAAATAAGTTTCAAGGAAAGTAGTTTATGTAATAGGTGAATGTAAAATAAACTAAAAGAACATTGCATACATATTTTAGCGAATCACCATGCACCATATTTATCTGAAGCTCAATGGATACCTAGTCATTGTGGCCAGAAATGACACTGCTGATAATATTGCTAAACAGGCAACATTTTTGGGACCTAAACCTATGCAAATAATTTCTTTAACCAGTGCATATTGTGTAGTTCATTCTCATTTAACAAATTTATAGATCAAATTATAGCCTTTTACTGAAAAAGGCCAAGCACTTTAAAGCATTCAAAAGAAATCTAATAATTTACAAATGTTCTGCTATATTCACAGACACATACAAACTTAATCTCAGAAACTATTTGTAGTTGGTTTATTAATACTCGTCACTTACTTGTTTATATTTATGAGAGACTAGTTTCAAAGGCATTCGCCTCCATTTTCAATCTCTTTCCAACTGGTATCTCACCAGTTGGAAAGAGATTGAAAATGGAGGCGAATGCCTTTGAAACTAGTCTCTCATAAATATAAACAAGTAAGTGACGAGTATTAATAAACCAACTACAAATAGTTTCTGAGATTAATTTTGACGTCACTGTTACTAAATTCCTCCAAACACATATATCATACAAACTTTTTTAGCAAGAGCCAGGACTAGCCATATTCACACTTAGAAGTAGTTGTATCTTCACCATTTAAATCTTGTTGACTCCAGTAGTTGTTGCTGGTACAAAAATAGTGAAGATGATTTGGAACGTATCCTTTTAAAGTGTCCTGACACAAACATACATAGAACTAATCTAAAATCTACATACCTTGGACAATTCCCTTCAATACATACAAAATTCACCTCATCTTAGGAATGTGGCTACTAAAATATACAACAAACATTGTGCTCTGTACTGATCATTTCTAAGAAGAGGAAATTCATAGTGAAGTACAGTGGAAAATGCGTTGTCAGCTAATAGCTGCATACACTACGAAGAAAGAAAGAAATCTGAGACTCATTTAATTTGGGTAAAGAACACAGGAATTTTCTGACTTAGTTCTACATAATAAAACTGACAACTTGAAGATAGAAGAATTTTCCGGGCTCAGGAGCCGTGGTCTGATGAAGTTGGAACATCCATATGTTTTGTTCACGTCTGCGGTGAACATCATCAGTGGTGACGTGGTCTGAAGTCTTCTGGGTGAAGTTTCAGTCACAATTGACTCACTAGCTGGTGATGCGGCTGTATTTATACTTGGTCTGCCGTCTCGTGGTTGGCTCAGCTGGCGCTCCTTGGGAGGGGGTGGTGGTAGGCGGGACTAGCTGCTCCAGTGTAGTCAGAACTTGAATGGTTTGCATGTTTTCTGTATATAGGCTAAGGTTAGGCTAAGTGTGGAGAAATGATTAATTTCCATCAATTAACTAAAATAAAAAGAGTTAAATGATGAAGCCTGGGACTTAAGTACTTACGATAGTAAGTCGCTACAAACGGTGTATCTCGGATGTGAGAGCCCCTAGAGGTTTACCGGGGAAATATACGAGTCAAATGGAGAATTTAATGTCAGGATGCACGTTGGCCATGGTAGCTCAATGGATTAGAGCGACTGGACGGAAACCAGGAGTTCCGTGGTTCAAATCCCGGCCATGGCATTGAATTTTTCATGTTGACTCTATCCATCAAAAACCTTAGCCTATATATGGCTAGTGTGGAGAAATGATTAATTTCCATCAATTAACTAGAATCCATTAGATACTTTGAATTCAGTCTTCCCCAGTCTTTCAGCTACCTGTTTAGCATATTCCTGTAACATAAGCCCTGATATGCAGTGATTTGCCCTAACACAAACCCACCCACACTATTTCATTAATGTCCTGGTTTCCAGTTTTCTTAAGTTCTCTCTTTATTTTCCCATTAGCACAGTTTTCTCACCGCTTCAGAATTTTCATTTTCTTCTTTAGAATTTCATAAAATTGAGTTTTGCCTACATTGAGCACCTTCATGATCTACTTTACACTCAATCTATCTCTTTCACTAGCATAAATCACTTTCACTTTCATATTAAGATCTAGTACAATTCTTGTTTTGGAAGCAATGGTGACTATAGGAAATAAGCCATCACCTTTGTTTAAGTTGAGACGTGTACTGTTACACCATCTGACAGTGGGAATTAGAAAGAGACAATCAGCCGAGCTTATTGTTAACTATGCAGTAAAGGATAACTGTGACAGATTTCCAGTATTCGTACCGTCATTAGTGCACACCCTCCTGGATAAATTAGAAGCAGCAATATGGTTATGTTTCAAATGAAACATCACGTAGTTAGAGCAAACAATGCACATTTTTACTGTATGCCTGAAGATTTTCTAAACTCTGCATTCCAGAATTGGAAATCTTCCATCAAAACACATACTTTGATTTCCGTTGTCCACGTAAGACAGTTTCCATTTAATAAAGGTAATTTAGCATGTTTTTCACTCCTATATTCATGGCAGCATGAAATATTTCTCTTTAAGACGGATTTCCACTTAACCAGGGATCCAATGAAGGCAGGTTTTATTGTGTATAGGTTTGCTGTGGTTTTAGAATCAAGGATAATAAATTGTCTACTTATAGGTCTGGAGTAATTATTTCACCACAACATATGAATTAGAAATAAGACTTGGATCACCAGATGGGAATTTGAAATTAATAATTACCACTCGAAAACCACAGCACAATAAATTGGGCAAAGAATTTTATAGCCATTATTTGTAAAGCAGCTGGTGGAAACTAACATTCTACTCCAACATTAAAAAGTTAGATGCAGAAAAGCAAGATGGCCATTTAGGAGCATTTCAATTCCTTGAAATGGTTTGCACCGCCACCGCCACCATCACCATCATCATCATCATCATCATCATCATCATCATCATCATCATCTAATGCTACGAGTGGTTAAATCAAGTACTATTAAACCAGAGTTACAAAACTTTAATCCACAGCATTTTGCATTATGTTTTACAATAAAGCAATATTTGCTTCATTATTTGTTTGTTTCCCCCCCAGTGTTAATTACATTTAAAGAGAATAAAAATTGACAAATATTATTGACTTATTTTGCATTCTTGAGATAATGAAAAATGAGGCTCATAATTCATAGGACAGAACACAATTGCAATATATTCAATCTAACATCATGTAACTGGTTGCTATTGGCTTACAAATTTCACTTCATATACTATCAAAACAGATCAGTTAAGAAGAACATCATATGTTACTAAAATTAGGCAAATGAGTCAACATTGTATACACTTTTCTCCACTTACAAGTTTTTTTAATGAAGGCTAGTTTCTTTGAACTTCTTCTCTATCCTCCGTTCTGTGGTAGACTGATGATGCATTTGATGTCTGCATTTGGCTTGGTGTTGTGTTGCCATCTGATGTAAGTTTGATGACGTCATCCATGACAGGAATTTCAAAATTCATCAAGAGGTTCTGTTTCTTTGTAATGAATATGTTTTACCAAATCTGCAGTTCTAGAGGATCAAAAAGGCAAAGAAACCTCTACAACTGCAGATTTGGGAAAACATATTCATTACGAAGAAACAGAACCTCTTGATAAATTTTGAAATTCCCACCGTGGATGATGTCATCAAACTTACCAGATTATCAGATGGCTGCACAACACCAAGCCAGACACAGACACCGGTTGCACCATCTGTGGCTGCACCACAGAACTGAGGATAGGGAAGAAGTTCCCAGAAATCAGTCATTAAAAAAACTTGTAAGAGGAGAAAAGTGTATACAAGGTTGACTCATTTGCCTAATTTTAGTAACAATGGCACTCCACTTTCTGAAATACTTCTTTTTATTCTATATAACATCATATGTGTTTACTGCTCCGAGAGGGTTATGCATGAGAATGACCAACACTACTACTTTTTTTCTTTGACCACTTTATTTCACTAAGCACAGGAATAGATTCTCAACGTTTTCCTAATCCTCGCACACCACAAAAGGGGATATTTGCCTCAATTTGTGGTAATTTTCTAGTTGTTCCCTGTTTTGTTAAAGTGGCTGTATAGTTACCATAACAAAACTGCTTTTCTCCTTTGAGCCAAAAGTAATTTAAAACCACTAGCACATAGATTAACACTATTTGAAAAAAGTCCACTACATTCAAGAATAAAAATGTAAAATAAATTACCCACTAAAATAATGCAGACAAAAGATATAAAAACATTTAATAAAGCCGTCAAAGACATGCTGGTAAAGAGGGCATATTACTCAGTAAGAGAATATCTAGAGGATAGTTTATAACCATTAATTATACTCTCTCCACTTTGTAATGGCATTTTGCCTAAATATTGTACATTATTAGTTGCAAACACCTGTATAAATCAAAAACACTTTTAAACCAATTCTCGAACTGTATAAACACTTAAGCTCCACTTACAAGAATACAACAAACTCTTTAATTTATGCATCAACCAAAACAGCTTCATGTTCAACCAAAAATATTACAAACAAACTTCAGGTTTAGCCATGGGCAACCCCATCTCACCGTTATTAGCGGATTTGTATATGAGTTATTTGGAAACACGGGTGACAGCAGCATTTCCACATATTTTTAAAGTGTGGTTTCGTTATGTGGATGACATATTTGCCATAATACCAAAGAAGTTAGCACAGGATGCGCTAAAATTATTGAACCTGCAAGACCAATCCATAAAGTTCACCACTGAAACAGAACAAGATGGATGGTTACCGTTTTTGGATTTAAAAATTATTAAAAAAGGAGACAAATTAGAGTTTGGCATATATAGAAAATCAACACATGTGGATAACTACATTAAAAACAACAACTCCAACCCAAAAGAACACCAATATGCAGTATTTCACAGTTTAATCCATAGGCTAGTGAACATCCCATTGACTATAGAAGAATATACCAAAGAAGTAGATCACATTAATTATGTTGCAATTGTGAATGGCTTTGATCCAAAATTTATTAAAAAAATGATAAACAAGCATAAAAGACGGAAAACCATCAAGGACGTTAGCACTTTAAAAGCTGACGACCCAAAGAAAGTATATTGCAAATTTACGTATCACCCTAAGGCATTTAATAAATTCAAAAACATTTTCCGTCAATTTCAGATACAACTAGTACCACACAACAAATATAACATGAGAAACATGCTGAATCACCCGCTAAAAAACACAAGTCCAACCAACAAACTATCCAGAATTTATAGCGTAAGATGTGAGGATTGCCACGAAATTTATATCGGAAAAACAAAGAGAAACCTAGAAACAAGGATGAAAGAACACATGCGATGTATTAAATACAAACAGACAGATAAATCGGCCATAGCCCATCACTTCTGGTCAAAAAATCACAACATTTCCAAAGACATAAAACTTTTGGTACCGGCAAAAAAGTATTGGGAATTAACAGTTTGGGAAAATATACACATTTTGAAGAACAAAAAGAGAGCAATGAACTTCGAAATTCCAATAGTAGATGACGTCATTCAACTCATTGAACAGCGCCAGGAGAGGGAGGCGGTCACCTGAAGAACCAGTAGAACATCAGCTGAGGATGGGGACGCGGTGTCCTTGAAACTTGTCCTAATTTAAAAAGTAAGTGGAGCTTAAGTGTTTATACAGTTCGAGAATTGGTTTAAAAGTGTTTTTGATTGATGAAGCTCCACTGTTTATAAATACTTCTATTATAGTTTTATTACCTGTATAAATGTAAATAATATTTGTTATTATATTTTTCATTGACGTGTCACCTGTTTACGGAGCTAATGCTCACTTTGTAAATGTTTGTGATGAATAAAGTTTTATCATCATCATCATCATCATCATCATCATCATCATCATCATCATCATCATCATCATCATCATCCTGTTAATGCAAACATTGTTCATTTGGACAACCTTCAGCTTCCACTATACCAAATTAAAAAGAGTTTCTGAGATTAAATTAAAAAGATTTTACTTAGACAGTGGTACTTTGGGGAAAATTTAAAAATTGCAAGAACATATAGAAATTATTACTAAAATTAGGCAAGTGAGTCAACCTTGTATATACTTTTCTCCACTTACAAGTTTTTTATGACTGAGTCTACCACAGAGCTGACGATAGGGGAGAAGTCCCCAGAAACTAGTCTTCATAAAAAACTTGTAAGTGGAGAAAAGTATATACAAGGTTGACTCACTTGCTAATTTTAGTAACAATGGCACTCCACTTTCTGAAATACTTCTTTTTATTCTATATAATATATAGAAATGTTACACTTTTAGCTCAAAAAACTTGCAGTCAGGTTGGGTGAAATTGATACTTTTTGGAAAAACCGAAAACTTAACCTTAATGCACAAAAAACTTCTACATATTTTAGCTTGACTCCTAATGAAACTAAAACTGCCTATAGCTGCAGAAGTACTAACCTGCAAACTCTTTGTCTTCCAACATCATTCATGTAAGTGGCTACAACACCTTTCTTCAGCAGATTGCGACAAAGAGTCCTGGATTGAAGTTTGGTAACACCTAATGTTCTACTTAGTTCCATCTGGCTAAGACCTTCTGGACCTGCATCATCCAGAACTTTGATAGCTTGACTCATTAAGGATCGATCTGCAACCATACCTCCTGTATCCAAAACACCTAAAAATATGTGTGTTTGGAGGAATTTAGTAACAGTGACGACAAAATTAATCATAAAAACTATTTGTAGTCGCTTTATTGACACTCGCCACTTACTTTTTTATATTATTGAGGGACTAGTTTCAAAGGCAATGGCCTTTGAAACTAGTTCCTTGATAATATAAAAAAAGTAATAACAAATGTCAATAAACCGACTACAAATAGTTTCTACAATTAAAAATATTTACATCAGAATGTTATAAGAAGCAGTTGTGTAAAATCTTTATCTGATAATTTACTATTTAATTAAATTACTACTTAATTTACAATTAACTTGACTTAAGCTGTGAGTCTCTTGTAGGCTACAGATTGAATGACAGCTATTGATATTAGCTTTTTATTTCTTTTATCACCAATAACAATATTCACATCAAAGTAAATAACATAGCTCAAAAGTTACCAATTCAAAAATGTTTCAAATCTCTATTATTGTAACTAAATCTTTCCTGATCCTGTTTCCTGAGCTATCTTCAATTGCACTAATTCCAATCTTTTCCCAAGATTTATTCTTAACCTTTTATAATATTCTTCCAACATTTGCATATTTTTATCTCCTTTAATTCCTAAAACCTTTCTTCTCATTTCTTACCTTTCTTCATATAAAAATAAAAATTACTCACTTCCACTAAAATATCACCTGTCAACCAAGTCTCTACAACTCCTATCACATCACCTAATCTTAAAATATGCATTATTTCACCATTCTTCAACTTTTCCAACATCCCTTGCATATTCCACGATATAATTCCCCAATAGCTTTTCCTATAACGATCCCTTTCTCTCGAACCTGAATTGCTGCAATTTGGTTTTGCTCCTTGTCAACCTTGTCCTGCTTACTGGATCCCTCCCTCTCTGTCTTCAACCCGAAGTCATGGCGATGAGATTATGCTGAGCCCAGATCCTTCCACACATCTATTCCTGGAGGTGCTCCCAAGGCCATACTACATACATCATCAATCAGCTGTCCTTCTGGTGAAACCTGTTTGCTGGGTGAAGTCATCTGCTCTCCCCTTTTATCTTCTCTGCCACCACTGCTAGCCATATTACATGTCCTTGACGTCATCTGAGCATCCTGATCGCTGGCGCATGTGCTGTTCCGGCACGTGTGCTGTCTGGCGCATGTGCTGTTCTCTGTTGACTGTCTGATATTTAACTGACATATATCCTGCTTTCTATAAATGATCCAAAGGTCTAAGCCTCTCACCTAAGCCTTGAATCCCCTGGCTCTCGCATTTTTCATCTCTTTTAGTAGCACATTTACTTCTCTCTCTTTCTTCCCGTAGTGATTTTCCACGAATATTCTGGTCTCTTAATTTTTTTGCCCATTTTATTTTCACTGTTGCCACTTAACTATTACTGATCTGGGGTTTATGCCTCTCCAATCTACTCTGAATGTTTCTACTATTTCCCAGCAGCCAAGCTTTATTTCTAATTTATCTTCAACAATTTCCTCCACTTGCTCCCAAACTCGTTTCCCTCTTGCTTCCTCTATTCCAAAAATTATTACATTAATTTTTCTTCTCCTCTCCTCTGCTTTCTTCAAATTTGTAATTCTTCTCTTACATTTGATGAATAGTTGAATTGCTCGACTCGGTAGTGTAGATGGTAGCATGTCTGCCTCACGTTCAAGAGGTCCCGAGTTCGAATCTCGGTTAGGATGAGTTACCTGGATAAGGGTTTTCCCTTATCCTAAAAGACAAATATAGGGTAGCTCTAAGCTCCATGGACCCTGGATGCATTTGAGCATCATTTCACAAATTTCATTCATCGTCCGATATGACTTAACGTTGGAGGACGTAATTACACAAAAACATTCCATGAATTCTTTGTTTACCTCCTGTTTGAAATTCCCCCATGCTGATTTTATTTCTTTGAATTCTTTTACCATTTTAACTTCCATTCTCTTTTCCATTAAGCTCTGTCATTTCCTCTACAATGTGCTTCAACATTCCCATAACTTGTTGCATCTCCAGTCCCGGGTTTAGTTCCACTCCTCCAATTATTAGTAGCGTCATTGAAACCAGTACAAACCACATCATCATTTTGGTCTGTTCTCCCGAATTTTTACTACCGAGATAACATTTTGCGGTGTTAAAGAGCACTATTCTCTATATACTTCTAACTGGACACCCATTTTCTTCTCGCTGCCGCGCACCCGTAAAATCATGTCCGACTCCTCTCGCTTCCTGTGAATAGCTCCGAGAATGCTTTACTTAAATAACACTTAAAAACAAAGAAAAAGCTATATAAAGCTCTAGACATTAGAAAATGCTGCTAAGGATTAAAGATATCATACCTTGCACATGATCGCTTTCCTCATCTTGTTCATCATCTTTTGACCAAAGATCTCTAACGTCCAGTTCTGGATTAATCAGCTTAAGAACTCTAATGACCCTTTCTTTGTCACTGCCCTTATGTTTCCATTCTGCTCTAGTTGCTTCAGGATATAACTCTCTGTATGGCAGCCTCTGGGAAAAAAAAAAAAAAAAAAAAATATATAAGAGAAAGTATATTTGAATTAATTTTTGCTTATACTTTATTATTTCCTCTACAACTTACCCAAGGTATTCTGGGTGTGACTTCCCCTGATTCTCAACTATAACTTCATTCCGTTTTCAGTCACTAAGGGACCTAGTTCAACCTCAAGAGACCAAGGGTAAGAAATTAAATTTTATTATCTATTTTGCTAATAGTTATGGCTTCACTGTGTCAATTCCAATTGGCTATGAAATGCTACCTATATGTTATTCCACCATGAAAGCACTCACTAATAACGGAAGTTACAGAATTCCAAATAATTAATACATAAAATATTTTCTTAACAATACTTTCAAATGAAATATTATTTTCTTTCTTTTTAATGTGAAAACAGCAGTCATCAGTTTTACATCACAGGATTTTGTTACCAATTAGATCTCTGGAAAGAAAAGAATAACTGCACACTTTTAATTCTTTTAATTTAAAAAGAAATTCTCTCCGCAAAAATTTAAATATCTTATAGGTTTAATAGTTTAAGAAAATATATTGTACAAGGGCTGATCAACAAATACTGAGACTGATATGTTCCTGTAGCTTCTGTGATAATTTCCTGTCTGTAAATGTGTAGTGTTTAATGCCCGCTTTTACTACATACAGCACTGATGATACATGTGATGAAGATGGAGCACTGGTGGAATGAGATGGCAGGAAAATCTGGAGATCCCAGAGAAAACTCACCCCAGTGCCATGTTGTCCACCACAAATCTCATTTTGCGGTCACCTGGGATTGAACCCGGGTCGCCTTGGTGAGAGCCAAGTGGTCTAACCTCTCAGCCACTGTGCGGCCTACCTGTATGTAACAAATATTTGAAAAGAGCAGGTTTTTATGTATGATGTTCATAGGTGGCAGCACTCTCATATCAGTAGGTTGGTAGTAATGCTCTATTTTGTAGATGCCACGTGCATTTCACATACAAGACAATAGAGCTGATGCAAAAGGAGTAGTAAAGCGCAATCAAATTCTTGTTTTCCTATAAATTATACAAATACTGAAACTTACCAAAAGCTGAAACATGCGAACAGTGAAGATGCACTACCTTGTGCAACAGTGTTTAGGTGGTTCAAGGAGTTCAAAGAAGGTCACTTGTCAGTGTTAAGCAAGGTGCACTTGGTGTTTCGGCTTCTGCTGTGACTGAAATCAACATCTACACAGCTGTTGTGATTGTCCATGAGGATTGGCGGATAGCATTACATAACCTCAGTGAAGTGCTGAGAATATCATGTGGCAGTGTCTTTACAATTATGCACGATCATCTCCATATATGACTGCAGTTTGTACCCTTGGATGTCATGTCTGTTGATTCCCGAACAAAAAGCTGTGCAAACAGAGCTGTGAGATGCTGCGCCTCTTTGCTGATGGAGGGGATGCATTTTTGAAACTGATTATCACCAGTGATGAGTTATGGCTTCATCATTATGATCCTGAAGGAAAACAAGCCAGCTCAGTGTGGAAATCACCATTTACCAATACCATAAAAAGGCAAAAGTTGTACCATATGCAGGGAAAGTGATGATCACATTCTTTTAACAGTAATGAAGTGATTTACCAGCATGCAATTCCCCCTCACATACTGCTACAGCAGCATACTACATGTCAGTATAGGCTACTGAGTAAGCACATAGCAAAGAAACGACCAGAACTTTCTTGGACTGAGTGGTGACTTCATCACGGCAATGCATGGCCTCACATCACAAATTAAGTCATGCAGTTTCTGGCTCGAATATTACCTTTGTACTGCAACCACCTTATAGTCCTGATCTTGCAAGCTGTGAAATTTTTTAACTCCCATTACTAAAGGCAAAGCTTAGGGGCATTTTATTTGAGAACTCTGAAGCAGTGTTCAAGAAAAGTGAGGCAATTCTCAAGGACCTGATAAAGAATGGTCTGCAGCAAGTGTTCAAGGAATGGCAGAGATGCTATAAAAAGTGCAATGAAGTATGAGGGGACTACTTACAAAAAGATCATGTAAACATTGAAATGGAGTAATAAACATCTGTGAAAAAAAAATCAGTCTCAGCCTTTGTTGATCAGCCCTCGTAACTAGAGCCTTCTATTTTAATTACTTCTGTTCTTTAATGTGTAAATGTTGTTAAAAAGCTCACTATGTAATTCCACTAGTCAGTAATATTTTGCTTCAGCATGATACATGAATGTTATGTTATGAAACTACCTCATCTGTTTGGGCATATTTCAAAGAAAATGTAAAATAATTGCACTGAGAAAGTCATGTTTTACCTTTTCATTTTAAAATATACATACCATATCTGTTTTTATGAGACGTTGAAAATCACTTGTCTTGCACAGTTTCTTCAGCACGTTAGGAAATCCTATTGCTTTACGAATTTCTTCATACTCAGCTAAGTAATTTGGTCGTTGCTTAAGTATTCCTATTATCTTCTCTGTGAAATAGATTGCTTTTGGTTTCCTTTCAACATAAAATCTTGGCAGTTGAAGCAAGCTGCCACTGCAGTTTTGAAAGCCTGTTTTCAAATGGTGTACCTGTGATAATGTTAATACATTTTGACATAAAAATTTCATTAATATATAAATGTGCATGCCATAGGTAATGTTTCTTCTGCCATTGTTACTTATTTCAGAACATACCTGCTTTGTAATAAGCTTATGCTTGCTGAGGTATTTTCGATGATAAAATAGTGCTTTAGGAGATTCACCCATACGTTGGAGGCTGACTTTTCCCTGTGTTACCTCTCCCAAAAAGCGAGATCTCCCTATTCTTTCCAAGACACAAAACTGCAGTACAGTGAGCTCTAGATTAGGATCAACATTTCTACCCATAAGAGCATTTTCTCTTGCTTCTTGTGAGGCAACCAAAACAAGCTTGTTCCCCCACCTGCAAATTAAAATTGAAATTCTTCTTGTATTTACAATTTTGTGGACCACATAGCAGGTTTACCTTAGATAAGCAGAGAATTTTTTTCCACATAATATGAACTTATATATAATTTGAATAATGGTTTACAAAGTCTAATCAGGTTATCCCTTTCCAAGTAGGATAGAACTTTTCTTTTAATTTCTTTGAATTCATTCTCTTCAATCATTTGCACCATTCTTTTACAATCTATTTTATTTCTTGTATTAATAACTTATATGTAAACCTGTATTTACATTAATGGAAATTAATTATTCTTTCACACTGGCCGTGTGTAGGCTGAATTGTGGAAAAGTAGAGTCAGACTGAAAAATTCAATGCCATAGCCGGGATATGAACCACGGATCTTCTGGTTTCCGCCCAGCCGCTACTATGGCCAACGTGCCGATATGACATTAAATTCTCCAACTGACTCGTATTTTCCTGGTAAACCACTTAGGAGTTCTCATACACACATGAGACAACTACCTTAACGGCGACTTACATATTGTAAGTACTTTAAGGCCCGGGCTACACACGGTCAGTGTGAAAGAATAATTAATTTCCATTAATTAACCTAATAGTGGTTTACTATATGAAGCCTGGGCCTTAAAGTACTTACAATATGTAAGTCGCCATTAAGGTAGTTGTCTCATGTGTGTATGAGAACTCCTAAGTGGTTTACCAGGAAAATACGAGTCAGTTGGAGAATTTAATGTCATATCGGCACATTGGCCATAGTAGCGGCTGGACGGAAACCAGAAGATCCATGGTTCAAATCCCAGCTATGGCATTGAATTTTTCAGTCTGACTCTACGTTTCCACAATTCAGCCTACACACGGCCAGTGTGAAAGAATAATTAATTTCCATTAATTAACCTAATAGTGGTTTACTATATGAAGCCTGGGCCTTAAAGTACCTACAATATGTAAGTCGCCATTAAGGTAGTTGTCTCATGTGTGTATGAGAACTCCTAAGTGGTTTACCGGGAAAATACGAGTCAGTTGGAGAATTTAATGTCATATCGGCACGTTGGCCATAGTAGCGGCTGGACGGAAACCAGAAGATCCGTGGTTCAAATCCCGGCTATGGCATTGAATTTTTCAGTCTGACTCTATGTTTCCACAATTCAGCCTACACACGACCAGTGTGAAAGAATAATTAATTTCCATTAATTAACCTAATAGTGGTTTACTATATGAAGCCCGGGCCTTAAAGTACTTACAATATCTAAGTCGCCATTAAGGTAGTTGTCTCATGTATGTATGAGAACTCCTAAGTGGTTTACCGGGAAAATACGAGTCAGTTGGAGAATTTAATGTCATATCGGCATGTTGGCCATAGTAGCGGCTGGACGGAAACCAGAAGATCCGTGGTTCAAATCCCGGCTATGGCATTGAATTTTTCAGTCTGACTCTACGTTTCCACAATTCAGCCTACACACGGCCAGTGTGAAAGAATAATTAATTTCCATTAATTAACCTAATAGTGGTTTACTATATGAAGCCCGGGCCTTAAAGTACTTACAATATGTAAGTCGCCATTAAGGTAGTTGTCTCATGTGTTTATGAGAACTCCTAAGTGGTTTACCGGGAAAATACGAGTCAGTTGGAGAATTTAATGTCATATCGGCACGTTGGCCATAGTAGCGGCTGGACGGAAATCAGAAGATCCGTGGTTCAAATCCCGGCTATGGCATTGAATTTTTCAGTCTGACTCTACGTTTCCACTGTATTTACATTTCTATAATGTCAAACTCCATAATTTACGCCATTTTGGAAGCAAGAAAGCACTTTTTGAGATGACCAGAAACTGCAAAGTTACACATATGATTCCATGTATTTATCTAAGGAAATCAGCACCTAAGGTTTTCAAATAAGATGTCTGTCCTTGAGCACAATGTGTTCGTCAATCAATGGGAGTCCTGCAGTAGTGTCACACTGTGTTCCTATTAATAGGAAGTGCCTCTGAATCCATGTCTAATAAATATAGTTACACAAGGTTTAAATATAATTTTGCTAAAATTAATCCACAACGAAGACAGAGGATAATGTTTGTAATATAACCGTGAAAACTATATATTTTTAGACCAAATAGTTTTCTAAATACTTATGAATAAACACAACCATATATTCGATTATAAACATGTACGGACTGAAATGACCATAATTTCTGTGCAGTAAGTTAATTGTACATATATTCCTTACAGCTTAAGTACTTACGCACAGAACGTGTTAATATCTGCTGTAGAAAGAAAAAATTCAACAATACAGATGAACAAAAGTAAGGCAGCAGGAATGAGTGAATATATGGGGGTTTAAGGGTCCATTGACAGCTAGCTCACTTGGGTCTGAAATCTGTCCTAATAGAGCACAATGGTTGTGGAACACTTAGACAAACAGCATGGGTCTCAGCAGCCACAGTCACATCTACCTCCTCATTGCTGGGAATGCCCACATGGTCTGAAGTCCATGAAAAGCTAACTGGTATCCACAACTAAGCAATGAGAAATAAGTATCTGTATTTACGAGCAGGATGGCTCAGGTGCTTTCGTTTGTGGCTCACATTCAGTAGGCCCAGGTTCAATTCCCATGGCCAACCTACCTAACCCATGGGTTTTTTGCTGGTTTTCCCATGTCCCCATGTGAATGCTGGATAGGTTAATTACATCCCCCGAATTTCCTGTCCCTCCATTTCATCTCCATTTTCATTTCACATCATCTCTCATCCAGTGGTCTCTTTCAGGGTAGAAGTGTCGGGAGGTGTCTTGGTGCTATCATGACTCCTTGGGTTGACTGCACTCTGTCTCTTGTCACTTCATCCTTCCTCCTGGGGATGCCCCACTTGGAGCTTAGGTACAATAAACCACAGGTTTCAGTGCCAAATTTCCTCCATAGTAATCCTAATCTGTATTTTTAAAACCAATGTGGACAAGTTGATAAAATGTTTCAGAACCTTAATAGCACTCAGAGAGTCAGAGTAGATAGTAAAACATCAAGGAGCTAAGATGGATGAACGAGGTCTACCAAAGCCCAAAGACTTCCCCTCTAAAACCAGAGAGTGCTGAAATTCTATGGGTGTTCTAAGATGGATATAAAAAGCAAGAAATAAAATATTGCAAAAATCTTGGCAGTAAAAACAGAAGAAGCATCCATAGAAATATTTGTGGTGGGGCTGCAGGAACTGCTAGTAGATGCAGCATGTACCATCAAAGGAAGCAGCATGGTGCAGTAGTATCCTGTGGATGTCACAGCATAATAAACAATCTAATGAAGACTAGACTTTACTTGTATGAAGAGAGGATAGTACAGATATTTTTAATAACAAATTTACAAAGCTGGTATATTTGTGGATCAAAATTATCTAAGATTACATAAGGTTGTAGTGCAAACTACTAACAAAGATTGCATGAAACATATGATGTACAGTCATATATGGACACAATGTGTGTCACAGAAGCAATGGATAGTGTTGTCTTCTTAAACATTCCATCTGAATTATTTACAACAGGTAGCCTGAGTTTCATGTTTGTCTAACTATACAAACTATATTTACTTTCTCTATCCCCTACTGACAGCAGTTAAAGGATGTATTGCAGTCTACCCAAAAATTCAATATCATATCATAACATAATATGTTCTGAGGCTCCCTGAAATAGAAGAATATCATTCATTATTATTTTAGAAAAAGTCTGCACACATGTGTGCTCTTTTACATTTTGTTAATCTGGATAAACTTTCATTACAGACTTACATATTGTATTGTAGAATTCCATTAAATAAACTGACAGATTTCTAAAGTGTGTGTTGCTATGTGGGGATTTTGGAATTTCATACTCTTTTACAGAAAAAAAAAAAAAAAAAAAATCATAAAAATTGTTCCCAGTACATACTCATTCATAACCTATCTTGAAAATGCAAATTTTCTTAATGATTTCCAGCATGAATTTCCAGCAGTAGAAAAATTTATCTACCACCACAGCGCTCATGGATTTTGTAAACAAGGTAGCTAAAAATCTGGACTAAAAAAGACAAACTGATGCCCTAATCTGCAACATATTCAAAATGTTTGACTGTGTAAACTGAAACCGTCCTTGCAGTGCCTGATAGAATAACAGTAGAATAAATTTAAATACATACACATAAAGTTACATACATAAGAGCATGCTAAGATTTGTGGAGCTTGTAATTTAGGAACGCCAAGGCAGACGGCCCCAGATATAATAGAAAACGTTGGCCTCTTTCAAATGGGACCACTGCTTGTGTAGACAATCAAAGGGTTTTACCTGGGAACAGAGGAATGTATCAGACAATGGAGCAAATATTTCTGGGAAACTTTATAATAGCCACAGCCCACGGAAGGGAGCACTCGTACAGCTGACAGCAAACAAGCAACTTCTTAAAGTGATGGCGGATAGATCAGACACATACACTTGCAGACTCAATAAACAAAATATACAAGTTACCTAGCTGCGAGTGACTGAACGTTAATAGTTTTCAAAACATTAAATTGTGCTAAAATAGTTGTGTGTGTTTTCCTTAGTAGAACCCTACATCAAATCCGGGACGCCCCATGCCCTGATCCATAGATAGAGGCCCCAAAGCTAGAGCAACCCCAAGAAAAACCCAGACATCCCTAAGCATCATCCATCCACGTAACAAATTATGAAGTGTTGAGTTAAGGCAACTTGACGACAACAGGCAGCCTCAAAACCACAAAATTCTAGTAAGTAAACTACACCAATATAATATAAAAGACACTAACTTGGAATGGCTCAAATCATATTTAGAAGACCCTAACAGAAAATTATATTAGAGGACAATGCAAGTCCTATACATACAAAATGGGAACTTACATGAAACAGGGTTCCACAAGGTTCAGTACTGGGTCCATTACTTTACATAGTATACACTAATGATCTTCCACTAACTATTATTTGGACAACCAATATTTTATGTCAATGACACCTCTAATATTTTAAGTGAGTTAGATACTAAGAACTTAGAAATAAATATTGACCAGGCCGTAAAACAATTGGAAGCATGTTTCACATGCAATGGATTGAAATTAAACACAACTAAAACAAGAATCTTGCAATTCAAAACAGCAGTAGAAAACATGCAAACAAACTTGCTAAATATAATTTTGAGTCGAACTAATACTCAATGCTCCATTTATTGCTAGTATTTACCTAGAACGCGTTTCGTTACGACTTCCTAACATCATCAGCTGTTGTCGACTAATGGATGCCGGTTCAGTGAACTCCTCGGAGGTGATAGGTGCGTCTCTGTCGGTATCTTGATGAACTTGAAATTGGGGTTGTCTTCAAAGGTAGTATCGAAATTAAACAATTTACTTTCATATTTCTTTATAAAGATTTTTTCCCACGTGGTTAATGCAGCTGGACCTTGGACACTTTTTAGTAAGTGAATTTCTCGTTCTATGTCATGATTTTCCTTCCAAAAATGGTACGCTACCGCCGATTTATCTATTTCTTTATTCCTTATGTTCCTAAAGTGCTCTTTAAGCCTAATGTTCACGTTCCTTTTTGTTTTTCCAATGTAGAATTTGTCACAGTCCTTGCAATTTATCCGGTACACTCCTGATTTTCTGCCTGTGGGTATCTCCTTTGTATTATGTGATTTCAAAAGGTGTTGTACACTAAATTTGTTCTGTGGGGCCAAAGTAATATTGTGTTCTTTGAAAACTTTTTGGAAAAGGTGTGTAGCTCTGGGATGATAAGTAAATTTTCTGTATGAGGTTTCATTGCTACTCTCTCCCCAATTAGCAATGAAACCTCATACAGAAAATTTACTTATCATCCCAGAGCTACACACCTTTTCCAAAAAGTTTTCAAAGAACACAATATTACTTTGGCCCCACAGAACAAATTTAGTGTACAACACCTTTTGAAATCACATAATACAAAGGAGATACCCACAGGCAGAAAATCAGGAGTGTACCGGATAAATTGCAAGGACTGTGACAAATTCTACATTGGAAAAACAAAAAGGAACGTGAACATTAGGCTTAAAGAGCACTTTAGGAACATAAGGAATAAAGAAATAGATAAATCGGCGGTAGCGTACCATTTTTGGAAGGAAAATCATGACATAGAACGAGAAATTCACTTACTAAAAAGTGTCCAAGGTCCAGCTGCATTAACCACGTGGAAAAAAATCTTTATAAAGAAATATGAAAGTAAATTGTTTAATTTCGATACTACCTTTGAAGACAACCCCAATTTCAAGTTCATCAAGATACCGACAGAGACGCACCTATCACCTCCGAGGAGTTCACTGAACCGGCATCCATTAGTCGACAACAGCTGATGATGTTAGGAAGTCGTAACGAAACGCGTTCTAGGTAAATACTAGCAATAAATGGAGCATTGAGTATTAGTTCGACTCAAAATTATATTAATTTTGTGCTTCATTGTATCATAGTCCTTAAACAACAGAAACTTGCTAAACTTCAGCCACTACAAAAAAAGCCAAACTCTTAGGTCTACTTGTAGATGAACGCCTCAAATGGACTAACCAACTAAATTATATAGAAAAGAAATTAAATATTGCCTGTTTCAACATGTCCTGCCTGCCTCAAATAAATTTAGAAACAAAGAAAACTTATATATTACAGTTACTTTCATTCAGTACTTTCATATGGAATAACCATATGGGGAAATGCAATCTTCCAAATTCAAAAGAAAATCATATACATAATGACCCATTCTTGCAGACCACTGTTTAAAACATTAAAATTTTGACACAACCCTGCCTATATATTTACAACCTAGTTTTATATGTACATAATAATTATAACAGTTTTCTACAAAATCAGCATCAACATGAACATAACACAAGAAGAAAAACAGACATTAAATATCCAGCTCACAGGTTAGCATTGCTTGAAAAAGTTCCACACTATATGGGAATTAAAATATATAATAAATTGCCACAAACATTTAGGGAAATCCAAAACCAAAATCTTTTCAAAAAGCCCATTAAAAGCTTACGTGCCAGTAAGGCATACTATTCAATCAAGGAATACATGGATAATGAACTATGATCTCAGTGTATCTTAGTATGTAATTTTAGGAAATGTCTACTTTGTACATACTTGATATTTCTTTGCTTTACTATACTTAGTAAATATTGTAGCCTTTGTTTCTAGTTTTTTTAATCTTAAATCTTGACGAGTCACCTATTATGAGCATTGCTCAACTATATAAGTGTAATATGAGAAAGTATTCTATATATATAATTACAGTGCTATATAAACAGTCAACATTTTCACTAACAAGTGAATTTTTTTCCCCTTCTTAAACACTATTTCTAATCATAAATAACATATTACTGCACCTCTGTAAAGCTTCATCCAACTGCATTTTCCGTGCCTCCAAAGTGACATTTTGGCGTGTTTTATATGTAGCACAGGAACCTCTTATACCATTTTTAGTATCATTAATTGGACAGTGAGGATATAGGTCTTCTGGTAATTCTTTCTGTTAACAAAATAAACTTATTTTAATCAATTAAATTCAGTCAAGAAAGTGAAAAAGTGAAGAAGAAACTATATAAACAATATGGAGACAGTGGAACTATTGTAACTACGGATAATAAAGCCTTATGAATACTAAAGCCTTATGAAACAGGAAAGCTAAGAATTACAATAAGTGAAAATGTATCATGCAACAAACTAAGAATGATAGCTAAAACAGGTTTAAAAAATTTAAAGCCATGTATGAAACTTGAACCATGGATTTTTGTTCGTAATCTAATGTCCTAGCACTAAGTAATTATAACAAGTCACCCAAATATGAATAAAATTTCTCTCATATTAGAAGACATTGAGTCATACTTTATTAAAACTACATTCAGATCACTTTATAAACAGGAGTATTTTCAGGACCTCATTGCGACTGACCGCTGTCCTCACAATTTGGCTGTCATTAGGACCTCTTGTAATTGGCTTTCTCTCTTGGAATGTTTCCTACATAAGTTCAATACACCACTAACCAATGGCACAGAAATTTAAAATATGTGGAATGTTTTGTACAATAAACATCTTCTCCCATGTTGTAAGTTATTATGGGTGCATTATAAGTTGGTGATTGACAGTTGAAGGAGTGGGGAAAGAGAGGGGATGGCACCGTTGCCACTTTAGCGTCCCTCTCCACGTGCTAGGCAATGAAGGTGATGGTTAGAGGGGAGGTGGCAGTTCGGTTGCAGTCAGTTGCAGTAATGCACACGCACATATTCCTAGAAATTTGCATACTGCAGTATTAATCGTAAGATTGCCGTAAGACTGTCTACACGTTTAAGTGAGCAGTTACCTAAGTACAGCATACGAGTTTGTAACCGCGATGTACATGCCTGATTTTCTTCACTAGCGTATTTCTCTTCCCCTACTCTAACTATGGCATTCTTACTTACACCAACATCAGCTGAGGTTCTGTCCGGTACTTTTGAAACGGGAATTATTGGACTCCAACTGTCATATAATTTCCCTTGCTTGTCCTTTAATTGGGATTCCGTGTCCATAACATTTTTTTGTGGTCTTCGCAGATAGTTTCTTTCTGTCTGTTTCTGTAGCACAAGTGTTTGCGGTAGCCATGATTAACGATAATTAGCTAAATATTAAAGTTGCGCTGAAACACAAAAGTTGATCACAGAAACACTAAAGTTGATCACAAAAACACTGAAGTTGATCACTGAAACACACGAATTATATTGCGAAAATGTAAAGCTGTTTACACTCTGTGAAACATTCACTACCTGAAGCAGTACACTCTTAGTTTGGCAGTGATGACAGGGAAAAATACCCTAAGTAAGGGTTGGCCATTAAACTGTAAAGGTTGGTCATTGACCCAGAAAATTTCATAAGCTATTCCTTGAAACTAAATCCACACCTGTTCCCTTCCAACAACGCATACCGTCTCATACTAAAGGGCAACGAACGACGACGGTATTGTGATACCGCTGATTCATAAGCGAAGCAACAATAGTAGCAGTGTCTGTTAACTGAAAACTTCAACATGCCGATAGAATAGCGTCATGCATAAAGCACGTGATCCAGTGCGATAAGAGTTGGCAACATAGGATAAGCGGCTCGGGTTGCTATGGCAACAGTTTACTTTTGATTGGTGGATTGCTGGTTGCTAGGCGACGGCAATGACGTGTCAGTGACGTGTTTATCTCCTCTCCTTGTTTTCGCAGCTGAACAGCACGTGGAGGCAAAACGCCAATCACCAACTTATAATGCACCCATTATAGTTTTGTTGTTAATGGTTTCAATAATTTAACCTCCTCTCTGATGTGATAGTTCTCATTCCAGAAATTAAAAGTCCAATTTGCCAAAATTCAAAATTGTTCTTCATTTCCATAGAAACACACTTTGGTCAACCTGACAGTAGCAGAAATACGTCACATACACAATACAACTTGCAAGGTCATCGACCACAAACAAAGTTCACACAACTGTTCACGCACACGAGTTCAATTAACAACTGTCACCAGTGACGGGCTGCAGCTTGCTTTTATAGCTTACTCACGGTTCTGGAAATTCGTGGAATATTCTCAAACAATCAGGATGGCTATAGAAGAAAGACAAACTCTCCAGAAATCCGTCTCCTTCCCCCCACCATTTTGGCAAGCTTTTATATCTGCACTCCACTGTCCGTCTCTTTGAACTCGTCGGCTGTGCCACCTAGCCTCAACAATGTGTTTGCAACAATATTTTATGGTTCTGTTAATCTTTTTTAAAATACGTTTTTGCAATCCAATACAAAATCAAAATTTCTTCCATGTTATACATGTATTGCAATGAAGAGCCTACATGACAAATTCAATTACTCTGAGTTATTATATCTTAAAATTAACTAGAAATGTTGCCAGTAAATCAACTGACATGGATATTGCTTTTAACATACCTAAAAACCATCAGTCTGGGTAAGTTTTGAACACACAATTATGGGATCAGTAGGCCAGCTCCTAATCAACTAAGCCACCTAGACTGACCCTACATTCGTACACTGGTTGAATGTTTAAGTTCTGTGTTATCATTAGTAATTTAAAAACATAAAAACATGTATTTAGAGAAACTGAAAATCAGAAACACATTTTTAAGATTATTCAATTAATAATGTGTAATAAATTACACAGCCGATATGAACTACTATAAACTATAGTAATAAAACACATCTTTTAAATAGCAACATAAGTTGCATAATTTAAAAACAAAAGGCTACAACATAACAAGAAGTTAAAAGCCAAAAGAAGAAAATATACAGAGCTAACTTCAAGAGTAACTGAAGTTCATGTCTTACAGTAAGAAAATGAACTGCCAAAGATTTGCAAAAGCTGTATGCAAATTTTGCTTATCTTAAATAGCAACTGAACCACCTTAGAAGTAACTGCAAAAGAGATTCTCCAACATAAGAGTTAAAGAAAGAGGCTTGGCACATTCTTAAAAGCTACTGCTTCTAAGAGACAGTAAATACAATCCCACCAGGCCTTAGAAGGGAAAATGATGTTAATAAGGGGGGAAAAAAAAGGCCCATGAAATACTCGTCTTCAAATAGTACTACTTTGTCTTGGGCACAGTATATGCACCATCTGAAAATACATGATTCTGACCCGAACACCTGAACAGCATCAATGCATTCACCAATGTTTATTTCTGAATGACTGCACTATTCTCTTTTAATTAAGCTGCTACTTCATTTGGTTACGTATTTTAAAATAGCTGAATCATTTTATCAGAAAAGCTAGTGTTTGCACAACGAAGGACATACAAAATAGGTATCAAATACTTCCATTAGCTTCTCAAGCGTGAACTGAAACAAGAGACAAAGATGTTAGCTCGCATATGTCTTTTGGCGCAACAGTGTCTTAACAACAAATGAAAAATAAAGATAATTTTCGGTATCTGTTTACTGTTGAACAGCAGTTTTGTTTTTCAGTTCAGTTTCTTCTAATCAGTCATGGAGAAAGGAAAAAGGAAAATACTATACCCTACATCAGAAAGTATAATTCATAGAAGAGGTGGCACTTAATAGACACAAAACTCAAACCGAAATTGCTTCTGACTTAGGAATTGGTTAACAAATGTTATGTACAGTTATCAGTTATGGAATACACAGAAAAAAAAAAAAAACTAATCAGATAGCTCACTCTGACCGAGATTCGAACTCGAGACTTTTTGAATGCGAGCTGTGTAGTCACTACATCAGTGCAAAAAGTTGTAGTGAAAAGCTCTAAGATCATTAATGATTTAATCAAATAATTAATTACTTAATTATCAAATAATTAATGAAATAATCAAATTAACTGAATACTTTAAAGTGAGACCAATTACTAAACAACTGTTTGCTTCATATGTGTCTTTATTGTTTGTTAAGTGTTATACATGCAGGCTCACTGTGTTACCTTAATAAAGTGATGCATTATCAAAATCTATTTTCTACTTAATTCTGAGTTACAAGTAATCTTTCCTCTTCCCCTTGATACATGTATAAATCAGGTTCAACTGTATGTGATTTTTAAAATGTGGTGAGAACAATGCTTTTTAACAAAATAAGCTCTTAAATAATATAAAATGAAAAAACTTCTGTAGTCTGGCCTGGCACTATATTGTTCTAATCTGCGGCCAATGCACACGGTTTGCCATATGCTTTTGGTTACATTAGATTTCTCTCTAAAACTGGTAGATCATACATTAGTTTAAACACAACTTGTATTTATATAAATTAATTTTTATATCTTCACAGTACTATAATGATATATGGTCTTGAAACAAATACTTGCACAACTGAGCATAATTTAATATGCAACAAATCTCCCTTATCCGCAATAAAATTCAATTGTATGTATTCATAACCATTTTTAAAATATTTTTCAAATTATCCACTGAATACCAATATGAAGAAATACACTTACTGGTTCCAAAACAACACCTAATTCTGGATCAAGATAATCATATCGGTTAAATATAACAAGAGGGTTTCTTGCTTGTGGCAGTTCAAACATCTCCACATCTTTAAAGCGAACTATTATATTCCACAGGAAATCAGCACTATGCTTATCAATGGATATTGGGAAACCAGGCCTCTGTTTCAGCCTGGTCCATAATCCTGTAACATCATAAACTGAATGTTAACATAGGAACAACAAAGAACACATATTATACAGATAACAAAGATATAATTTCAGACCATGAAAAATAATGTAGAAAGCACCTTTTGGCTCCATGAATAATTAATTACAATTCTAACATATCAGTACACAGAACTATATTTGGAACACCTAAAGATGATTTTAACAAATATATTTTAAAGCTTTTTATACATCTTTCTCTAAACTCCATTTTGCACTTTCCATTTTAATTATTTAATAAACGGGTAATAGACATGTCATACCTTCTATGGTAATGCCATCCAACCCCTCCAAACTAATTTCATCCAGTACACTATCCATATAATCATGGCGGGGGAGATACATGATGAGAAAACAATGCTTTCTCTTAATAAATCTGAAAAAAAAAAAACGTGCATTATTTATCATTTAGGAATACTTTTACATTAATCATAAGTTTTTATTGCCATAGTTGGTATCATGCACACAAATAGGTGTTTGCTTGCCTTCTTTGTGACAAATTGGATATAGCACGAAATTAATAACTATGTACATGATGAATACTCATAGAAAAAGTAGTGCCAATGTTATGTAGAGTTGTACAAAACTGGAAATTTCACTGAGCTGCTTTGCTCGGTGTGACAACTATGGTTACTTCCGAGAACGGGAGCATGTACCCCAGGATCTAATGTGGCTGAAAGGTTACACTAATACATTTCACTCAGCTGATCTCTCAAGAAGCAAAAGTAACAGTAGTAGTCAATTCTTATTTTTAATACAAAATAATTGAAAGAAACATTTTTGTCAAAAAGAAAATTTGAGTTTCTTTTGTATAAGCTTTCAGGAGTTTGAAATAAAGATCTAACACATGTGAAGGGTATGACATAATAAACAAACTCTGGAGTACATCGAGCACAAGAGGAAATTAAAAGCTTAAAAAATGAAAGAAAAGAGTTAAAGAAGTGCAGAATATTTGGAAAAATACAACTTATTCCATGGTTAAGAAATATCATAGAGAATATGCCATTGGCAGTGATTGAAATGGCTGGAATGAAATTATTACTTTATATGGTTGCATATACCCTGAGAGACCAAGACATGATGTTATGCACAACTGACTTAATTAGCATCATGAGTGAGTGTGTGGAGTTTTAGGGCCCGTCGACAGCAAGGTCATTTGCGCCCGAAGCATCATTGATGAAAATAGGCAAATAGTTGAAACACAAATTAAGAACGATACCACTTTTAGACCAGCTAGATTCCTTTATGAATGTAGGCCAAAAGGATAAAAAAATATTAGTCAACCAAAACTTTGATATAAGACTGCTTCTGAGTCAAAATGAACTAATAACAGCCATTTTGTAGCAGATGTCACAAAGCTAATTAACAAGAAGAGTGTCTTTCACGATTCTGAAATATCTAATAAATATGAGGTGTTACCAAATCCGAAGTCCAAGATACGACAGCAAGGAAAAGCTGTAAAAGTGAAGTACTGCTAATAGAAAATTCTCTGATAAAACAAATGGTGAAGAATGTAGATAACCAAATGTTTCATGACATAAAGCCTGGAGAGATACAAAACAAATCAGAAGTATAATTAGTGAAGTTAAACAAATAAAAGTAGTAATGTGATATATTGACACCAACAATATCTGCATCTTCAATAATCCAAACAAATGTTTCTAAGCGTTCCGCTGTGTAGAGGGTCGCAGGGTCGCAGGTTCGAGTCTCACCTTGGGCATGGGTGTTTATGTGTATAGTGTACATGTGTGAAACTAAAGGAAAAAAAAAACAATATAACAAACAGAAACAATAAAAAATGGTTAAATAAGAAAAAGAAAAATATATCTATACTTTAGGAACTGTCCCCTTAATCTCCTTCCGGTGACTGAATACTAACTGTATTCATATGTATTGTATCCACAAAGACATACATAATAAACCTATTTATACAATAAAGTTAGAGAGATGGCTAAGAACAATTAAGAGAAAACTGTAGAGTAGGATAGGTGAAAGGACAAAATGTGTAAAAAGGAGTAGAGGGCCTCCAATACACAAAAACCTAGGGTTATATGTATGGAGACCGAATTATTATTCAATGGCATGCAACATGGTAGGATTTTCAGCATTTAAGAATATATGGTGTTTTCCAGTATGCATTTTATAATTGTAATCTTGATTGATAAGTGAAGCCTTTGTATCAAATATTTATATTTGTGTAATATTAAAGGTATGTTCATGAAAACTACATGAATGTCAGCAACAGTTTGCGCTGGACTTGTCATAGGGTGAATCCAGTTTATGATTATGTAAATAAGTATACAAACGGACAGGTTAAATTTCAAAAGTTCTAATTTGCTTAGACATATCGTTAGTAAAGTTAGGTTAACTTAAATATTCAAAGACCAGGAATAGTACTGCATTATCACTGTAGATAGCACTAAGTGCCACTCAATGTATAAGAATAAGGATGTTGCCAACCCCTGCGTAAGGTTTTGGCAAACCATAGAATTATAGGTGCAGGAGCACTTGCAATTAGGTGAAACAAATAAAGAAACTAAAGGAAATCCAGCATGCTCCTAAATCAAAAAGATAAGCTTATATTAAAAAAAAATTAGACTAGATCTGACCTGAACTAACCTCTCTTTAATCACAAACCTAAGCTTCTATTAAAACAAACTAAACCACCTAACCTAAACTTATATGTAAAAACTAGACCAACCAGACTAGTCTGATTTTTG
Organism: Mantis religiosa; assembly: GCA_030765055.1. NCBI lineage: Eukaryota > Metazoa > Arthropoda > Insecta > Mantodea > Mantidae > Mantis > Mantis religiosa. Next base: position 39,035,653 of record CM060953.1, read on the forward strand.
AAAGAAGATACATGACAGCTGTCAGGCAAGGGTCATGGAGGGTAAGAGGGAAAGGTTGTTGCTATGGAAACGTAAACACAGGCTGCCACATTGGTTACACTTGTCAATCACCTATTTCTCAGGTCAGTTATCACTAGTTGTGCATCGAAAACAGAATTTGCTTGAATGTTCAGTTGCATAGTATGCTGTTAGCCTACTTCATTACAGCACTATTAAAATATGTTGTTATGGAAGCAAGACTTAGTGGCAGTAGGATTAGCAGTAGACTGAGGATTCGTGGTCCAAGACAAAGATCAGCTTACAGTAGGGGTGTTACATGCATTCCTTTCAACAAAGTGAGTCCTTAAAATAAGTGAAGTGACTGTTTCTAGAATCTTTAAAGAGAATAAACTACAGCCAGGTCCATCAGGAATTGTAATTCCTGGGAAACAAAAAACCAGAGCATCTCCACAGTTTTCAATTAAGTTTTCAATTAAGTTTTCAATTAGATGTCATACGAAGGCACATCTATGACTATTACATGCATGTAAGCTTCTTTCTTCTGTTATCGAAGCAGAGGTATTTGAAGGAAGCCTTAGCTCTTTGAACAAAGTCCCCCATGATCTGGGATTTCAGTTAAAAAAAAAATAACAGAAAATTAGTACTTGAAAGATGAGACATTGTAGTGCTAAGGGCTTTGTTTTTAAGAGAAATGCTGAATAAGAACTTGCATGAAATGTTGTGGTTGGGTGAAGCCTGGGTAAACGCAGGCCATACTGTGTCAAAGGGCTGGACTGTTGACACACTTGAAAGTATCACAAAAAGGACGTATAGGAGAAGGTGGCCGCTTTATTATTGGTCATGCCAGTATGTCGTGTGGTTTTGTCGATGATGCCCTCCTGATATTCAGATAGAAAAAAACTGGGGACTATCATGAAGACATGGACCATGATCATGAACTCTTGTGGGTCAAAATTCTGGCACTCTGGTGCTGCTGACATGATCATCTCAATTGACAGAGTCATTAGTAAATTATTTAAAAAATATTCATGCCAGTGAAGAAGCTACAACTCAGTGAATGTGTATTGAGATAAACTCGATTGCCTGTTTATATATTTTGAGTACTGAGAGGGTAAAGAGGGAGATATGTATATGTTACCCCTAGACCATGATAAACAACACCTAAACTGAACTAACCTAGACAAAGGAGTAACACCTTTACATTTAACACTACTTACTTTTAAAATTATTATGATTAAAAGCATTATTAAAAGTGAAACTAATTTCATAATAAAATATTTCTAAGAATAAGTCGTATATTTTAGCTTAAATCTTCACACATATCAAATATTAAAATTGTTCCGGTTTTTAATATTTAATGAGTGAAGTTTTAAGTTTTAATAAATGGCTCATTCTTAGAAGTTTTTACTACTACTTCCATTTCTTTATTGGCACCAATATGGGCACAAATACGGGATAAATACACTTCATTAATAATCTCAGTGATTTAACAAATCCAATTAACAAGCAGTATAGAACATGGCCATTCTAGAAGGTTTTAAATTCTGAGCTTAAACTGTCTGTGAACAAAAATGGCATCGTAAATTGATATTACATTATCTTTGTATCAAACAAATCTCATTAAAAACGTTATCTGGAAGTATTATCAGCATCTGAAATGCTGAAATGGTATTCAAAATGCACTATAAAATATTGCTAATGACTTTAATGATATACCTAGTAACTTTTGGGCCAGTTATGGGTTCTAAGTATATTAGTAAGTTACTTAAATTTGTAAATATCAGTAGAAAAACTACGAGGCACTCTAGAAAATGATTCAGCTACATCTACAGCTACATAATCTAGCACTTAGGTGACAACTGCTGAAAGATGTCAAGAATGTACCCACAGAATCTGAGAAGCTAAACCAAAATATCGAAGATTACAAGGTAAAAAAAATGGTTTCAAATAATGGGAAATATATACACTGAAACAAGCATATTTGAAAAAACTAACAAAAATGCTATTTTCAAGAATTTTTCTAATTATTACACGTGACATCAAAACAACACCCATACTAGTTAGTTTATTTCCAATTTCTTCTTACAATATCTAGCATATACAACTTCATACATATAACATAATATATTATAAATACAATATCTTACATACTGCTTATTTTGGAGTTGCATATTCCAATGCCCCATTATAATTAACCCAAACACCCATACTAACAAATCAAATCTTAACCAAAAATCAACCAATACAGTATTAAATTGAAGAAAATGAAATCCTATTATACAAAAAACTAAGACTTCCATATCACAACTACTGGAATGGATACATAAATCATAATAGACATCTGAAAACTCAGCCAGGTTTCATCCAAACAATATTAAAGATTAAAGAGAAATACAAAATACCACAGATGGCAAAAAAAACTTGAGATTCCAATATTTCCTCTTGAATATAGTAGCATCAACTACTCATTAAACCTGACAGAGGAGATCAACAAACCTTATCTTCATTGCATAACATACTGCAAAAACAATTATTTTACATGGATCGTCACAACTAAATTTTGCTTGAAATATCCACAACATGCATTAAAACTGGTTTAAAACAAATCAATCATCAGGTGGTAAAGTTAATAAATATCTTCTATTTTCTGAAGTTCTCACTCATTTCAGGATACTGGTCAATAACACAAAATAGCTTTAAAATATGGAGAGATTCTCTGCAACATTTATATTTGGAATCACATCCCATTTTGTGTGCCCTACTTCTATCACATTTTAGAATATTCCATCTACTTCCCATATTTTATTTTTCAGCACATTAAGTGCTTCCATTTTACTAACAAGTAAACTGTTATCACTCCTAAAACCAAAATGCAACAACAATCAAGCATCATCTAACAATCACCATAAAACTGTTCGGTCCCAAATATCTTATACTTGACGACCATTGACATCACAATCACTACAGTCTTAAATTATGGGTACGAAAGAACTTGACCCCAAAGCACACTTAATTAACACTGTCATAATTTACAATATATTTTATTCCAAAGTACTTGCTGTCAAAAACTTAAAAAGGTGATAAATTATAACATGCATAAAAAGGTTGGATAAACCAAACCAGAAATTATTTGGTAGTCTTATAAACAATTATTAGCAGCACAAACTGGTCCATGCTTTTCAACTTGATTAGTGTATAATTTTTCTCCATGTTTGAGAGAAATCACCCATTAATCTTTCAGTTCGGTATAGGTACAGGAGCCTGAGAAGTATTTACATTAGCAATTGGCATAATAATCTTAGTTTATATGTAGTATATAATTACAGAAGATCAGAAATAAGCAGCAACATTTATGTACAAATATATCAGTTTCATGAGATACCTGGACTGGATCACTATATAGTGATGGTATCAAGTGTTAATTTACCTTAACAATAAAACCTATCTTTATTTTAGTTTAATAATTCTCGGCCTGCCTCGGTAGTTAGATTAGATTAGATTGATTTGCATTCAGTAGGTTCACTTGTAGCCAGAAAAGGCTGTGAACATTGAACATGTCCAGAGGTATAAAGTTTAATAGCATATATATGTACAAAAGTTAACATATTCTAGTATACAGGCAGTATGAACAACAATGTGGAAAACAAAGCAGGGATAATTATATATGATACAAAATGAAACACTTTTCAAACCAGCTTTCACTTGGCTTATGCCAGTACGTCTCAACATTTTTGCAATGGATACCATTCTTGTTATTTATTAAATACATATACATTAAAAATAAACTTTCAACTTGCATCAAATATTTATTAGTAATGATTTGTCATTGGAATAGTTAGATACTACTTATAGAGCTACAGAAGCATTATTAGGATAATTTGTCATTCAGATAATCTTGTACAGAATAAAAGGATTTTGAGCAAAGGTACTCTCTAACAGCTATTTTAAAAGCACCAAAATGATCAACTTTTTCTTTAAGAACATTAGGAAGTGTGCCACATATTTTGATAGTTTCATAATGCACACCTTTCTGGAAGCAAGAAAGTTTAGCACTGGGATAATGGATATTATACTTTTGTCTAGTGTTTATTTTGTGAATTACATTATTTGTTGCAAATAAGGCATGATTGCATACAAAGAATTTTAGGATCAAGAATATATACATGCAAGGAAGCGTTAATATCTTCAATCTTGTAAAAATATCTTTACAGGAGCATCTGGTGTGGGTCTTAGTAATGATTCTTATAACCCTCTTTTGCATAAGAAATATTTTTTTTACTTTCTACTGAGTTTCCCCAAAATAATATTCCATATTCCATAATAGAGTTAAAGTATGCATAATATACTAATTTAAGTGTGTCAATAGAACACACATTAACCAGCTCTCGGAGAGCATAACAGGCAGGGCTGAGTTTAGGTAAGATATAATTTATGTGAGCTTTCCAATCTAAACATCTGTCCACTTGAAGGCCCAGAAATTTTACGGTCAATTTCTTCTAATAACATATCATTAACCCCGATTTCTATTTTAGTATGTGATGTACGACAGGTTATAAATTTGACTACTTTTGTTTTGTCTAGATTCACAGATAATTTGTTCGCTTTAAACCAGCATGACATACAGTTCAAAACATAATTCTTTTTAATTATACACTCGTTTAAATTTGTACTGGTCACCATGACACTAGTGTCATCAGTGAAAAGAACTGTACTTGCAATGTCCTTTATATAAAGTGAGAGGTCATTTATATAGATCAGAAATAATAAGACCCTAACACGGAACCTTTGGGTACTACATGAGTTATTACTTTCCAATTTGAAGTTTGTTTTAAATAACCAATATCACTGACAGCTATTTCAACACTCTGTTTTCTTTCATTTAGATATGATACAAACCATCTTAAATGTTCATTTTTTAGCACATAGAATTCCAATTTTGCTATAAGAATGTCATGATTAACACAATCAAAAGCCTTTGCTAGATCACAAAAAATTCACCTACATGTCTTTTATCATTTAAGGCAGTCAACACTTCATGTGTAAGTTGCATTATTAGTTGATATTCCCTTTCTGAATACAAACTGATCACTGACAAGTATGTTGTTACATTCAAGGTGTTTATACAGTCTGGTGAACATTACTTTTTCAAGAACTTTTGAAAAAATTGGCAAGAGAGATATTGGTCTATAATTTGAAACATTATTGCGTTCGCCTGTTTTGAAAAGAGGTTTAACAACTGAGTATTTCATTGTCAGGGAAAATACCAGTATTTAGAGACTCATTAGATAAATAACTAAGGGGAATGCTAATTTGTGAGGGGTAAGATTTTAGGATTTTTGTAGTTATTTCATAACCGGAAGAATTCTTCATTTTTAAAGAGTCAATAATTTTATTTATTTCGGAAGGTGTAGTTAAACTGACTTTAAATGTAGGTACAGAGTTTGTGAAACTTGATCTTAGAAATTCTAGTGCTGCATCTTTACTTCCATAATTAATATTTAATTTTTTTGTTACATCCAAAAAGAATTTGTTAAACAATTCTGCAACTTCAAGAGGTAAATGGTAGCTTGTCTGCCTCACGTTCAAGAGGTCCCGGGTTCGAATCTCGCTCAGGTTTTTCGTATCTCAGTCAGCCTGAATAAGGTTTTTTTTCCAGAGCTTTCCGCTATCGTGAAATACAGATGTCGGGTAACTCTAACCTATATGGACCCTGAGATCATGAGCATCATTTCATCCATTGTCCGATAGGACTTAACGTTGGAGGACGTAAATTACGATTACCTTTGATCAAGAAAGGCAGTTTATTAACTAAATTGTTTTTAGGAGGATTATCATTCGATTGCCTATTGCCTTTACAACACAATCCTCCGTTACGCCCCAAAAAGCTCAAGAAGCCTGTTACTTCCTGAAACAGTGTTATAACTTCTGTAAGCTCATCTGAGGACAAGCCGAAGCTGGTTTATTTTATTTAATAAGATAGCCATTTAAATATCTATATGACATTTTTTACGAATCATTAGTTTTTAGTAAGGTAAAAAGTTGTTATTGTTCTAACCTACCAAAACTGACACAACCCATTTGATCCACAATTGCAGAACACATGCGCTTTCTCAGCTTTGCATGATAACATTCAGCACGGAACACCAATTGCCTTCAGCGTAAGCCTTCAGAAAAGCAACATGTAGCCAAGTGCTAATGCTGCCATAGAATCTTCTATATGAATGTAATTGAACGGGAATAGCTGCATATTAAGGGCAATGGGCTATTCTGTTCTAAACCTTGCAAGATAAATACCACAAGAAGGTATAATTGTTACTTACATTCAATAAAAATCGCTTACCCACAGATAAATAAATGTATTAATTTACATTTTGTTAACGAATATGTTCTTGTGGCGGCTCATGAGCATTTTCCTGAAAGCGCCAGATATGAAGATGCTTGTAATGAAAGTAAAGTGGGCTTACACCTTCTAAAACAGACCAACTTTAGTGGCATTGCCAAACACATTGCAATAGCAGAAATGTGTCTAAACGCAATGCATTTATAACAATCAGTAAATTCTTCAAACCAAGAACTTCTCGTATTATTACATCATCCCACACATCTTCCTACTCAATCGCCTTTAATTGCAATGATCATCTCAGCGGCGTTCTTCTTTGGAACATTCGAAAGTGTTAACTTGTATTCGTTGGGTTTTAATCATGAGATCACGCACACCTTCGCACTCTCATTCATACTTCCAGAGTCCCCACCCCCACCGCTGGGAATCGAACCCGGAACCCCTACTATGACAGACAAGTACTCTACCGACTGAGCTCCAGCCAAATTTCCATCTTATAGAAGCAGCTGGAATGCATTTGTTTGCAAACTGAACACAACAGATAACTGCGTTTTAGTGAAGACGAGAAAAATGTGAATCCACCAATATTGGTGAAATATAACTTAAATGATGTTATATTTTTGGAACAAGCATTTCATTTAACTAAATTTAATTGGTGAGCATAGCGGGGAAAAAGTCCAGCACCAAAGTCGAAACACTCTCTTGCCTACCGTTCATTACTGCGGCACCATCGTGTGCTTAAGGTATGAGTTTTATTTCAATATTAAAAGATTGCAACTTATTTACCAAAACATCACTGAGATCATCGGCTGTTCGGTTAAGAATTCCTCCAAAAGACAGAAATCGTTCAACGTGTTTACACCCTTTAATGTATCGTAACATGATGGCCAATTGACTGCGGCAAGCTATGTCCGTTGTTTCGTCAGGCTGCACAGAAACAAAACTTTTAACTTTTTTAATTTTTAACTTTTTTCTTTCCACAGAATGAAAATATTTAACTTTCAAATTTTCGCGTCTCCTAAATTCGAATTTGAAGTCAGAAATTTCCTATCACGTACCGTTTTCTATGGCTACCATATTTAATATTTTGGTAAACATTTGATATATTTTAATAAATGTAGTTAGAGTTCTGTTCTGTCCATATCATAGGAACAGCCACAGGGAACAGCAAACCGCATAGTAGCGAGTGTCATTTAATCAACCTCTCAAGTTACAAGAACATCCACTACAGCACTATATAGGAGCAAAACTTTTGTCCTTATCTACTTTAAAGCTAAGAATAATTCATATGCTTTGTTTAATCGTAGAATTAATACGTTCTCTTTGAGATTTTGTAGTAAATTCACCACACACACAACAAAATAGATTCGTAGAATTTGCACACTGACGCGACATTGTTGCTGAAAGTTGCTCCCTTCGTATGAATTTTATAAACTAATAAAGGTCTGTTTAATGTATCTCTTAACTGTTAAAAGCACTGTTATTCACAACTATAAAATTAGCATCTGAACTCACACGAAATTTGAACACCGAACGTCATGTATAAATATCCTTGACAATAGCAATCACTACAATGTCTTAATTTTATTTTATGAGCCATACCTTTTCGAATGGGTTAAGAAAGTATTAGGGACGAAGAGCGCACAGGTCGGTCCTTGGAAAGAGAAATTATGGAAGATTGGCAGCACAAAGTTAAAGAAACAACAGCTAGGTTGGGCCTTTCTAAGACTACAGTTCTTTGAATTATCCATGAACTTTAAAGACGAATAAGGTTATGCAAGATGAGGTGCTAGACTTCTTTCCTCAGTCCAAAAACACCGAATCATCTGTTGTCAGGCACTTTTGAAGCTCTGTCGTGGCTTCAAGAGGGAAGTTCTGCAAACATTAGTTACAGAGTGGTTTTCTACTAGGATCCCTGTCAAAAAGAGAATCAATGGATTGGTATAATCTGGCGTAGCACCACCACGTCTAAACGCCAAAGTCATTCAGTGAAACAAGACCATGGCCACCATCTTTGGGTATGTGAAGGAATACTCTTCTTTGATTTCAAGGAGAATAACGCCACAGTAAATGAGGAGTTCTATGCTGGCTTAATGCACAGAATACGCGCTTCCATCAAAAATGAAAGTTGAGAAAAGCTGAATAGAGTTTTGCGCCTTCTTCATAACAACGCGTCTGTGCACATACTCGTACTTCTTGTTGAAGACAATGCTATGGCAAAAATTTGGTTTCAAGGAGATCAACCATTCACCCTACGGCCCATATCTAGTTCTCTAGTGTCTACTTTCTCTTCTTAAAACTCAATAAGGACCTTCGAGGAAGAAAATTTAAATGCGACGAAGAAGTGGTGGATTTATTTTTGCCCACTTAGCAGCAAGACTTCTATTTTGGGGCAAGGGGAGGGTTGAAATGCTATTTCAAAGATGTGAAAAGTATATCACAATAAAGGGTGGTTATACTGAAAAGTGAAATATAGTTTTTATATCTATCCCTAGAAAATAGTTCAGGCGGAAACTTGGATTCACCCTCGTAACTGACGTTTTACATACAAAGTTAATATGATATACTTGCAAATCATTCCTAATCTCCATCGATCTTACATGTTGATTGGAAGAACTTGCCGTAAAAGATACCATCACTTTTAGAACTGCAGACACAGCAATAACTTTCTGAACAATCTGCATACATTGGAATAAATATCAGTGACGTCCCTAATATAATGAAAATTTCGTCCAGCTTAATTTATGCCGCAGCTGTTGCTTTGTCTGCAGTTCTAAAAGTCATTTAAACGCTTAGACATCGTTTAAAATAAAGTTTCGTATTCCGTACTTATATGCCGCTCGAATACAGGCAGGATAGGCAAACCCATAGAACATCTATCGGTAAACCTGAATGTTTTTAATCATACTGCACAACAATATATATATATATATATATATATATATATATATATAAGGGCGCTCAACTACGGCGGTCATCACCGCCCTTTAAAAAACTAGTCATGGCAAAAGCCAGATATAAAACTTTCTAAAAACTATACAAGTGTAACAAAACCTATTAAAAATACACGTACATAAAAAACATCAATCAAAACCCACTAAAAATTTCGCTCACTAAATCCTAAACTCTAAACTAGACAAGAATCTAAAAACCTTCTCCACGGGTCTACACGCACGGCCTACACGTGGGTGGGCCTGTTGACCGTCTCCCTCAACCACGAAGAGGAGCCCACACGAGGGAGACTGTTGGCTCGGGACCCCGGGTTCGCCAAACCCGTACCTACCGAAGTAGGTTCCTGGGGGGCTGCACAACAATGTACTGTACAAATTTGAACATTTAGACATCGCCTTGTAGTAACTGAAACATAAAGATACCGGTAGTGTCAGTACTGTTTAGTAGTACTTGTTGCTTTTATGTGTAGGATGATTAACAACTTAATACAGTGTTGCAACTTAATAGTGTTTGAACACGATTGAGGCATGTCATTTGTAATACATACTCTCTCTTAAAAGTAAACGATTACAAATAATAATAATAATAATAATAATAATAATAATAATAATAATAATAATAATAATAATAATAATAATAATAATAATAATAATAATAATAATAATAATAATAATAATAATAATAATAATAATAATAATAATAATAATAATAATAATAATAACAATAATAACAATAATAACAATAACAACAATAACAACAATAACAACAATAATAACAATAATAACAATAATAACAATAATAACAATAATAACAATAATAACAATAATAACAATAACAATAACAATAATAATAATAATAATAATAATAATAATAATAATAATAATAATAATAATAATAATAACAATAACAATAACAATAACAATAACAATAACAATAATAATAATAATAATAATAATAATAATAATAATAATAATAATAATAATAATAATAATAATAATAATAATAATAATAATAATAATAATAATAATAATAATAATAATAATAATAATAATAATAATAATAATAATAATAATAATAATAATAATAATAATAATAATAATAATAATAATAATAATAATAATAATAATAATAATAATAATAATAATAATAATAATAATAATAATAATAATAATAATAATAATAATAATAATAATAATAATAATAATAATAATAATAATAATAATAATAATAATAATAATAATAATAATAATAATAATAATAATAATAATAATAATAATAATAATAATAATAATAATAATAATAATAATAATAATAATAATAATAATAATAATAATAATAATAATAATAATAATAATAATAATAATAATAATAATAATAATAATAATAAAATTTTTATTGCTTCTATACCTGACATCACAAATAATTATTATTGTCACAAATAATTTTACATTGTATGTTTACATTTCATAGTTCATTGAATCTATATAATGGTTAATTAGAAGATATTGTTTTAATGTTGTTTTAAATATACAACCTTTCATGGGAGTTTATTATATAGGGTTGCTCCTATGTTTAAGGGAACTTTATCACTAAATTTCCTGGTATGAGTATACACACACACACACACACACACCTACACACACACACACACACACACACACACACACACACACACACACACACACACACACACACACACACACACACACACACACACACACACACACACACACACACACACACACATATATATTGTTTTGACTCCTTGTATTGTAGTCATGTACATCACATTGCCTAGTTAGACCATTTGAACTTTTTAGCAACATTGTTACTTTGAATACATAAAGCGATATAACAGTAAGTACATTATTTTTTATAAATAGCTCTTTGCAAGGATGTTTGCTGCTAGCATTTGATATTATTCTTATACATATTTTTTGCAAAATCAATAGCCTACTAATATGTGCATCAGCTGCACCTCCCCAGAGCTCCATGCCATATAACAAATGTGGATATAGAACACCATAGTAGATTGTTTTTAATACATTCAAAGTTTTATATCTAGAGAAGTATCTCATTAGGTATATTCCCTTACTTACTTTACTACATACCCTATCAATGTGCGCATTCCAGGTCAAATGTTTGTCAAAAAGTATACCCAGAGACAGTGTTTGCTTACTTTCTTGAATAGATATATTACATATGTCTACAGCAGGTAGATTTTCGTTATATCTAGGGACACATTAAAATTAACTATTTTTGTCTTGCCTATGTTGCATCCCAATTGATTTAGATTAAAGTAGTTTATTATTTGAACTGAGACCGAATTAATTTGTTTAGCAAGTCACTGTGTAGATGAGTCCCAACATGAGTGCTGTATCATCAGCATAAGATAATATCTTCGAGTTTGGGCTATTTGGGGTGTCATTTGTGTATAGTATGAACAGCAGTGGTCCCAATACAGAGCCATTCCTTCTTTTGATCTATGTGTAATTTTATGGCAACCATTGTAGAATGGGATTTCCGTTTTTTGTTTCCTATTACTCAAATATGATGAGAGTAATTTTTCTGCCATACCCCTTATCCCATAGCTATTTAGTTTCCTAAGTAATCTTTGATGATCTACACAATCAAATGCCTTTGTCAGATCCAGAAATACCCCAGCTACCTTATTCTCACTTTCAAAATTGGATATGCTCTCCTTAAGAAACTCTGTGGTGGCTGTTAGGTAGAATAGTTCTTGTGAAAGCCATGTTGTGTATTTCTAATTATGTTGTTTGCAGACAGAAATTTTTCCATCCTTACAAGTATAACCTTCTCTATGAGTTTTGCTAGTGTTGAAGTTAGTGTGATAGGTCAATCATTTGATATTACAGTTTTATCACCTTTTTTGAAGACTGGACGCACAACACTAATTTTTAAACATGTAGGAAATTCACCACCTACCATAGTATAATTTAGGAGGCTTAATTAATTCATATTTACATTGTTTTAAACTTTTTGGTGTTATATCATCCCAGCCACTAGATTGTTTGTTGTGAAGACTGTTAATTATGTTTAATAGTTCCCTTTCATCTGTAGGGAATATAAACATTGTATTGGTGGAGCATATACTATCTTCCACTTGAATAGTTTGACTTGTATTGCTATTTGTTATAGGCAGACTTAAGAAATATTCATTAAATATACATGTGATGTCTGGCTTTGTTTCCACCTTATTGAGATTGTTAATAATGATAGTTTCATTTTTCCCTGAGTGTTTCCTTATCTCATTTATTATATTCCAAGCACACTTAGTTGCATTTCCACTATTCTCTAACTTTTCTTTATATTCAGTGCCCCTTATTTTTACCAAAACATTTTGAAATTCTTTTTTTTTTCTAAGTTTTTGAATTTATTTTTGTAGTACTCCCAGCCTGTTGATTTGTAAAAGTCATATGCATCCTTCATTCTGTTTCTGATATCCATTTCCTCAGCATTTAGCTTAATTTTATTTGACTTGTAGGTACTTATGTTTCTCATAATATTTGGACATGCATTATTAAAATGATGATTAAAAATGTTATAGAAACTTTCCCATTTTTGGTTAATACCTTCCGCAATATACATAGTCTCCCATGTTTCTTGTTTTAGCGAGTTTTTAAGTGCTTCATTATTATTGTTGTTGTTGTTGTTATTATTATTATTATTATTAATTATTATTATTATTATTGTTATTATTATTATTATTATTATTATTATTATTATTATTATTATTATTATTATTATTATTATTATTATTATTATTATTATTATTCATACAATGATGCTTAACCTTTATGCTACTTTTTGTATTCATTAGTGCAACTTTGTTAATTTGTATCCTCTGTGCATAATGGTCTGATTGCAGGCTATCTATAACACTTACATAAACATCCTGCACATCATAACTAGTGACAATATAATCAATTAATGCTGCAGAACTTTGAGTTACTCTTGTGGGGACCAAAATCCTATCACTAATATTGTATGTGTTAAAAACATCCCTTTTATTATATTCCACATTTCTATCATCCCTGTTGATGTTTAAATCTCCAGTAATTATTATACTAGGATTTTGCCTACAAATTTCATGTAGATTTATTTCTAGCTGTTCGAGAAAATTATTTACAGATTCTGAGGGGGATGGATAAACACCCAATATGACTTCTGGACTGTTAGCTGTAGCAACTTTCACTGATGTCATCTCTATTGTTTTCTCAGTACTAACAGTTTTTATCAGTTCTATACAACGTATATCAATACACGAGTGGACATATATGGCCACACCACCACTCTTTGATTTAGCTCTGCAGTAGTTACCAAATTATAGTTGTTTATTTTATACAAAGGAATTTGGTCTGCTTTTAAACCATGCTCAGATACTACTACAACATCAGGATTTATATCATTCAAGAATTCACTAAAAGATTCTATTTTATTAGATAGATATTGTATGTTTTGATGCAGGACAGTAATGTTTTTTGAATGTTTTTCTCCCAATTTCCCATTACTCCCTATCACATTATTGGATTTGCCCATTACGTTAACCATTTGCTGCTGTGATTTATTAGCACCTCTCCCTTCAGTTACATGTTTTTTGACTTCAAATAATTAATAACCCGGTTCAATAACTTGCTGAACTTAACTGCACCTTTCCTGTTTAGGTGGGGACCATCTCTTCCTAAGTCAGAGTCATTTATCCATGCATTGCTGTCAACAAAAACATAGTCAGTTTCTCTGCACACCCCTTCAAGTATGTCATTCGCTGCACTTATACGACCAAAGTTCATGTTTCTGTAACGCATAATGCCACTCAAACAAATCATGGCTCTTGAAAATGACTCCCTCACTATTTTCATCACACGAGACATTTCTTGCATTGTATCTTCCAGGGTGTTTCCCGAGTGTAAGTCATTTGTACCCGCATGAAGAATGATGGAGTCTGGGTCGTCTGTATTTGCTTCCATTTTTTCCCCAAATGTTGAATCCTGGCTCCTGGATAGCAGTAAACTAGCACATCCGTGTCTACCTGCCGGCCAACATGGCGTACCATTGAGTCTCCCACGATAATTGCAGACTTCTTCTCGTAGAGTTGCTTCCCCTCTATGTTTTCATCTTGCTCTTTTAGCACGGCCATTTCTTCGCCTGCATTCGATTCACCAGAGGTTATGTTCCCATGTTGCACTATATTATCTAGCACTTGGAAGCTATTTCTAGTAGGCATCTCGTATATTCCTTTAGTTGGAGTCCTCCTATTTCCTTATTGATATTTATGCCACTATTTGCGTCTAACCGAAATCCACTGCGATTCCGTATTTTTGTTGGAATGTTCATGTTGTATATCAGCCGCTTTTTTATGTTTTTCATTGATTTGTCTCACTAAATCCTGTTTTTCTTTATTCGTTAGCTGATTCTTATCTCGTAGTTTTCTTATTTCACGATTTGCTGCATCTAGGTCTCTTCTCAGTATCTCAATTATCATTCTTAATGATGCAACGCTTTCACATACACTATGCGATCGACTATCACAACAAAGTTTTTCACTTTTCTTACTACATAGCTGGAAATTTTCTCTGCCATCACTTACACGATTGTAGCCACGTGTTTTACACCCGTTATTATTACTGATTGCTGCGTAGTTTTTATTAAATCCAGATTTATTACAAAAAGACTCACGAGTAACTGCCCGGCTATAATCACACGCCGCCATATTCAATTCTCAATTCTCAAAATAACAAAATAATGGAGAGCATCACATTAAATATACAAGCTGGTCATAAATTGCTTAATGGTATAGAATTTAAAAATAAATATATGCTAAAATTAATTATAATATGCTAAAATCAGTAATAAAGCCTGGTTATTTTTACAGTGATACATAAGTTCTTCGGTGGTATAAAATACATTATCTATTAGAAAGGTGTTTAAATGTGTTTTAAATGTATTTAAATTATGGCAGGTTCTAATTGAAGCGGGAAGTACATTATAGAATTTTATTCCTGTATAACTAGGCATCTTTTCATATAAGTGCATTCTGTGTCCTGTAATAGCGAGATTATTTTTGCCCGTTGTATCATACTTATGGATACCTGAAATTGTTTTCATTGGAAACTTGTGATGTGCTTATGATTAACCAAATGAAGAATAGATCTATACATAAATAAGCTCGGGAGTGTGTCTTCATCATCCGGGTAGGGACATCTGACGACGGTGATTGAAAGAAATAGCTCAAATAATCCTTACTTATACTATGTAATATTTACACCACTGCTAGTGACTTTTTACGCTACATCACAGTTTCGCTACATACACTAAGCGCTATCTACAATGCCAATACGTAACTAATTACGTCCGTCGGACTCGGAACTTTAGCTGACTTTGCTGATACAAACATCGAGTTGACGCAAAATTTACACATAGATAACGAGCAACATATCAATTAAAGGAACTCGAGTGCATATGTTAGTACTTCTACACGCGTGAACTAAATCCATCACTTCTTTTTCTACCCAGTCGCGTAGAGAGCAGAATGCAGCATCTTTTCCTTCGCATCCAAGAACCATATATTTGTCCTGTAAATGTATTCTTTCCCGGTAAATCGTAAAATTTTATTGTATATTTTATGTGCAGATCAGGAGCAGATTTTCCCATATGTTTCAATTTTACTAGTTTTATATATTGAAATCATTTGATGATAATATATATTCTGTTTCATTCTCATAGTGAGTTTATTACTGATTATGCTGTTTTGCACTTATTTTCTGATTTATTTATTAGCTCTTGATTTGCCCTTTGTTGTTGTCGTTTTTCATTTGCTTCTATTATGGATTTCTTTTTTAAAATGATTCCTAAACTCTTGAACTATGTATTATTAGGAGTAAATTGCCTGTTCATTTTTATATAGGTATATCTTGCTGGATTATAAGGTTATTTTTCCTTTTTTCCTCAACCGGAACTATGCCAGTTATGCTTGTTAATCCATTTTCTATTTTGCTTGGTATTTATATTTTTCTTAAACTTTTTACAAGAGCTATGAAATGAATGCATCAAATTTTTAAAAAATGTATTAAATGTTTTTACCACTGAAACCTCTTTTCTGTACAACTTTTCTTCTCAGTTAATAGTTATTAAGCTATCTTTAAATTGATTTGATCTGTACACCTAGGTTGCTAATTTCTTTTACAATAGCATTTTGATCTTTTGTGAGAACTTTTTTATGTAAGTGCTTCAAAGAATTTTGGTTGATAATCCAATAACTCATAACCTAGTACATCTATTAAGTAACTCCGTGCTTCAGATTGATCATAACATTATCTAGATATGCAGATCCTCTAGTAATTAATATTTGTATACAATAATAATCTAATTGTTTTAATAAATTTTGAAAGTTGTTGAACTGTTTTATTATTTCTTGTAGCAATGAACTGAGAATTTACATCTCCACAAACAATTATATCATGACAAAAGTGAAAAAGATACACTAAAAGCTATCTTATTTCTTCTAAGAACAAGTTAGAATCTCTTAATGACCTACATAATGCAACTGTTATTATTTTATGAGTCTATAATTACCCCTTTAACTCAAAATGTTTTTTTCAATAGAGAAGTGTTTCAGTTCAGACTTTTTGTCCCTAATGAATTATATACGTATAGTGCAACTCCATTATTTTTATTCTTATTCTAACAGAAATAATATGTTAGTCAAAAATTTTCAATGCTTACATAACCTATCTCATTCTTACTGAATCAACATTCAATCAAAGTACTTGATAAAATAAGCCTGAAGCTTTCCCAGCAATGAATATGTTCGAGATCTTCTCGGGAAGATTTCTAATTGTCTTTTCACCTGGCTTGTTTCCCGAAAAGATCTCGAACAAAGTACTTGATAGTTTAAATCTTTTAGGTGCACACTTAATCATTCTGATTTCATTCTCAGGCATTGCATATTCATATATAAAATACTTGCAGCACCATATCTTTCTGATTCTCTGCTTTGTTTTGCAACTTTAAAATTTGTGGGATACCTTTCTTTGTCACACACTATTCCATTACTAATTATAGTATCTTTTTATAGTCACCCTGACCTCTATAGGGATTCTTTTAACTTTGTAATGCTTCATTTTCATTGTCATTACAGTTTTGCCTGATGAAGCAAATATATCCCATGTCCTGCAAAATTTTCCCTATTCATTTTAGTCATATCTACAATAATTATATTCTTAAATCTTGAAAATGTCCTATTAATGCTACTGTTAACTCATTGTTTACACATGGGAAAGGAGCCAGACCGTACCTGTACCTATGGCAGTTTACTATTTCAGTATTAGTATTGATTATCTAGCTAACAGCTTTTTAACTCATACATTAAATTTTGAGTTCCATTTTTAGCAACTTCGTTGGTACCTCTTATTAACACTATACTGTCTGTATCATTCCAAGCTTGAAGAAGTCCTTCTTCAGTCATTTTGCAGAGTTCTGCATT
Organism: Mantis religiosa; assembly: GCA_030765055.1. Taxonomy (NCBI): domain Eukaryota; kingdom Metazoa; phylum Arthropoda; class Insecta; order Mantodea; family Mantidae; genus Mantis; species Mantis religiosa. Next base: position 39,053,448 of record CM060953.1, read on the forward strand.
TGGAGCACAATTTCACAAATGGCAGTTTTTTAAAGTTCTTTTCTATTTACTATAAACTGTTGGATACATGTCCTACATGGCTGTCTTTAAAAATAATTATCTTTTCTTCAACATAACTCTGTTAAGTGTTACCATTATATCTTTGAAGCACAGCTGCACTTTTTGTTTTCCTTTGAATTACTTTTTCTTTTTTATCTTTTTTCTTACTCTCCCTACCTTCTTTGGTGTATGTTCTTTATGATCCTTAGCTTCATCTTCTCTTTCCTCTCCTAAAACAAGAAATTTGTTTGCAAGTTCAATACTGATGAATTTTAAATTTTCTTTCATTGTCATTTTAGCATGACGAACTAACAATCTCTAATTCCTTACATAGAGATTGTTTTAAATAAATATTTTCTTCTTTGAGATTAGCATTTTCTGCATGCACATATTTTAATTCTCTGGTCAGTATTTCCAGGCTTTTCTGTAATGATTTTACAATCTCAATCTCAGATTCTGCCATTGAATAGTTTGACACCTTGTTCTTGCCACCTTGTATTTACAATAGTAAGTCACCTCAAACATTGACCATGGTAGCTCAAAGGTTAAGAGTGACCGGATGAAATTGGGAGATCCATGGTTCAAATCCCTGCCATGGTATTGAATTTTTCAGGTTGACTATTCAAAACCTTAGCCTATACATGGCTAGTATGGACGAACAATTAATTTCCATCAATTAACTTAATCATATACTATAGTTGAATTTTACAGCTGTGCCGATCCTCGTCAGAGGGAAAGGTGCAAGATTTTTAACATATTAAACAGGATGACAGGAAGGCAACGAGGAACCGATGGATTAGTTGTAAAAAGGTATACGGCAACACCTATCACGAGGTGAAGGTGTGCCCCTTTCTGATATGCCTAACATGGAGTTTAGTCCCTCAGATATTAAATTACCAACAGTTCAAATCTAATGAGCACCGGCCTCAGGCCAGAAACTAAAAGCACGTTTTATGAGAAACAAATTATAACATAAATCCTTTCATGGAAGTGTTGAAAACAGTGTTGTTGTAAAGAGGGAAGGCCTCAGAAACTAGTTCCGGGAAAATTTAAAAGTAAGTGTTGTTTTGTGTCATTAATCGACTCCCAATTAATTTAAATTATAACATGTCTGCCACTCACAACTTACCGAACCGGTGCTCCACTTACGCCGACTGATTTCAGTGTAAAAACCTACTTCTGAGCAAAGCTCTGCTCCTGCAGACAGTGCCGCCAGGTATATAAAAAAAAACCAGCAACACAAGGCAAAACTACCCGGCCGGTAATGCAGTGAGCGGTTGACTCACAGCTGCTATATTTCATAAGCTTACCATAATTTAAATTTACTTTCAAAATTTAATTTTTTTTTTAAAATTCTACAGAATTTACACAACTCTCAACTGGTCATCTTGCTTCAACATGTGTTGCATATTATGGTAAAGAAATTATCCAACAGTAGATGGGAAAGAATGGTAGTTTTAAGCTTCAGAGGCAGGAAATGATCATAAACTTAAAAGTGCATTAGCAATGCATGAAGCTGAAAATCATACATTTTTGGTCAATGTTGTAAAATTTTATGGTCTTATTTGCTGTTAATGGTGTCAACAAAGCACTCGAGTCACAAGACATGTAACTGGATCTAGCAAAATCATTGTTACAGGGACTTTTTAAGCTTTTGAACAAGTTTAAAAATGATGGCTTCATTTCAGCAGTTTTCAACACAAAGTATATGAACTGCTAAGTTTCAGCCTAAATTTTATGAATGAAGAGTGGCAAAAAAGGTGAAAACTCTTCAGTTATTAAGGAAGTAATTAATTATTAGTGAGCACAAACTGTGCAGGGAAAGTTCTCAAGGGTAAAAAATTAAATTTCTTAAAAATGCATTCATAGAGTTACGTTAGTTTGATCTTGTAGTAGTGAACTATATCCTTAATAATTAACATGAAGAAACATAACCTTTGTTAAGAACAATTTGTAGAAGCTACATCAAAATAAACATTAGTGGATACTGAATGTCATGTAGAACATAGATTTTTTTTTTCTTAAAAAAAGTTTTAGGCTAATTATTCATGAATGCTCTGCATAGTGATCCTAAGTTGAATCAGTATGTCAAACTATGTCTGACCTTGAGTAGCTTGATACCTAAAAGGAATTTCATCACTTTTCATATTAAACATACCTGTAGACTCCAAAAAGTTCAGTAAAAGCTATAGACTTTAGAAATTTAAATTAATTTTTATTTCTACGTGCTCTTTAACTGCTGTTCTATATTGGACATAAGATTGCTTAATTTGCTCAGAGGCCACTTTTTAGGCTTTAGATTCTTTTACGTGCCATAAATTTACAACATTGGCTTTACTTCTCTTTTGAAGGAAGTCCTGTTAAGAATTTAACCCCCAAAAGAAAATGTATTGCACTCTAACGGTTTGAACCTGGAACCTCGAGAATTAAACTTTAGATTTTCAGTATTTCTTGGAGAGTTTATGCTGGGTTCTAAAGAGCAAATGATCTTTGAGTAAATAAATTCTTGTTTGCAATTGAATAAATGAAAAGAAAAAAAACTGCATTAAAATAATTGCACTTACAAAGCAGATTATGAACACATATGCACAAGTTAAGAAAATCAAAGATTATGAAATAAAAACTAATTAGGAATTACCCACCTCGGTAGCGTAGATGGTAGCATGTCTGCCTCACGTTCAAGAGGTCCCGAGTTCGAATCTCGTTCAGGGTGAGTTACCTGGGTAAGGTTTTTATCCATGGTTTTCCCTTGTCCTTAAAGATGAATGTCAGGTAGCTCTAAGCTCCATGGACTCATTTGAGCATCATTTCACCTACTTCATTCACTATCCAATATGACTTAACGTTGGAGGACATAAAATTACCAGAAAAAAAGTTGATTAGGAATTGGTTAGTTCAACACAAATAATAAATAAAAATATTTCATACAAATTTGGAGCATTCTAAGCTAGCTTATAAAAAACAGGTTGCTACTGTAGCTGCTTATTCTATAATTATAAGTTAAAAGGATATCTACACATGGATTTGCCCACTGTATATTTGAAGGCCAGAATCTAAGAGGGGGTGAAGTCTTTTGAAATGTGGATATGAATGGAAGAGAGGCATTTACAGGTATAAAACATTCCCAACCCAATTAACAAGGAAAATGTCTAGGCTTACATATGATGTCAACATTCCCCTCTTTTAAATTGCAGTGTTTGTCTTGAGTTGCTAATTCGGGAGTATTTTTTCAAAACTTGATAAATGCAAAATTTCCAAAATTGAATTAAGCATAATAATGACATAATTCCTATGAGTAAGAACCATGATACAAAGAATTTTGAGTTGAACTAGTACTCAATGCTCCATATATTGCTAGTGTTTACCTAGAACGTATTTCGTTAGGGCCTCCCTAACATCCTCAGCTATATCCTCCCTAACATCCTAATGTCGACTACTGAAAGTTTGGTGAACTCCTTGGAGTACCATCTCTGTTGGAATCTTGATGAACTCTTAAGTTTGTGTTCTCTTCAAAGGTGGTGTCGTAATTTAACAGTTTTCGTTCATATATCTTTATGAATATCTTTTCCCATTTGATTAATGCAGTTGGACCCTGAATACCTTTTAATAAGTGGATTTCTCACCAATTTACCTATTTCTTTGTTTCTGATGTTCTTAAAATGCTCTTTAAGCCTAATGTTCAAATTTCTTTTAGTTTTTCCAATATAAAAGTTGTCACAGCATTTACAGTTTATCCAGTACACACCTGATTTTTTGTCTGTAGATATCTCCTTTGTATTACACGATTTTAAGAAGCATTTAACACTGAATTTTTTTCTATCGGGCCAAAGTAATGTGTTCTTTGAAGACTTTTTGAAAAGGTATGTAGCTCTAGGATGGTGTGTAAATTTTCTGTATGAAGTTTTATTACTGATTGGGGAAAGAGTACTTATTTGTTCGCATATCTGTTGTCTTTTGAATTTGTCTATATTCTTTTTGACCAATTATGCACTGAATCCATTGTATTCTGCTAAGTGAATTATATGATTATACTCTGATTTATTCCATCTTGTTTAAAGGTACATTAACCAGCCTGTAAATTAAACTGTTGATAATAGCATGTTTAAAGAAGTTTAAGACTGCTCAGCACTCCTACATAATACACAATGTCCACTGATGAATAAAATGAAAAATCAAAGGTTCTACTGTAATTTAACTGCTGACCACATGTTTTGCCAAGGTCTCCATATATTAAACAGCAAATGAGCATAGATTACTGTAAGAAACCCCACAACAATGTAAATGTGAAACTGTTGGACTCATCTGTCAAGTGAGCTTGCTAGGAAATGTCTGCTGTACCTATATTAATAAGGCATGGGGGGTTAGCTAAAAATCCAGGTTTAGTTGTGCACAAGGCATAGATTGCTACATAGTTGCAAAAGATTCACTTTTGGGTGATTATGGCAGTGTTCTTTCCTTTAATGGCTAGAATGTTACTCGTACATTGTGTGCAACCAACTTAAGAGGTGGCTACCACAAATATATACCACAAATATATACCATATATGTATACAGCAGACCAACATTTTTCAATTATGAAGCATAAAACGGATTATACATTTAGATAAAGGAAGAAAATATTCCTTCAATGTTCAACTTTGATTCCGATAATAGCTTTTGTCCTGATCTGCACTTCATGATGGTCACAAAAAACCCCTTCTGGAAGCTAAAAAATTGACATTTCAAGCAATTTCTCAAAAAGTTCAGATCTTTTACTTTTTGTACTGTTCAAGATGAACTAGAAGGCTCTGGAGAAAATGTTAACTCATTAACAAAACAGTAGCATTTCATCTTTGTTTAAATTTTCCCTAATCATGTCATGTGATGTAGAGAAGAGATTTTCCCAATGGAAAATGTTTGGAGGTACAACAGATCATTTTCATTTGCAAATCTAATGATGTATATTGTTATCCATTGCAACAAAGAATATGCACAGACAAAATGTATAAGGTCACAATCAATCATCTTATACATTTGTGTGCACAATTAATATTAATACTTGTTTTATATATGTTTATATCCATATTACTGTAAAATATATTGCATTTATATAATTTATGAATAAATGTGCAATATATTCTAAAATGCTGTGGTTATTTCACTAGGTTTTTGATTGCCTTTGACCTTGACTGTGTTATATGTACGACTTATCCTTCCCTTATGTTTAGAAGACAGGCATTACTAATTTGTTGTGATGCTTTTGTCACTAAAACCCTGGTCCTTAATTATTCACAAAGTTCAACTCAACTTAGTGTTCTCCACATCCTAGCACCATTTCATGCAGACCTCTACACCCCTGATCTTACTTGCCAACAGTTCTGCAACCACCATTAATTGATCATTAAAGGTTAATCTGTTGGCTTGATAGATCCATTACCAAGTATGCATATTTTCTATACCTGAACTATCTTGCATCCAAAGACATCACTTCAGCTAAGAATGCCTTATTTTGGGATGAGGAAAAATGAAAGGGCTTTAATAATTAAACACTTTATTTATTTAGTTAACGTCTTTTTATTAATTTTATTCGCCTTGTTTATTCAAACAGTGGAACTGATAACTGCTTCATACTTCGGGAATGGTATTCATATCTTGTGCATCATATGATCACTTTGTCCATGACAATCTCAGTTTCTGTTCGACAAATGGCAAAAACAGAAGAAAAAATATATTAAAATTTTACAATTAAGGACTAGAAGCATGAAAATAGCTGAATTCTCACAAACCTTGGAAACGATATGGAGCTCACCTTAGTGTATTATAACATACAATGTGATGACATGAAACCAAGTGAAAATATTCAGATTGGGAGCGAAGGTACAGTAAAATGAAGAAAGCACAGTTTCTGAATTTCTAACTATCCAAAAACCATTGCCACAAAAGCTATTTGAGCTTAATTCAATTAAGTATAAAGCACATCCAGATATGCCAACACAACCACTAGAGCTCAAGCAAAGGAATCACGTATGACAGCAACAATGTCTTAACATTTAATTGTGAAAATATCTGAACAAACATGAAATTATTTGAAAGTTACAATTTTTTCAAACTATCATTAACCTTCCACTCCCTTCTAGCTAAAATCAAAAGCAACAGTATTTACTTTTGTTTTACAGAGATTTGATTTATTCAGCTATTGCGATCTACATTTGAACACATCTCGCCCCCACATCCTTTTTAATTAAATGAATTAGAACCATTTACAAAAAAGGCTCCATTCTTCAAATCAGTGCTTGAAAAATATTCTATGGTGCAAGTTTTAATAACAAAAAATACTGTTTGGAACAATACATGGTTTGCAAAACTTCATTAGAAGATGCTAACAGTCTTAATTACACACCATAAAGGTGTGGCTTGCTTGTTTCCACATAGGAAACACTCATGATACTGGTGGTAGTCAAATACTTGTTTCACGTCACCCAAATTACAAAGGGTTTTTAGATGTTCATTGTACTATTCTTTTATAAAATACTGATAAGTTTCAGTGTTTTGTTACTCTCACTAGTCCTTGATTGGTTTTATTGAGCTCATATGTTACACATGTTCGTACTCCATCTCTTTAAAACAATACTGTAAACAAATTTGTGTAAAAGGAAGAATCTGTTACAAATATTGGGTAAAATGAAAAGAAATAACAATTGGTAAGCAGGATATGGGCAGCAGATTGATTTTGTGTGAATTGTGTTTTTTTTTCTTCCATTAGGCTTTCCTTGACTCAAGAAAAACCTAATTTATGATTATAATAATTATTACAATATATTAATGGTGTATTGGTCCACAGTTTAAAGAGACTGTTCAATCTTGATGAGCTCAGCAATGCCATCATGCATCTCCTTGACAGCGTCGTATTCAGTCAGACCCATGCGCCTCTTGTTGGAGATATCATATACACCACCTTCAGCTTCTGTGTGCTCACCACGTGTGCCACGCACCTGTTAACAATGGAAATTTTTCATGGATAAATTGTTTTATTGCAGATCTGAAAACCATATCAGACACAAAAGTCATTAAAATATAATTTTATAGTAACGACTTAGAAATAAGGTATAGTTTGTTGAATTCATGAAACACAAGACATTGGTAATTCTCTTTCCTGGAACATTAAAAAGTACTGTAACAAGAGAATTCTCTTATTTGTTTGAAGGAATTTTATTAGTCAGCTTCTATATCATAAATCTTCAATCTTTTGGGATGACAATATTTTCTAAGCTAAAATGCATGTAGCCAATGTAACCATAAAATAACTTAACTTTTTCAATAAAATGAAAACAAGAGATAGAATATACATTAAAACCTTCAGTGTATCCCACAGAGTTTTTAATTCCTTCCCTTAATGAACTGAAGTAAAATTTCTTTGCAAAATATCCTGTGTCGAAAATGAGTACATCTAGAACTGCCCCACTCTAAGAACTGAACTTAGATGTAAACATGTTAACTAACAAGGGAATTCTAGACACACCATAAGAGATTGTACATTAAATATGGTGTTTTTTAAAATTTTTAAGAAGTGTGTGAAACATTTTAACATGAGCTATTAAATAATGTTAGTAATAAAAACTAAAATAAGGATATAGCTTCCATTTAATTCTCTGTTGGGTCAATTCAACCCTTGAGATGAGCAATTAATAAGGTGACAGAACATGGCTGCTTCTGCAAGTGCTGCTACGTTGGCAAGTAACAATAAAGGTGAAATAGTGAAACATTCAAAGGTAACCCACTAAGCAGCAAGAAACAAATTGTTGTATATTTTCAATAAGTGAACAAAATTCCAACTGTCATTGTGAATAATTGTTAAAACTTATTGCGATTATATCACTGTTTCCTGAGGAGTATTAAATGTATGCATACAGAACCCACCCCCCGCCCCCCCCAAAAAAAAATGCAACTCTATATTAGAAAAATGTAGATCGTTTTACTAATTGTAGTATTTGTAGAAAAATTAACATGTCAACCTCTTATTTTAAGCAAAGTACCTTTCATAAATTTATTGCTAGAAATTAGATATCAATTTACGAGTATAAAGAGAAATAAGACGAGTGCAAGTGATACGATATGTGATAGGAGGCCCAGATTTTACATCTCTTCCCAACAGTAATGCAACCACAAGTTATTAAAGATTTGTTTTAATTATTCAATATCTAATTTTAACTTAGATTTTATTTCAGTTTTCTACTTTTCTATTGCACTGTAAGTAAAACACAAGTTCAAGTGCATTTATTTTATAGGTTTGTTCCTGGCAGTCAATATGGACACAAGGCTAATGCAGAGGAATAAGACTAATAAATATCAAGTCCAATTCTAAGGCTGGATCAGTTACAATGGTAATTATTCATCCAATTTACCTTACAAGAATATATAGGAGATGTTAGTGTGCAGTTAATTTCATATGAAATCATTTTGGAAGTTTATATCAAAATTAATGCCCAAAGTGTAACAACAAAATGAACACACACCTGCAGGTTGAACTTTCCAGCAACTTCCTCCAGTTTTGCCTTGTTGGAGGCCAGTTTGGGCAACTTAATGTGTACAGAGGCTCGCACCGTGGTTCCCAAGTTGGTTGGGCAGAAGGTGAGGAAGCCCAGGCGGTCGTCATGTGAGAAGGGAATGCGCTTCTCAATATCATTAACAGCAGTTACCAGACGGCGGTAAACCTTAAAAGAAATTTATCATACAAATTAGTTTTTTGGAAAGGCCATAAAGGCTATGGCTATCTTAATCATTCCATTTACTTCATATTTGCATATTCTATTGTAAAGGATTTTAACTAAGCTATTGAGTTTCCAAAAGATAAAGTAATTTTTACATAGATCCAAAGGAAAAATGGCCATTTTATATAACCATTAACATATCTTTGTAAATATTTTATAAAATTTACCTGTCCCAGGTCACCACCCATTTGCATGGAGATGATTCGGAGGTGATCTTCCTCATTGCACCATACCAAGAACGTCTTAGTGTCATTGTGGTAGATGCCTCGGCCAGTGGGCCAGAATCGGCATGCATTAGCAGCCTAGAACAAAATAAACCAAAATTTTATTTATATCGCTCTTGCCCTCAATAGTAAATATTTCGTTTGGCATAGAAATAATGCAACTGGACATTTTAAAACTAACTTTACTGATAAAGATATTTGACTTCAAAATGTGAATGTAATGAATGTCAAACAGTCAAACAGTCTGTTCATTGGAAAATGTAATGAAGGAGAAGTAAATTACTGTATAACAATATGGGGAGCTGTTTCAATGGAAAATGTAAATAAGAGTGTTTATTCTTCAGAAGAAAGCAATTTGAACTATCTTAAAAACTATTTGTAGTTGGTTTATTGATACTAGTCACTTTTATATTAATGAGACTAGTTTCAAAGGCAATCACAATATTAGTCTCTCATTAATATAAAAAAGTGACGAGTATCAAACAAACTACAAATAGTTTGAGATTAATTTTGACGTCACTGTTACTAAATTCCTACAAACATATATATATATATATATATATATATATATATATATATATAATTTGAACTATGCTGAAGTTAAATATAAGAGAGTATAAAGCCTGAGGTTATAAAAATGAAATTGCTTATCGTTCCCAGTTTAATAATACTCAGAACAGTACTACACATAAAAACAAATTGCTGCAAAATAAACTCAGAAAATTATAACTATAACACTAGAAACAGGAATGACTATAGTTTAGTACAACAGATTGGCAATGTTTGGAAAAAGTCCAAAATATAAGGGCATTATACTGTATAATAAACTTCCTATGGAATTGAAGTCAGTAACCAATGTAAATACATTTAAAAAGGAACTGTGTAAATATTTAATAAATAAGGCATTCTATTCAATTGATGAGTTTATCAATAATGGAAGATTATTTGTAAATGTATATAATTGTATTTCTAATGTAAATAATATATTGGCAATGTCTAATGGATTTCTGTAATCTCTATGCACAATAAATTTGAATTTGAATTTGAAATTTTTAAAAGTAGACTCAAAGCGGTTAAAAAGCTTTCTTCATTTAGAAGTTAATCGCTATTTTACTATGATTAAAACTAAGTTCAAAGCAACTGCATCTGAAAAGAGTTCCATAAAATCATCTGTTTTATGTTTGACAGATTTTGCAAAACGTTGGTTTAAGCTAATGATATTTCCATGTATAAAGGTTTGTAGACAAACAAATTATTTGGAAAAACCCCAGAATTTAACAGTTGAGATTACTTAGTATTTTGATAAGCAACTGTAGCATCACTTCTTTGGTGGAAATGATTTACTGCTACCATAATGACCATTCAAGGTCTCAGAAATGAGTTTGTATGCCAAATTAACTACCAAGAATGTGGTTATGTTTAGTGCCTAATAAGTTTGATATTTAAACAACTTTTCTTTGGATATGTTCACTGACAAACATATACACACTGATCTTTTTCTAGAAATACTTACTATAGATATGCAGTAGAGAAAATAAAATTGACAAAGTAAATTATGTGTGTACAGTTCCTATTCAAGGCATGACAGATACTGCTTGATAATCAATATTACTAGGTTCTTGTCTGTCACTTCCTTGTCAATGAAGAATTCACATTTTTATTCTTTAAAGACATCACAATTTAAAGTCTTTCTCCATGTTATTTAACCATCAGAGATAACAAACCCTGCCCAGCTAATAAATGGATCCAGTCATTGCATGGTGGAACAAAGTTTCTTCTGAAAATCATACTAGGCCCTATGGGGGCATTTAAAGCAATATTTTTAGCAACATACCTGCAGGAAGCGATCACCCTCCTTAAAGAGGAAATGGTCATCAATCAGTTTCTGCTGCACCTCCTTTGTCATACCAGTCAGGGGGTAGAACTGACCCTTGAGTTCACCTTCCAGGCCAGAGAGAGTGGAGCTCACTTTATCTTCCATCTCTTTGTACTGGGCTTCCGTCAGGCAGGGATTGAATGGGTAGCCTTGCATGGAGCGACCGCATCGCACTCGGGTGGAGATGATGTACTCACCCTGCAACAAATCATTACATAAATGACATTCTTAAAAAGCCAATCTTTGATAATGATAACATGTAATTAAATAAATGTGTTTCATGGATTTTTTTTTTTTTTTTTTTAATTTACATCCTCCAACAAAGTCATATCGGACGATGAATGAAATGATGCTCAAATGAGTCCAGGGTCCATGGAGCTTACCCGACATTCGTTGATACTATGTGGAGATTGTACCAAAGCAAGCATAAAATGGAGATATAGTTGAACCTTGCTTACATGTCACTCATTTATAAAACTGATTTTCAATACAGTAGTGTCTCGGAAATCTGAGGCTGCATTACATTTGAGCTGCTTGAGGATGGAATTTCTTTATCACTGAATTCTTATTTTCAATTCACCACCAGTCTATGCAATACCCCAATGGTTTATACCCAAGGCATTTATTATTTTAATTATTTACTGTGCCTCCAAACTCTCCCAAACTGTGTGAGGATTTTTAGGGAAAGGTTCACAGAATTTAAAAATGGTTTCACTGTAATTTCAAAGGAGTTGCAAACAAATCCATAAGATAACATCTCATCAGCTGGTGCACGAAAAGTTGTGTGCTACAACTTTTCCAGCTTAGCATTTGTATCTCTTCCTCTATAAAATATCCTGTGGTTATACGTACTGTAGAACTTGTAAAAATCTATTACTGTAACTGTTGAATTTATGAAACAAAATGCATTCATTCAGATTCATTTATAACTGAACTATCATAGAAGTGGTTTTATGGGGCTATGTGCAAAATATTATAATTTGTTTCTGGATAAACCCTGTACTGCTTGTCATGTGCTGCAGGTGTTAACAAAACATTAAAACTATGAGAGTTATTGCTGACAATCCTCCAGCACTGAGGAAACATAGAAGTGTAAAGGAAACAATTTTTCTATGAAAAGTACCCCACTTAAAATCAACAGTGAATGTGGGTTATCTGTTTAGCAATGCTTCAACTTCTTTGTTAATGATACAGAATTGTTTATTGATTAAGGCTTCACGGGTGAATTGTTTAGCTGATTTTTCTTTATAGTGCTTGCTACAGACTAAATTATTCCAAATTACCCTCATTCCCATTATCTTGGATAAACAGGATACTACTGTGTCCTCAAACCACTAACAACTTAGTTTCTCTGTGTTTTGGCATCAAATCCCAAAAATTTAAGTTTTTGATTAAGTGCTTTAAAGTATTGATGGATAATATGATTATGTGCTAGTTGGTTTCCAGTTTCAATCCTGAATAGCATTCACTTCCTTTTCCAATAAAATTGTGTTAAGAGTTTCAGTGCCATATGTAGCCAGTATAACAAAATGAAAGGAAAAGTGAAATTAAAGTCAAACTACATATTTACAAGTTCAGTAAACTTACAGCAGGGTCCAGGTTGCCAAGGGTGTCCACATCACCCCAGTCCTTAGGTGGGTGCTTGTCTGTCTTCTTGAAACCACCATGGTAGTCTTCAATGATGGGGTCGAACAGGTCAGCGAACACACTGTAGGCCTCTGCATCAGGGGCATAGATACCAACTCCGGAGTCAAGGTTCTCAACACCTGAAATTCAAAGAATGGATCAATCAGCTTTCGATATTCAGGTATAGTGTGTGTAATTGTCAGATGCTGTAAATGGATATATATTATCAAGTGAAAATGATATATAGATAGTTATATACTTGAATGAGAATCTAGGCAGCAAGTGTTACAACCAAATCACAATGTTTCTTGTGAGTGCACAGTTGCAGCAACAGTTAACAAAGAACATATTTCAGTTGTACCATTTTGTGACATTCTCCTCTATTCTACCTCCAACTTTGCAAGTTGGGTTGGTTGGATTTAACAACCACACAGCTCTCATAGAATAGAAGTAGCAAAAAGAAAAAGAAAAAAAAAATGGAGAATATTAAAATTCTGCATTTCCTCTAGTGGCAACCCTGGTCTAAAATACTGCATTATTCAATAAATATTTCCAATATCTACAGATGTACTTTTGAAATACTGCTTACAATTAATTGTTTATTTTATGCAACTGTTTGAACAGAAATAATTTAAAGCACATCCTTTGAACTGAATGGTTACCACTTATATTTAACTGCATTTTAGTGTAAGCATAATATTCTTATTAAGATTTTATTTATCTCCAATAGGTTTTGCACATAACACTGAAATATTTAAAATATGTAAGTATAAAGATATTTTGTAATATATTGAACTGCCAATTTTCTGTCATGTTAAAGACTTTCAGAAAAGAAAGAATGAGCAAAGGAATTTTGTTTGATTGTAGAAGACTTAATACCCGGAATGACTACGTCGACAAGTGAAAGAGCGGGAACCAGTCTGTACTTGGTTCTATTTCACTAGGGTGACCAGTGAAGTTTTGTAGCATTAATGCACATGTATCGTGTCGAAAGATGTATTGCTGACAGAACATCTAATTGTCCAATCATGTCGAAAAATGTAAGAAAAATTACACCAATTTAAGTTAGAAAATAGTTTACATGTCTTTTGATGTTACTGTGCGACGTTAACTTCTCTCACTTTGTCAGACGTGACTGCTTCACATTTTTAAAATAACTGCACTTTGGCACGTTAAATGTGCTCTATTGTTTCAACGCGAAGCCCCAGGGCACTCTCGGTTTTACTCCATTTAGCAGCCCGCTCCACAGTCAAGAGCTTTTTTCTTTATCTTGACCTCAACGCTTAAGGCGCCAAATGGATTAAAAACTTTTGCTCACTCCAGCAAGATGCTGCCTTACTGCGTTTTTAGCTAACGGAAACGGGAGAGTTACTAAAGATTTAAAAAAAAAAAACAGGAATAAAACATTTATCAATATTAACTTGTGCGGCGCTTATATGTAAAATGTCTTAACGATAAAAACTTCTCTTGGAACCTGCAAACTTTTTTTCGGAGTTTTAATGAGGTTCGGCTAAGACATACATTTCCATATTCTGACGTGTCCTCAATGGGGTGTTACAAAATAGTAACCTTTATTGAAAACATTCTCCACACGACCTTCAGATGTAGTTTTGTGAATTGGAGTATGGAGAGAATGAGTAAAAATTGACGAATTTAAGTTTCAATGGATCTAAGAATCAAAAATTACTTCAGAAGAGGTGCACTCCGAGGAAGTATAAATGCAATTCATTACATTAATGACGCCCATTCTGTCGAATTTGCATTAGAGTTGAAATCTAAGCTATTTGCGAAGTCCAATTTCATAATTTATTTCATTTATAGAAAATTCTGTGAATGGCGGAAAATAAAACTATATCGTCATTGATTTCTCCGATGGGGAAAAGAGGATTCAGATCACAGTCGATCTCTATATGGCTCATGCGATGGTTTAAACATATATAAGTAACAAACAAGCCTTGTAAACATAAAGGGAAATATTGAGGAAATTGCTGCTCTAATTGGAGGCATTGATCAACCTAGTTTCAATAAAAATATCAGATAAAGGCGAGACAGTGATGGATTCTTGTTCGCATGTCTAACATGCCAGTTTAGGCTTTGCTTCAACATATATAAAATAGCAGCTTCACCCTGAAAACGCATTGTACTCTTGATTAGTTCATCCAAAGCCAGCCATTTTGTAGTTTAATGTGAGCTTCTGCATTTTGGATCGGAGCATAGCTTAGGGAATGTGCTTTATTCCTTTTTAGAAGGTCCAAGCGCAAGATGAGCTCTGCTTGTGACTTGCCTGAAGGCAATTTCCTAGACTCTGTGATGCAGTGGAGCTCCACTGTTCAACTAATGCAAGAGTGGAATATCCGGTTTGCAGTGACTCACTGCTTTGGAATCGAGGGGGAGGACAAGAAACTGCTGGTTCGTGACTAGGCAGGGCAATGACCTACAACATTTTTAATGAAAATTAATTCGTTTGTTAGAACTCATCCAAGCTTACGACATGCATTTTAAACACGCGGCATCGCTTCACGCTCCTTCTGGCTTATTACTTGTCGATTCCCTAGTCTATATACGGCATTGGCATGAAACCCACTTTACATTACGTAGAAGGGAAACCTGTGACAATTCGTGAGTCATCGTTGTGCAGCACGGCTCTAGTGAAGTGACAGACAACTGCAGCCGCAATGAACAATTCAAAATATATTGCTAAGCAACATTTTCAGGTGATACTATACGTATTGAAAATGTAGTTTTAGGATTACTGTTAATGAAGATGTCATGTTCTCAGTTTTATCAACCGTTCGTGTTTGTGTGCTTGGCTTTAATCATTCATGGAACCAGATCCCTGAGGTTGTAACCTCTGGTACAGTCCATTTTAAAATTAGATTGATATCGCAACTAAGTATAGCGTTAACAACTTTATTTACTGTCTCTCCAGTAAAAGAAGGCAAGCTAGAGGAATGTGTAACGTAATCACTTTTGCTGTCCACACGGAGTTATGCTCGCCTTCCCAGTATGACAAGGATGCTAGATTTGTTTAAACTACGCAAGTGTTGTCACATAACTCACCCATACATAATGCATATCACTGCAGTTACTGCAAAGAGCATTAGATCTGGCAACATGGTTGACTCATATGCACTCCCATCAGTAGTAAACAGGGCAGATAAGTAGTACAAACCCCTCATCCTTTCATTACTCTCTTGCCTTCTTGTGGTGAGTAGACACTTGGTTAGAAGATATTCTGATGTGTCTAACTGGCTGACAGAGATATGGATCGATTTCTACTGGACAGAATCGGGGTAGCAACGAAATTACTGCAACCAAAGAAGAATATGATGACGTAGGAGGGGTGGCGAGTCACGGTATTGTGGTGTTCTTAGTTTAAAGTCGGTACTTTCAAAACAGACTATACAAAAATATCCAAGAATAACTGATCTCACTACGATTTATAAGTAGGTACATTTTGGCGTTGTACAGTAAGCAGCGAGAAGATTGCATTTCCATGACAGAGGGCTTGAGTATGCCTTCCCCTTCTCTAGGTTACACACAGTTCCCCCATCATTTCCCCCTTATACACCCGTTTTTGAATAAGAAAGGTCAAGTGCAGCTTGGCTTGGCATATCGTGTTCAGCCGATAATACGTGCGTCTCGTTTGAATGTGAAAATTTCTTATGTAACCTTATACCAATTATTTTTGTTTACTTTCTGACGCTCGTAGTATTGCAAATCACATAATAGGATGTCTACTGATTCCTGATCGATCAAACTTATAACATTTTCATTATCTTTATTGTTAAATCCATCACTTCAATGACACAGCTACTGTCAACTTATCCTCTGAGGTTCAAATATATTTTATTCTATATGTTCAGAAATTTTGTTTGACAAAACATCATTACTGTTAAAATGACAACACGAATTATGCAACCTACCATTTTATGCATGATTAGTGAAACAAGTTAAACGATTAAACACGAAATATACAACATTTCTCAGTTATTCTCATTCAATAGGGTTGACAGAGGCAAAATTCCACCGCAATATAAATGCAAATAGCTTATCCGAATGCAAGGAATATTTAATGTGTTGGTATGCATATATTAAAGTCGATGACAAATTGAGTTAAAACGCATTGTCTTCAGTGAAATCCCAGTCTATTAGGGTTGAACTAAGAGGAACAAACCTGATCCATTTTAAGTTGTAAATTATATTTCGTATCAACTTCGCGTTGATTTATGTGGAAGGAAATGAGAACCCACCAGCTGAGACAGAGATAATGAAATCCCTCACACTTGAGTAATGCAATTTGCACTATAAATTGTCCTGTTCCTTTTTAGTGTAAATACCAAAAGGACAACGTTGCGTCCTGAATGAGGTTTGCCTTTTAAAATTCCCTTTGCTGCGAGACCTAACCTAGAGTAAATTGAGTCTCGCCTGCTATCGACTGCACAGAAAGGAAATGTCAGCTGCATTTCACATGGGGAACAGCTGCACGAGAACAACCTACTTCAGGAGCACACCCTCTACAGTTAAGTGGTATCGCACGCGATGAACGGGGGTTTCAACTCCCTTGGCTTTGACATTCACGGCCACAGATAACAAGTGCGCACGGGCCGTCAAATGATAAGATACTCACTCCACCCTCTACGATACCAGGTTATCAGATAAAACTTTTCAAGTCCTTGCATTAAACTGCCATAAATAAAATACACGATCATAAATAAACTCTTAGCCTTACACTTCGGATGTGTTCGCTTTAAAGCTTTGAAGCCAAACCACCTTTAAACTCGTGTACAGTTTAACTCTGGGTGCTGCGGTTTAACTAATCCGCATTTATTGGAGGCACTCTAAATAATTACTCTTCTCCAATACACCGAGTGCAATGGCAAAACTTTTAAAACATTAACATTTTATCTCGCTATTCGCGAGTTGTTGGAATAAATTCAATAACGGTATGCTAGTTATACCGGTTCTATAGCACAGTTTTCTAGCAAATTTGGTAAACAGACATGCAAAGCTAAGGAAATATTTTTCGTGTTATTCAAAGGACTTAAGTGACCAGTGCTTTAACATTAAACACTGTATGAACATTACGCATTGCTGTCCTTTGAAAAACAACTTAAAAAGTATCCCTTTTAAAGGGGGGGGGGGGGTTTAAACAGTACACTTGTTTGGCAAAAACTATATTTAGATGCAAATGTTACTCCAGAAATTCCAAATTCTTTAGTCAACTTATTAAAAACATCTCACAGGTTACTCGCAACCCCTTTGAAATTGTATAAAATCAACTTTAATAATAATGCTAGATCTTATTAAAAAGTGAGCGAAACTGATTTAAAGAACAGAAATATAACAAATAATTGTATTTTTAAATCTATCAATATTTATTTTATTTTTATGGGGTATATTTATTTTACCTTGCATACCCTAGCAATTATACAGTGGCCTTCAAACAATCTTTATTCTTAATAGGTTTGTCAACCTGAAACGCTTGTCTTCATACAACTCGTGTTTTTTCTTCGATTGATTTGAGGCACGCTTCTAGAAATGTTAATGAACAAATACAATGTGTCAGGGTCAAAATAACTAAATGTCTGCTGACCTTCTAGGAGGGGTTAATTGTGTTGTAGCAGTATTTTAATAGTTTCAGCATTTCATAAGGAGAGAAAGACGTGTGAATAGAGAGGTATTGAACTTGCTGCCCTCCTATACGTCAGATGTTTTATCAAATCACTAGATTCATAAGCCACGTGTACACCTCACTTGTGCTATTTTATAGGAATCGACTTGCTAGTGCATCTTGATGCGTACAAAGTAATATTTAATTGGGTATAAAAGCACAATAACTGCTTATGAAATCACATGTAAGACGCACAACAGGATATATAAAACAAGATCACAAAAGAATGACCAATTAATCGAATTATTTCAATTTGAACCTGTAACTAATCATGGATAAATCCTCTACATAGCAAGCAGTAGTCCATACGGATATCTTTATGGTATTAAAGGAGACACTGGAATGAAAATTTATCTGAGATCGTAACATGATTGTAGCGGAAGTTCTCCAAAAAACTAGAAAGACAAAGAAGTGGGAGTAGCAAAACTGTCTTTGGTTCACAAGGTATAGTCCAAATACAACCGCATACCACTGGCTGCTATTCAGTAGTAATTTTGTAACAAAAGAAGAGCGAAGCGAAGTTCACATGGTTCTCGAGAGGTCACGAGCTAGCAACTTTAAGCAACAGCGAAAGGTCCCACGCTCGGGAATACCACATTGTTGCATCGTGAGAAGTGCAGCTTCTCCTCCCAGTGTGTAAACACACTTGCATAACGTTCACAGTTCCGTCCACAAGATTCTCATTGAGTCCAAAGTGTGGCCCTATCATAACACTTCTGCCATTTTAGCTAATGGAAATTCGCATAACTAATGTTTAAAACTACAGGCAGGAAGAACTCTAGATAGGTCGGGATAGGCAAATTATTTTACTCCTATACCATATTTGCTGTCATTCAATGCACGTGACAAAAATTCATATATCAGATTATTTTGCTAAGATTTTTATATTTTTAACCTTTATTTTTTAAGATGTAAGAGCTTTCAAAATAATTTCCGTTAACAAATACCCGTTTTCCAGTTGATTTATTCAAGCAGTTTTCTATGTAACATTTAGAAAACCCAAGTACTATTTACAAGAAGTCAGGTACCCTGAAAAATTTAGCATTTATTTGTGCGTAATGTGTCTTGAAGACCTTTTATTTTCCAAATCGATTCTTTTACTGCCATCTTAAGCAAGAAAAAACCAACCAACAACTTTTCTTATAAGCTTTCGTCTAAGCTGTATTTAATTTGATGTTTCATTATTACATATGAACAAATTCTACAGCACTTATTTAAACTAATGTAATTAATCTTATAAAAACACAGCTTTAAAATATTACACAGTATTTTGGAAAATTTACATATTTTGATTTTTTCCCCATATTCTGCCTTTTATCTAACCCAAACGAGGTAACCGAAAAATGATTTCTGGGATCCTTACTCTCAATCTTAGGTTTGAGTTTAAAAGTTATTCTTGCCGTCATCAATAATATTAGTAAATAGAGTTATCTCGTTCTGATAAGATATGTCTTCCTGCTTCTGAGGCTGTCAATCTTTCGATATGGGGATATCTGGGAAGTTAAGTTTTGTTTCATTTGTTTAGCCCACTTAACTTCTACGTTTATTTCGGAAGCATAGACTAAGTTTTAAGCGCTGGTTTAATCATTTTATCTTGAAGCATTCGTATTCGCCTTCACGATTATACTTCTGCAAATAATCACAATTAGATAAAATATTTTTTTCGCTCCAGCAGGGATAAGAACTCGGGAATTCAAAGTTAGAATCCAGAACTCCTCTCATTCCATTGAAAGGGACAGTCGGAAATAAACTTGCGGCATGATAAAATAATGGTAACATACTGCGTCTTCTACCTCAAATATGTGAAAACGTACAGTTCAATATTTAATTTAAAATGACTAATATCTAATAATTTCTCTTCAAAATCTGTGTACAAATACTTTATGAAATACGAAATCTATCATGAACCTTCATCTCTTTGTAATTTATGTGGAAAAAACACTTCTTTAATGAAAAAAGTTTTTTTTTTTTTCAATTTACGTCCTCCAACGTTAAGTCATATCGGACGGTGAATGAAATTGGTGTAATGATGCTCAAATGAGTCCGGGGTCCATGGGGCTTAGAGTTACCTGACATTCGTCTTTCAGGATAAGGGAAAACCCCGGAAAAAACTTAGTCAGGTAACTCACCCTGACCGAGATTCAAACTCGGGACCTCTTGAACGTGAGGCAGGCACGCTAACATCTACGCTACCGAGGCGGGCAGTTATGACATTAGGGTGTTTAATCTCAAAATGAATTTGATCTCCACATGGTTTACCGGGAAAATGTGTATCAGTTGGAGAGTTGAATGCTGTCCTGGTACATTGCCATGGTAGCTCAATTGATAAGAGCAACCGGATGGAAACCGATAGATCGTAACTCAAATCACGACTATGGCACTGCATTCTTCAGACTGATTTTATCTCTCACCTTGACCTATACACAGAAGTGTGAAAAAATTAAGGTAACTTAATTATTTCTACTTAGGTATTTTATTTCTCAATGCATACTTATAGTTTTAAGATAGTCTTGCTAGAACATAGCAAAGTACATACTCAACTAATGCAAAAATTATGGTAAATGATTTTTTTTTGGAGACAAGAAAAGGAGTTCAATAATTTTCGTGTACAGAGGGATAAGTATAAAAAACGTTCTTTTGTGGAAGCAAGGTTTTCGATTCAGATATCCCTATGTTAATTTAATTTTAAAGTTATTAGATCTTAATGTCAATGAACAGTCTACTGGAATTTGCCTTACAAAGCTTAATCGGCTACGTCACGTATTTCTCAGCACGAAATCCCGGGAAGTATGCAACACGATTTGTGAAATTTTAAAGATCTACTTCCGTTCTGGTGGAAAACAGAACATTTGAAGACCTTGAAGCGCACGAACCAGACGTAGGTGCCATAAACTTCCATGAGTGGCAGCAGCTGACACGGTCGTGACTGCGGTGATGAAACACGCAAACACAGTAAAAAGATCAACAAAATTAACTTCATTGCCTTAACCAGCTGTGTACATAAGGGTTTAGTTTAAACCGTGTTGAGTCTCTCAGAAGTATTTTTGGATAAAGCATATAAGGCTTCCTGTGTTACTAGGTTCTATGTACTGTAAAAATAGACAAGGTTCTATATGCGATATTGATGCAAAATTAGGCGAAGTTGGTCGAAGTTGTACCAAATGCATAAAACCATATGAAACCGGCGAATGGTTATTAAGCACTTTAATAATAAGGGTTAATGCAGTAAGGTCTAAAGAATTTGCAGGTTGCTTTCGCCTGCAGGGTAGATTGCCCCGCTCTACACCCGAAGTGTTGAAGTTGCCAGCACACTAGGAATTTAAATTGAGTGTCGCTAGTACGTACATCACACAACCCAATTTACTGCTTAGTAAGTCGCTAACTAGAGTAGTGTAAATTAACACTGCGGATCAACATTAACTCAGCGGAGTTCGTTCTTCATTTAGACGAAGCGTAACATAGAACTTTTACAATCAACAATTTTGTTCTAGTGTACCATTAAAATAAATACGTCTCGATAATCCTCTTACTCTGGCGTTTTTAAGTTCAAAATTAAAATTAAGAACAGATGTAATTCTCCACTTTGTACCTGGAGAAATGTATAAAGACATAACACCATTAATTACAAATAACAATTAATATTTCAAAAACAGACTTTATGCTTCAACTGTTTTCTGTTCAGCAGCATGGGTATGTAGCTCGGATAGTGAATAACATAAAAGGCTTTGAATTGAAACAAACTGTACATAACCTATTTACGTTTGTGTAATTAAGTACGTCTGAATTCGGTACTACCATAAGTTACATGCACCCAATGAAAAGAGGTCAAAGACTTTCTTAATGACGAAATTATTACAGTATATATATATATATATATATATATATATATATATATAATTTACTGCTTAGGGCAACGCCGGTGGCAGCGTTCGTCAAAATTCCTACAAGTTAAACGTAAGTAATTACATGTCAAACAAACCTATATAAATTCCCATCAAGCCTAAATAATAATAAAAATATGGCAATACCAGAAATAATACAAGCAATAATGCCCTATCAGAACAAATGTTTTGAGTACACTATGATAATAATCCAATACTGAGTACCTACTATTGATAATACAATATGTAATTTAAAATTTTTCCGTCTATAACTCATTCTTTAGTAGTCTCTGTTTAAAACTATTTACACTTCGAGGCAGTAATTTTGCTGGTAGTTTGTTCTGTTTGTTCTGTCCGTTTTCTGTAACCTATTTCTTATTTTCTTGCAATGGTCATTTCGCCCGCAACACAATGGAGTTAATAATTACTTCATTATATCTTTCCACGCACATAGTCTATGTTTTTCTAATGTTTCCAACGAAATAGCATTGCTGGTATGATTTTCTACTCGTTTACCTCGGTCTGCAAATTTAGCTGCTCTTTTCTGAACCCTCTCGAGTGCTAGTTTCTGCCCTCCACGATATGGATCCCAGCATGCAGCACTATATTTAAACTTTTTTTTTTCCTTGTTCCATTTATACCCCGCCTTTAACTACTATGGTCATATCGGCGGCCGTTCTCCTTTGGAACATACCGAAGGTGTTAACTCTAACTCGTTATCTTTTGGTTTTTATTCATTACATCACGCACACATTCACACTCTCATTCATACTTCCAGACTCTGGAGAGATGGGGAATTATCTTGGTCGGAGAAAAATCCCCACCCCCACCGCCGGGAATCGAACCCGGGACCCCTAGCACGGTAGGCAGGTGCTCTACCGACTGAGCTATGGGGCCAGCCATATTTAAACTTGTAAGATACATACAAGCACTTTATTGCATTAAAACAAAAAGTCTATGAGGTTTAGTTGGCATGACTTTCTTCTAATTCTGAAGTACATTTAACAAGAACCGTAGCATTTGTGAAGTGCAACTTATCAATGCAATCCAAAATGTCAGCAGCTATTTAAGAGTATTATTTGAAAACATTGTATAACGTTGTAAATTATTCGCTACGAAGCAACCATGTCAAGGTTTTATGTGATAAAAGGTAATTTGATACATTACCGTATCTCCGGGGCCATGAAGTGCATGCGTGCCTGCCAAGGACGAACATAACACAAGCAGCCTAAAACGGTTCTACAAGTAAAGTCAACATTGTACTGTCAGTAAATAAATGCCAATTTTTAAACATCTCTTTTCGCTTTTAAGATGATTCTGGATTAACAAAAATGAGCAAAACGGCTGCTTCTGTGATATTCAACGAAAATAGTCTCAATCAACCTTAAGAATAAGTGAGAAAGTAAATTTATACGAATCTAATAAAAATATAATATCCCGACGACTAAGTTCTTGACAATCCAAGCCCCACCCTCAAAAAAGGAATTAAGTTCACGTGACTTTCTCTAGCCATTAACATTGAAATTTAATTTCAAATATGCCATTCATTTAGCTCTTGATAGCTATAAGAAATCATTCTGAACACAGAGAGAGTATAAATAACTAAAATACTGAGCGAAAACAGCTGCATAAGGATACTAGAAACCTTGGTTGAGAAACACTGTAATAACAGATGCTGACAGAGTTTTCTTTCCAGTATAATGCAACATATACTCGTATGATTATCGCTTGGTATAGCATAAATAAACTAAACTTGAACCGGAGAAGTCGCTTGTGTAGCTATATATACATTGGCTCGTATAAACACAAAACAAAATGATTCAAATATTAGGCGCGTTCGACACAAAGAATGGCTTTTGCTACAGTGAAACAAAGAAGTGAAATTTGAACGATTTATTACTGTAGTCTCCAATTTTTGGTTACTGTAGATGTATACTGCCTTTAATGGGTTTTAAACCAATTTTTCTTTCGTTTAAATAAATTAATAAATAGGAAGATATGGAATTGTATTTATGATGCATTTTTACAGCATTTAACAATTTAAATGTCTTGTTCTGTTTATTGGGTATCCGTTTCCGGCCCCTGAAGGGTTTAAATGGTCATCGGTGAAGCGGTTAACCATGGCTTATCCCCGTAATGTAGCAAATAAATTAGCTTGTGTATGATGTATACAGGCTTCTGATATTACTGTAGAAAATCTGGAAGGTTTGTTGTGTGATTATGAAGGAGATGTTAGGATATAGTAGCAGTGACATGTACTGGTCTACAGATGGCATGTTAGCTACTCCATTGTTTGGGGAAATGGCGGGTCAAATATGGGTGATGTGGATCAGCTATTACTAGCTATCCCTCTTTATGAAAAACAGTTAAATGGTAAAAAGAGTATTTTTATACCACTGGATATAACCATGCACAACTGTTAGTAATTTTCCGAGCTGTAAATTCATGCAAGACATTCACCTACCTGCACTTGCATGTATAAATAGCTCGTAACCTAATTGAGTATTATAATACTCAGAGGCCTCTTTATACTGGGGGTAAGAAATTAACCACGACATCAACCCTAAAAGCATACCACCCACAACCAAAAAAGTCACAACCATTTCGAAAATGTCTAGTGTGTTGTGAAAAAGAAGTTCGCAAGGAAACCAAGATTAAAATAATTGCCGTTAAATGAGCATTAAATGCATGTGTGCGCTGGACGTCTATACATGTCCATATCAGTTTGGGATATTTTAACTTTGACGTCATATGATGTCCATATCGGTGAAAGGGTTAAACAAAAGGTTATTTTTCTATGTACTTTATATTAATTTATAAATATTTGCAGAATTGGGTTTATTATATATGTTTTGTACGTACAGAAACATTTTTAAGCGATAGTCAACTCTTAATAGTGTCTATGTGATGGCTTTGACATTCAGTTCTCTTTGCACAATTAGGGCAAAAGGTTAAGAAAAAAAACTAATAACTACTTCCCAATTTAGAAAAAAATTCAAATCAACAATGCACTACTAAGAAATGATTAACTTAAAATAACAGAGTGGCAGTAGGAAGAGGGAAGGGGAGAGAGGTGGACGGGAGAGAGGTAGAGGGGAGAGGGGAGAGGGAGGATAAGAAATATTTGACATAAATGATGTGCTTGAATGAAATCTATATTTTTTGTAATGGATTTTATTTCTTTAAGGTTTATCCGTTCTGCAGAAGTCATTAAGAGGAGGACTTCAGGGACCATTTTGCAAAACTGAAGGTTTACACTCCATTAAAATATAGAAACATGATTTTAATCTTATATTAGAGTTACTTTTGAGAAAATTAACTTTTAAAAAGTTCCACCCAGAGAATAATTCGGGGTTGGATATTTTCTTGAAAATCGCCCTGTTTCATCTTTGAAAGATGCAGACCTTAATATCAAGTTTGGTAATTATAGACACTTCGATTTTCAGTTTTGTCGTTCAGACAAGGGCTTATTTCTATTTTTTGTCGCAAGTCCTCAAAACATGTATTACCGGTGAAATATTGTGTCCATTTTTAGCGTGGGATTCGATACATCCAATTCTTAAAGTATATAGAGAAAGTAAAAACAAATGAAAAGGGACTCATTCAATAAAGTGCTTCATACGATACTTTCCAGCTTTCGGGGCTTTTGCGTTGTGATCTTAATTCGTGTAGAGAATCTTAAGACATAACGAATATCATTAAGGTGTCCAGCAACAACAATGGATTTAATGTTTTTAAATTTTTTTTCTCCGTGTGTGCAGCCTTTTAACATTTATTCTTACTGGCTTCATCTGTAGAAAAAATTTCATTGGCAAACATGTTTACTCGTTTACCATTGATTTGTTTTTACATTGAATTCTCTTTTACACATGCACACCTTTTAGTCTATCGCTCATATTTCCACATTCTAGGAAAGATGGGGAGTAATGCTTCAAAAAACATTCACCATTTTCTAGCGAGAAATCGAAGCCGAGACTCTGGATATAGAAGCTAGACCACGGAGATATACGTAGTATTCGGAACATGGCGGGAAAGAAATTACGACCTAACACATTTTCAAATGCTCTTGAGGCTGAGCGGGGACGCCTGCCACTTCAGAAGGAAACAGAGCGGAAGAGTTGACAAGAAAGAGCTGGAGATCGAGGCCAGAGCGGCAGCTTCTGATATTGATCCACTCTGGTCGGTCCTACCCCAATCTGCAAACAAGAGTTCTGCCGCTTTACGCCAATTAATTCGCCATCAGTTTGCTTATCAAACGTGTTTGCTTCTACTGAATACCGAAAAAAAACTTTATAGAAACTAATGACGAATAGAACGCCAACAGACTTTGTGGTGTCTATTCTTTGTACATAATATTAAAATCAGTGCTCTGGAAATGTGTAAAATGAAGTGTATTTAATAGAAAACTGATTAATTTTTTTTTAAAAAGGAGTAAGAAATGATGTCCGATTTTGTTTTGGGCTGCAAGGTAAGCGTAAAATGAGAGGTACATTGTTGTATTCTACACCAGAGTCAATTGTTCCCGAGTCTATAGATGCAATTGGCACAAATGTGTTAGTATCACCTGAATCGAGCAAGTTAAGAAACAGAGCACACACTTGGGGGCACCTTAACAATTCTGGGACATTTGGAAATGGTAGTTTGTGAGCATGCGTCGATAGTATTCCTATTCAAAGGCTGTATATTGAGACGTCAAGTCTATTGTTTACGCTAGTAGAAAACTTAAGGTGCGGGAGGTTTCGGGTTCGAGTCCCGACTAGGGGTGCAAATTTTTCTCTAGCCAACCTATCTCCCCGAGTCTAGAAATATAAATTACAAATTTCCTCAATAACCCATGTGATCTGAGGGGTACTTGAGCACGTGTCACATCAAAGTAACGAGCAGCATAGGAAACTGAAGACCAAACTTTGAATTTATAATTAATATCTCCTAATTAAGTCAAGTTTTTAGCGTGCTTGCATCTAACAAGTACCCACAGTGTTTAAACATCGATTAGGTACTATGAAAACATCGCACGACCAGTTACAGAAGCGATGGGGCGATACCGTCACTTGTTTCACTCCAAGAGATGCTGCAAGAGCAACACTGAATCGTGCCGATAGTACCGTGAATGTTTCTTGCTGGCATCAGTATAACCAGTGTTTTTTTCTTTGAGTTTAACAGTCAAGAAGCTTGTTGTCACCTTGACTGTATCGAACCGGAAGTAAATAATAGGTTTCTTTTGTGAGTGGGAGTATTTGAAATGTGCATGAAAACAAACTTCTACTCAGGCAACACAGCTCTTATGAGATATACCCGTGTGGGTATGGCTTAATGTATGGCTTTAATTGACGATAGAACGAATTTTATAAAATGACCGCATTATAGTAATTTATAATCTCAAGTATTGACATAATTACACAACAAACTAACCTTTATGGTCACCCAAGAAATAACTATTAGGTTCATTGTAAGCATACGTTTTTTAAACATTTTTTCCATAATTAAACACTCACATTCACCTACTAGGCTATGGAAGATAGGGAATACTTGCCATTAAATAAAAATTTCCGCCTGGGATAGACCATAATGTTTTGAGAAGCTAGAAAAAAGACCGCTCGATCACGAGAAAGTGTTACAATCTTTCGTAAAACTTAAGATATTGAAAGCATTTTTAAACGCAAATATTTTTTTCTGTTTTACTGCATAACTAGGTATATTAGCAAGTAGGTATTGTCATTTCAGATAACCTCTTTAAAAAGGACAAATGAATCAGATGTCCTTCAAAGTATGCATTCATTTTATAAACTGTGTATAACCATATATGTACATCACATTTAAGTCGAAAGACAAAAGCAATTTAACATGGATTTTATCTCTTACTAATCCAGGAAGGCAAACAAACTTATCTTCAGCTTGTATGTACTGCTATCGGAATTAAATTACCTGGCCGAGATTCCAGTTTTGTCATTGCATGTCTGGTACAATGTATCTGATTATCTCTGAGGTTTTGTTTCGCAACATGTTCATGCAATGCAGATATTAAATATGTCGTGAGGCAGTAGGTACAGTGTGGTACACTAAATACCATAGAATGCTGTTATTTTAAACATTACTTTCAGATAATCTTTGTATTTCTGGTAATCATCCTCTGATTCCAAAATTAGCAAGGTTTTAGTTAGAGGTTAAAATAATTCATGGACAGAGAAATAACATTTTCAATCATTTCAACATCGTATAAGGCTTCAATGACATTAAAACTAACAATATTTAAGAGTGATTTAGGAGTGGTAGCATAAGTACACTTTGCTGCACCTCTTTCCATTAGGAGGATTATCATAACACAATCTGAAATAATAATTTCAATATAACACACAAAATAACTAATTATAATATGATTTACCTTAGTTAAATTTGCCCTTGGTGGCTAATTACTTGAAATCAACTAAATTTTATCAAACCTTTCTACAGAGCCTTCGTTTAAAGGCGTGGACGTAATATGAGAAAATGCTTGACCTGCACTGCGCTGTTTCTAACTGTTCTGTTCCACCTCCACCCACTCAGTTTTCCGTCTAGTCAGTTGAAGTCTTTGTGCAGAGGTTAATACAATGCACTCCCACGTGCTTTTAGTATTAAAATGTGTTAATGTAATGTCAAACAGTTTGTATACTTGAGCACGCAATGATAACTATGAGCATAACTCTTTTAGATCAGCGAAATGGAGATTTAGACATATTCCCTACTGTTTATCCGCTTCAGAGAAAGATTCGTAACCCTGTAATGATTCGTAATGAAACGCCTTCTTGCATAGGAAAACTCGACATAGGAAAAAAGAGGTTGCACGGGAATAAGGGATTTCACAAACTTTTGTTTAGAATGCTATTAAACTTTCAAAACTAAAGCTGAAGGAGAACTGGAGTTCATAAATTGCAAGAACGCGATAATGTGGGTAGTTACATCTGCAATAAATACAATTAATGTTAGTTATGACGATCAGCCTTTAATTTGTACTGATAAAGCACGGTTTCATTTAAATGCCATTAAGGATTGCTATGTTAATGTAAATTTACTGAAAGGTTTAAATATGTAGCGATACGGGAATATATTTGACATTATTTTCAATGAGATCTCTAAGATTGAATGTAAGTTGCTGCAATGCCGATTACCCTGCAAACAGCTTCATCTCAGTGCCAAGCAAATTCCTGTTACGCAGGCCATGCATCCAAACGAAGACTTGGAAAAAAAAAGTTCACACCCACAAAGCTCTACACGCGACTAGTTTATCTCGCAAGAGAGACAAGAAACTTACCGGACTGGATGACGTCGAGGAGAGTTGAACCAAAAGTAGGAGTCTTCTTGGTCTTAAGGTTGTCGAAGACCTCCTTGGTCAGGTATTTCTTGAGCAAGGATTTGCTGTCGGAGGCGGCCAGCTTGTTAAAGCCAGCCTCCAACTTCTCCAGCACAGCAGCGTCCACCATGCTGTCACTGCAAGCACAAATCATTATATTTAATACCTTCCTTGTATCTTACATTAAGTGTAGCTACAATAAAAATGTTCTACATTCTAATAGAAATGATATATACCCTTCTAGTCCTTGTACCATCTTGTAGATTATTTATAGAATTGACTCTTTGCAATCAATAAATATTTACTTTAAAGAAAACAAAAGATGGAGAAAAACAACTGAATCATGAATGAAATTTATTCCTCGGTGCCTCGTTGCAATGTACCGCGGTAACAGAGTATCTGTTCTATACTCTCTGGGCAATATTTTGTTTCAGCATAGAGCACAATTTTCTTAGTCATTTTCATAAAGCCGAAATGTTTCACACAAACTATCATTTGTTTTTGTCCTCTCCAGAAACAATGTGAACTGGTTAAAGTCAGTTTTTAATATCTATTAGATATACATTAGATAATACAAAGCACAGGAGATAGTAAAGGATTAACTAATCTTTCTATAAGCAGATTGAACTTAAATGTTGCGTTATCAACTTATCTTTCACAATTCGGTGTTATTTCGGTCAATTCAAGCCGTGTATTTATCAAATGGTCTATCAGGCAATAATGCAGTGTTCTTTATTGTGAACGAAGTATGAGATTTGCGAAAACTGAACTATGAACTGGATGGGTATTTTATGATCATTTGATAGTCTTTATGCCTACGTTTCAGGTGAGTTTTAAAGCGTTTAATTTTGTGTGCAATGAACGAAGATGACAATTCTTGTACTATCAGTAATGCAAACTGGCTGCGGTATTAAAACAGGGTAGATTCCGTCATTGAAGGTTCCTTTTCAAGCACTTAGGAGGGAGAATAAACCTTCATTACTATGTAAATATGGACTTAACAAATGAGCGCGAAAACGGTCTAAAGCATCCTGCACCATGTCGGCTACATAATTTCCAAATCGATAATAAAGTGGTTGGACTGCGTCATTCTGAGGGGTTGGACCCAGTTTGATCTAGCTGTACATATCTTTGGCAGACACTTTCACTCCATTATTTTCAGGCTCGCATCAGCTTAAAGTAGTCCGAAGTGTATTATCTAGCTAACTTGCTCCCTTAGTTCTAAGGACATCACATAAGCAGTTCGTTTCAAACGAACGTATGAAAAGTTGAGTTTTCTTTTGAATTCTATTTGTGCTATAGCATACAAACAGTTAATGAGGTTGTTTTGTTCAAAAGTACTGCATAACTGCTACAGGAAAGAGAAGAATAGTACTTTCGTGGAGCATTTGTTTTTCCATATTCCATAGCTATGTCCCTTTACTTTATGATTTGGTATGGTATTTATTCAATGCTACTTTTGATGTTCTGTAGCAAACGTACATAGCTAGAATATAAACTAGTTTGTTTTGTGGTAAAACAACCAGAGGAGTATAATGCTACCTCATAGAGCTCTTTCCATATAAACCTCATAATCCTATCTATAAAATCCTGTACTAAAAATTCCTATGTGCGGTTAAATCTTATTAACAGTGGGCATGCAGCAAAATGCACTCGGGCTGCACATAGCCTGCCAGCATTTAGGTCAGTCGTAAGCGCCAACATTACCTAATCTAGGACATAAGAAGCCTTATTACTTATAAATCTAATACTCCTTCATCGCTTACTATATAAACTGGGCTTTGGTTTTCTTATGGAAACAGTGGATATAAAAATATTTTATTAGTATTAAGTGCTATACAGCACAATATTCAGATATAATGTTGAGAATTTGGTGCCTATTTCTTTTGAATGATTGTAACTTCAGGTAATATACATAAAAATGCATTGCTACAAGGTTGTTCAACGTAACCAAAATATGCACGACAAATATGCATATATTGATGGCATGTGGGCATAAAAGATAAATAGTAATTCGACTATGTTTTGTGAAGTTACTGCCTACATATGGTCTGCATTCACCATATCAAGTTTCCCTCAACCCCTATTTATAAAACGGTATCATTTCTGCCACTGCTTTGCCACTTCCCTTCCCTTTCCTAGAACTTACCTGTAGAAGGAATTAGAGGGCGCGGAAAGCACAAAAATATGCACCTTTTCAGTTTTTTTTTTTTTTTTTTTTTTTTTTTACAACTTGAATAATATGTCTGGAAACAAAAGACACTTAACTCAGACTAAAAACAAAAGAGCGTTGTATTTTATGTTCTTTTTTTCGGTTTTACCTACTTGATACAGGAGTTAACAGCATTTTTCGAAGTTAAAAACTCTTCTGCATTACGTATGGAGCAATGATCGCACATTTTTTGTCAAGTACTCAAAACTACAATAATCTTAAAATACTCTAATGAACTGCACAGATTCCACTTTTCTTATTCCTGTCTGCGATTAAGTATTCCATGACCCTGGTACATTTGTATGTCATCTACAGACTCGCCGTTACTGCAATAAGTTTTAGTCACGCTCGTCTCTCCACCGATTTATCTGCATGCAATGATCACGTTGCGTGATAGGAGGGTAAACCTGCAGATACAACGGGTCCCTGCTGAGTCAACGTGATGTTCGTCCAAATACATGTACTTAATCTATTTAGTTTCATGAAGTTTTGAGGATAATCTTGGACGCCCTTTTGTAACATAGGAGTGGTGCGGAAGTGAAACAGTGTGGCTTTTAATTAGGACCTCCAGAAGCGAGTGTCTTAGGGCGGTACACGAGGATGCAAGATCACAAAACAGCTAAATCAAAGCACTAAAAGTCGCAATATTATAGAACTTGGAAACTAAGGTAAAATATTACATTTTTAGGTATTGCTAACGCATTCATCTCTGTAAAGTTGCAAAGTTATACCCTACAATTATTTAAATTCGATTTACACGTCATCCAGATTCATATTTTGTATGAATGGAAAAACTCTGACATTTACTGAAGCCTAGACTATTCACCTGCCAACGTTGAAGTGTAAAACCTTCATCATGGGGAAACAAAAGAACAATTGCGCAACACTTACACTGCTGTCTCGTTAGGACGGTATTCTGTCCACGTTTTGTTTCCAGTGACCTTTTCAAGTCTCTCTTTGGTAATTCCGCCCGGCATATGAATTAACTATAACTTCAGGCTTGTACTTACATGATCGTTACAGCATTCATAATTCATTCGTTCCGGCAACATGACGTCAAAGCATTTTAGAAGACGTGCTAATTGATCGATTAGTCATAGGAAAAAGCCTCACTGCTCCATTCTTTTCACGTCTGTTATAGACAAAAAAGAGCTTTTTCCGTGTTAATAAATTGCTAAACCATACTTTAATTGTTAAAGATTTTAATTAAGACCTTATTGCTTCGTTTAAACGTTCTTCTAAGTTTGCTAGCTTTGCTGAATGCTACTTTACTCCTATTGACTTTCTGCGATTGCAGAGCGGGACAACAAAACCTGTACCGCTCAGAAAGGATTGAATGGTGATACGTTTTGGGCGTAGTAAAGACAGTTTAAATTTGTATACTGATTAATGCTCAGCACATTGCAGTTTTAATTCGAAAAACACTGAATAAAAATGTAAATTCATAACGAAGTTTGGAATTTACAGGAATTAACAAGCGTCTTTTTCTTGTCTTGAAAATATGGTGAAATTCAAATTTCGGGAAAGCGGCCTGGAAAGAATTAATATGGAAAAATATTTGGGGTATATGATTTTAAAGAAAGTTATTTTTCAATTATGTTGAGACCGTTTAAAGGAAATTTGATGAACATATTTGCCTTTTGAATTTCTACTTGGGCCGCGCCATGGCTGAGTGTTTAGACCACTTGGCTCTCACCTAGGCGGTTCGAGTTCGATCCCAGGCGACCGCAAAGTGGGATTTGTGATGGACAACAGGGCGCTGGGGTGGGTTTCCTCCAGGTTCTCCGGTTTCCCCCACCATCATTCCACCAATTGCTCCATGATTCACCTCATCCCAAGCGTTGGGCCGACCCCTGAACCCTGGTAGCTGAGGTCAAATTCTTCAGCTCCCTCGTTCTGAGGGAACCCGAGCGACTCCTAACACCAGCAATGGCCAAGAAGAAGACATAAAAAATTCCACTTCTATTGATCTTTCTTCAGAATTCCCATTTGCGTTGGTCAACTAGTTAATGACCACTACCGTGCCATTTAACACAAGTGAAACAGTAATGAACTACCTTCTTTTTTTCCATTCACGTTTCCTGCTGTATTGAACCATGTATATGTCCAGGAAAAAGAACCGCCCTCCGTGGGAAGCTATGGTCCAATTGTATTTACGAATGAACGAGGTATTGATCATTGTTTTGACCAACACACTAAAGCCCATTTCGAAACGCACGTCAATAACTATTGTGTGCGAGTCATTCCCGTATCCTCTACACTTTGTTTAAACACTTGAAAAGTTATATAGAGGCATGCAAGCGAGTCCACGCTTATTGCGTGTAGGTTTTCTCCTGATGGAACCCGAGTCTATCATTTCTCATTCATCCTTCCCTACCCTGAGCACTGAGGCACTGGCAATAAATTTCTCTCCCCCTTAAGAGAGTGTAGGAATTCTGCATTCCTCCTCGAAAGTTATAAGGCACTACCAGCTGCAATGAAGTTTATACTTCATAATAAAAGAGATGCCAAATTTCACATTTGAAGTCAAGACACTTTGGCACTTCATTTTGTTATAATTGGAAAGAAAGTCTTATTTTACATTATTTAACCGAGGGGCATGGCTCAGGCGCTTTTGTCTGTAGTCCACATTCGGGAGGCCCGGGTTGGATTCCCGTGGTCGACCTACCTGACCCATTGGTTTTTTCGGGGGTTTCCCGGGTCGCTAGGCGAATGCTGGGTAGGTTAATTGTATCCCCCGAATTTCCTGTCCCTCCATTATGATTTCATATCTCTCATCTGGTAGTCTCTTTCAGGGTAGAAGTGTCGGCGGGAGTCTCGGCGGTGCATGGCAGAATGATGCTCTGAGGAAAACTATTTCCTTCTCCGGTAGGTTGGTTGCCGGTCTCCGCTCCTCTGCTGGGACCATTTCGGTACCATCAGCCAGGGACCTTTGGGGCTCGGATCGCCTGCCTGGGACTTTTAGGGCTCGGCTGCTGGTCTCGTTGCCGTCCTGCTCTAGGGGAGCGAGTTCGTTGTCCTGGCCTGTCGGGGGAAGTCTCTAACCAAGTAAACTGTAGGGACCCTGCCCTCTATACTTTCGTGGCTTCTTGGATCGGCCGCCCCCCTGTCTCCATCTCATCCTTCCTAGCGGGGGTGCCACACTTGGCATCGGAACAAAGGGCCCAGCAATGGTGGCCTACGTACCGAATCCCCTCCGTTATGAAATCCAAATCCTACATTATTTAACAAAAACTATTCCCAAAATCTGATTCAAATACGCAGTGCCTGAGGGCTTAATTTTTTATTTGTTGGATTTCATATAGTAAGAGGCGTGTCTGAAAAATAAGGTCTCCAAATTTATTTAATATAGAAAACATGTTTGTCAATGAGTTACATTGATGGAAAGGCGGAGCTTACAGCTATTTTTTTAACTTAATCACCATTGCGATCTATGCACTTTTGCATGTACTGTGGCAGTTTTTGTATAGCCTTGTCATAGCACTCTCCCGCCAAGTTGCGCAGGTAGCGCTCAACCTCGTTTTTCAAATCATCGTCGGTCTGGAAATGTGTTCCACCCAGGTGTGACTTCAACTCAGGAAACAGATGATAATCACTAGGTGCTAAGTCTGGACTGTAGGGGGGGATGGGTGAGGATGTTCCATCCAAACTGGGCCAGGAGATCAGCCGTTGCATGTGCAGCATTTTGGGGACCCACCTCGCACACACCTTGCGATAATGAAAATGTTCCGTCAAAATCTTGTCAATCGTAGTCTTACTGACTTCAGGGATAAGTTCGCACAGCTCGCGAACAGTCACACGCCGATCTTTAACCATTTCTTGCTCCACTTTTGCAACTGTTTCGGCTGAAACCGAAGGCCGACCAGAACGCTGTTCGTAATGGACATCTGTACGTCCGTCTTTGAACTCTGACCCACTTTCGCACGTTTTTGACGTCATACACTGTGGCCCATAGACTTCGCATAACTGACGATTAATTTAAAAAGGGGTAGTGCCCTCGGCACTCCTAAAACGGATCACTGCACACAACTCTCACTTGGCGGCGGAAGTGATAGGAAGCTCCATTGCAAACGGCTGCCCAGCCAAGACTAATGGTTGCAACGGGTTCATTGTGGTGGGGATTTGAAAGGGTGAAACCAAGCTACACGCCAGTGTTGCCGGATTTCGCGTAATAACGTTCCTCAAGCCTCAGCGCCTTGGAGACATTTTACGGACACGCCTCGAAGAAACAGCACAAGATAGGCAAAATCTTACAGCAGAAACAGCTAATATTAAATAAACTTATTTAGTACACTTTTGGGATTTTTATTCCGAAATATTCCTCGGTTAATACTTTCCTTCCATACAAGTTCCAAGTTACCGGCAAATATAATCTGCAGTTTTGTAAACAGATGAGCTCACAAAGTTGTATGCAAACAATTGAGGTAGAAAAATAACATTTTATGAGAATAATCATTGAATTTATATAACACGTTAAGCGACAAAGGTGGGGTGTTCTTTACTAAAATTCATTTTCCTCCAAAGAGTTAACACTTTACGAAAATTAAAATATAAATTACAGCCCTAGCTTGGTAACTGACAAAGACTTGAAAAGTACAGCCAGACTGAAAAATTCAATGTCATAGCCGGGATTTGAAACATGGATCTTCTGGTCTCCGTCCAGCCGCTCTGAACCATTGAGCTACTATGGCCAACGTGCCAACATGACATTAAATTCTCCAACTGACTCGTGTTTTTTCCGGTAAACCACTAGGAGTTCTCATAAACACATAAGACAACTACCTTAATGGCGACTCACTATGCTGTAAGTACTTTAAGGCCCAGGCTTTATAGTTCGGACCACTATTAGGTACAATTAATGGAAATTAATTGTTCTTTCACACTAGCCGTGTGTTTTACAATAGTTACAAGTCCTCTAACTGCAGGTAATTTTGAATTTTGATTAACATGATATTCAAATGAGCGAATAAGCTATGGAACTATCCCAAAAATCTTTATCCAGGCAACTCCCGCAACGGAGATTCGAAGTAATACCCTGCTGATTATAGGGATGAGAATGGAGGGAGAAGGTTTAATGGTTCGAACCTCCGAAACAGCTCGGACTGAAGTTGCAGCTGTCAACGTGCACCAATAAACGTGTCTGGAGAACCCCGCACCCCTCAGCTGCCACATGTGCTTCCAAATTCTCTCGCTATTTTTAACACCTAGGTTCTGGCAATAAAATAACTTTCTCTACAGAAGTCTTGTTTCCCTGTGCAAATACGACTTATAATACTTGCCAGAAACAAATCTGAAGTACCCTCAATCTAGCTATTCTAGAAATTAAAGTAATCATGCGCAAAGGAAGAAAAATGGGTGCAAGTGTTATCAGATTCTCTAGAAATTCATTAACGTCATTTCAGAGGCATCCTTTCGGTACAAAGCTATTGCTGAGGTAGATAAGGTTTATCTGTGAAGTGTTCCCAGAGATATCGCGACGCGATAAGAAATCAAAAGATTTTATAAACATTTAACGATGAATCATAAATGCATAGTAATACTTCTGAGAAGTGGGTCCATCAAGCCTTAACAAGACAATTTTGATGAATACAATTAATAATTAATAACCGTAATTTGTGACAAGAGCATTGCATCACTTCCTCTTCAAGAGTTTATTTTAAGAGCACTGTCCGATATTAGAATTTTTTACGGGTGTGGATTTTAAGTCCGAGTATAGAACAGGTGCCCACTCAGCATCTTTAGGAAATCGAGGAGCTATGGTAGGTAGCGAACCCTGGTCAAGAACATATTCTGCTGGAGGTGCACGATGTATCGGCTGGATGGTCACCCACCTCCTTGCGTATGCAGGCGTGAAGCTGGCAGTGCGGTTGGCAGGGCAGACTCTACCCCACTGTGACGCGGCTGTTATACTATAGGTTACATTTCTTTAGGATTTTTTTACACAATTAAATTTTACTCAAATTTATATTATCTATGACTTAAATTTTCATTCAGATTACAAGGGCCGAAATATGTACATACATGTTCCAACAAAGGACGTAAGCTTAAAATATCAATAACTATTACAAAAATATATATATAAAAGTGTGATGTATAAAAGTTCTCCCTTGCAGTGGCCCTAACAGCGTGATTCAAAAATATTAACACTTTTTCGCTACTAAATGTCCCTTTTCTTTTTAGTTAGAACAATTAACAATTATGTTAAGTCTGACATAAGGGAGAAGCAAAAATCGATGACAAACTTTTGTGGCATATTTCGGAGTTCTAAACGATAAGAAGCTGTAACTTTAAATTCGCAGCAGCTCAAAATTGTGAATTTGAACTTGATGACTCGAACTGTTTTTTAAATTTACACCCAATATTTTAGACCAATAATCCCACTTATCAACTGAGTCAACCTACGAGTTAGCGAATAAACCGAGCACGTGCGTGTGCGGATAACAATGCAAGTATGCATACATGTATGGTCTATTGTATTTTCCCAGCATTAGAAACTGCTGGTATCCTTAAATAGATTCTAACTAGTGACGTCTTGAATGTAAGGCTTTTTTTTTTTTTTTTGGCTTGTTCCATTTATACCCCGCCGTTCTCCTTTGGAACATACTGAAGGTTTTAACTCGTTTTCTTTTTGGTTTTTAATCATTACATCACGCACACATTCACACTTTCATTCATACTTCCAGACTCTGGGGAAGATGGGGAATTATCTTGGTCGGAGAAAAATCCCCACCCCCACCGCCGGGAATCGAACCCGGGTCCCCTAGCACGGTAGGCAGGTGCTCTACCGACTGAGCTACGGGGCCAGCCTTTACATTATTATTTCGTGAACAAGTAGACAGTCTAAAACAGAAGTACAGTAGAATTCCAATTAAACAGTTCGGTCTGAAGGAAAATGTACAACTATAATTACTTATTCAGGCAACGAGTTGGTTTGGCTATAATCAATCGGAAAGTACTTTCCGTTTCTTCAGCCTTCTAGAATCAAGCGACAGTTTATATAACTACAAAATGTAAACAAGTTTACTCTGTATTAATTAAATTAATATTACAGAATACACAAGTTTTGTTTTTAAGAAAATATCTTCACGAATTATCCAATTATCAGGATAATTTATTATCCAGAACGATTCCGGTCCCAGTTAATCCCGATAACTGGAGTTCTGCTGCACTTGGAATGGTATTATCTACAGAATAGATATCTAAAATTTCAAATGCTATGCTTCTCCCTTAGGTCAAGTACCATTTGATGAGCCGGTGGTTCTGCAAAACATCAATTATGAATACTTTAAAATAAAATAAAAGCATATCGATTGTAAGGTACCAAAATATTAGTTCAAACTTATTACTAACAAATTGTTTTAGTTGTACCTGCAGTAAATTTATAATGGCTCACTTTATTTCCAAATTTTAACAGCATTGAACAATGATTCATAGCAGAAAGTTTGTAATTTAAATGTTTGCACTCAAAAGTGTAAATGAGTTAGAGTTACTTGAGGCTTGTGCTG
Organism: Mantis religiosa; assembly: GCA_030765055.1. Lineage (NCBI taxonomy): Eukaryota > Metazoa > Arthropoda > Insecta > Mantodea > Mantidae > Mantis > Mantis religiosa. Next base: position 39,092,559 of record CM060953.1, read on the forward strand.
AAACTACAAAACATAACTTTGCATATTTGTCCATCAGTTATAATTTAAATTCATTTCTTGATTTTGAGGTTTGTTTTATAACGCATTGGTTCTGTACGAGTTATCATGAAGGATTCTATATCACATTTGCAATGAAATGTGATGACGGATGTTCCAAATCAAGAATAGTATTTACACAGCTTACAAAAGCAAACAGCCCATGAGTTTCCCTAATGTATGCCCTTTATTAAATGCATAATACTTTTCTTGCGAAAAGCAACAAACAACTTAGAAGCACTTTTATTCCTCGTTGCTGACACTTCACTGAAAGTGTACATACTTAAGCAAATAAGAGTTGCGACTAGATTTTTATCTCTTAACTGAAACAGTTGCTATGTGAACAAGATTACAGTGTTACCCAATGGAAAATCCCTTCTGTCATATTATTACATCACGAAGGTAGCTATTTCCTTTACAACTGACAATCACTTTGAACAATATTACTTAATACAAATTATTTTAACATGGAGGCACTGCCATATTAACATTAGAATATTTATTGTTCTATTAGAAATGTTAAAATTGATATTTTCATAACGTGTTAAACAGACACTACTACAAAGAGTCCAGAATTTTTCAAGGATTTCTGCTAAAATAATTACATAATAGCAATGGAAGTGACTCTATACAACAGCGCTTAATTCAACTCTTGCCAGTTCTTAGAAATTCTCTCAGAACATCTGACAACCTTGCTAAAATGAAGATAGCTGATTCTCGGGATTTAACAATGGTTTATTTTTGTTTTAAATTAATTTTCAACGTTGCCAAAGCTGGTAATGGTAAGGGTACATTAATCTATGGGTAGAAATAACTAATCCACGTTTGCTTGGAGACTAAGAGAAATCACAGACTGATGTATGATTTGAACCTGATGCCTTTGGATGCAAGCCATGTACTTTCTCCTCAGCAATCCTTTAAATAGGACCCATATTAAGAACTAAATGGTCTAATAATTGTTATGCTAATTTGCATCATATGTATTCGAGTACCTACTGTAAAACACTCGAAAGAGTTCCTCCCCTTATCAGTATGTGATCTAAATTAATTCCCAAATATTAGCATATTAAAGAACATGAAGACGACTTGAATATTAATTTTATTTTGCGAACATATTAATGAATAAAGTTTGTATTTAATATATGCTTCCCCTTTTGGAGGAGTAGTTGTCATCCATAAAATTACTCCTATTCTATACACTAGCCTCTAGCTAAGAAGGGTTGGAAGAGTGAAGAGAAGTATGAAGCTCCTTGCCAAGCTGCTGTTTTGCTCGTCTTTATTGTTTTCTCTGGCACTCTTTCAACACTTTCTCCAACTTTCAGCGAGGCAATGACCTAAGTCTGAAACGCCGGCGGTAATCAATTGTCGTCCGGCATTTAAATTCGTTGAAGGCACCATTTCGTACAATTGATTACCGTAATAGGGCAGGGTATGCAATGGTGCGCAAACTCCTTCTGGCAAAAAGGGAGCGGCTCGTCCGTCTCACAGCCTCCTAGATCAATGATGTACAAAATGCGCGGGAAAAACCGGGACTATGTGCGTACGCATCCAGCCGGCTTCCGTCTCGGCACTATGGCAGACAGTGAAAGTGAAATTATATAAAAAACTATACCAAAATATCCTTAAATTTTGGTGCAAAAGCCAGTTTTAACCTCCGGTTATAATAATCGCCTCTGAATATCTTCAGCAAATATTCCAAACAACGATAACTATTAAAATATTTCATAAAATATTTCCAAAGAAGTTAGGTACCCTTGGACAAGATGTTAATTACAAATACATGAAATAATAACAAATGAAACGAATGTTTTTCTTCGACTTGGAAACAAATGACAGTTGTTAAATGTTTCGACCACTTGAACACCAATTTCTTTTATAAATTCTCAATACCTTGCACAATATTTCAAATGCGATGAATACAATCTAGAGTAAGGATAAAAAGCACTAACATTTGTACTACTAGAACATTCACTTTTGAAGCTCTGCTTCTTATTTTTCCCACAAAGATTTTAAAATTTACATTTTGCACATTACGAATGTGGTTGGTTGATTCCAAAGGTCTGAATAGGTAAATGATTCATTTTGTTAGCTAAGTTTTACTGAAAAGTTTAAAACAATGTTAAAATTAAGCCTTTTTAAATAAAAATTTAGAAATTGATATTCCCAAATAGCACACATCTGTAGCTTATATGGTAGCGTGCCTGCCTCACGTTCAAGAGGTCTCAAGTTCGGATCTCGATCAGAGCGAGTTACGCTGATAATGCTTTTTCCGGGGTTTTCCCTTATGAAAGACGAATGCCAGGTAACTAAGCTCTATGGACCCTAGACTCAGTTGAGCATCATTTCACCCATTTCATTCATCGTCCGATGTGACTTAACGTTGGAGGAAATGTGTGTAGTGTTTAACGCCCGCTTTTACTACATACGGCACCGCAGGCGGTGACACTGATACATGAGATGAAGATGGAGCACCAGTGGAATAAAATGGCGGGGGAAACCGGAGGTCCCGGAGAAAACCTGCCCCAGCGCCGTTTTGTCCACCATAAATCTCACTTTGCGGCCGCCTGGGATCGAACCCGGGCCGCCTTGGTGAGAGCCAAGCGGTCTAACCACTGAGCCACGGCGCGGCCTTTAACGTTGGAGGACGTAAATGTATTTAAAAATCCCAATAAAACAAAGTGAAACTTCATAAAATCAACAAGCATACCAACTACCCAGTTTCCAGGTAACCATTTTAAGAGGTTAGTAAATAACCTTTATACTCTCTTCAAGTAAAAATGAGCCGGCCTAATGTAAAAAATTTCTTTATTAGAAATCATTTGACTAAGCATCGGGCAACCGCGTGCTATATATCTGGAGTGTAATGTTTCAGAGCACGAGGTTTCCTGGACGCCAGCCAAGAAGGCGGTGACAGAGAGGGATTTCACCAGGCGTGTTACAGGGTTGCCAAAAGTAAATCCGCCACGCGATATAACGCTTTACAAAAACAATACTGGTTTTAAAATTTATGATATAAAATCTTTCATTTGCGAGAATAAAATTAGAAGAGCTGACTCCAACCTTTCAGTTTACAGAAAACACCTTACCACAAACTTGTTTTAAAAAAAATCTTATATTTTTAGCTTAACATTTCTAAGAAAGCGATCCTTAATTCTTCTGAAATGTTTAATAGGAAAGTAAATATAAAATAAATGCATGCAATTATGTAATACTATTTCTTTGGAATCAGCACTCTACAGCAACAATTCTCTACCGAAACGTGTAAAAAGAATCCTTTCAGTTTCAACAAAAACACAACAGCCTAGATAAAACATTATATAAATATACAAGTTTAAAGCACACAGCTCATTAGCCTAACTTAACATATGGCAACTCTGGATTATACGACCCCTCCCATTTTTTGCCAAAACTATGATGGTTGATGTCAGATTTCATTCCTCTGGACCTCAGCCATATGGGCTGAAGATAGTTTTCCCAAACCAATATTTCACCAAAGCTATAGTTTTATGGCGGGATTCCCAAAAAACCCCTTGATGGTCAGACAACAGGGCGGGATCCAGGCGCCATGTCAGAAATCGATAGTGGTGCCGCCAGTTGCTCCGAGTAAATTTCCCCATTACATCTGCCGGTCCATGTGCCCCTCCCAAACACATTTTGAACTATTTAAGTACACAACAAATTAATAACTATTTCGTAACAATCTCAATGCTTGAAACTTATGCTCAAATTAATAAGGAAATTACTATTTAATTTCACTTTCAGCTGAAGATATCATTAAACAAAATATGGAAGAGATAAATATCAACTTAACTAAATGCCAAAAAGGAGCAAAAGTTACAAATAAAACGCTACAAATTTATATAAATTGTGATTTTACTTGTCAAAGAAACTTGGCATTTTGAGAGAAAGGTATATACAAGAACGTTTTGTAAAAAAAGGTGTGGTTTACCTGTTATTAACTTCCTCCTCTGTTTTGGCAGGGGCCGGTGTGCTGGAGCCATTTGCGCCTGGCGTTTCCGTTTTGGGTTTATCTTTCGATGCACATCCACCCATTTTACTTTACAAAATATTACAATTACGAAATATATATAAAATTATAAAAATAATCGTTGTATACAAAAGAGCTTTTATACTTTATGTATATAAATATCGATGTTAGAAACGTATGTATCGATATTTGTGCAGAAAACAGATAGCTAGAAGTATTGTCCTACTCAACTACTGAACGGAGACTAGTAGTCGCCCGAAGATGAGAAGAGAAAAGAGCGAAGACCGAAGGAAATTAGGTGTGCGTGCGAAGCAGAAGAGAAGAGTGCGAAGGAAAAGTGTGATGGTGGTGGGGGAGAAAGAGATGGTAAAATTTGTGCGTAAAAAATTGGTCGTTGTGCTTGTTGCTGGTGTTCAAGAAGTCAAATTGGGCACGGCCATATCCCACACTACACTAACAGCTACACTACACAGTAGGAACCCCAAAAAGGTAAACGCCACGCTCGTGGATGTTCGCCACTGCTTTGCTCTGCTACTACTGATAGGGGAGAGACGCGCCTATTGTATGTACGCACAGACAGTCAAAGGGAGTCCCCACCATAGACACGCACCCCTACCTCCCTGCGATCGATAAGGAAGCACACGCTGCCACAACCCAGACGGGCGGGAACCAATGGCCAGACTCTCCAATCACAGGTCGTCTTGCCTTAACTTTATCTCTCAACATATCCTCGAGATTAAACTTAAATCTTATCTCTAACTCAATTTACCTGGATGAATTCAAAAGAAAATCCATTATCAGTAACTGGAATCGTATATTTGTCATTCAGATAAAACTGCCCATAAATTAAGTGGAACAATGCGAGAACAATTAATCACATTATAACCACAATGAATCCCCAAAATCCCCGCATCTGAACACAGAATGCAACAAAAGTCCATTATATCCCTTAGTTATCTTCACGGGGGGCAAAGAGTCCTGTTGCATCTGGATCAACAACCAACCTTGTCTCGTGATTGTACCTGGAACGTTCAAACTTTTCCAAATCTGAATCCATAGGGTTAATAATCACCTTGATGCATTCAAAGAGGACCACAAAGGACTAAAATATACTGTTTGGAATGGACCACAGTACTGATGCAACGATTGTACATCGGAGATGCAACCAAGTGCCTCTGCCCTCCAAACTCCAGGCACTTTAAAGCATATAGCATACAAATTATCTGAATAAACAATTATTTAGTCACTTGCTATCTTAGTTCTGTTACCTTTATCGCATGGTCTAAGATCCTTTTCTAACAGGACTTAAAAGGAGAAAACTAACAGGTATATTTCTTTCTTTACACTGTATTTACCCCTCTCCCATTCTCCTAACAGAACCTTGGCAGATCCAAGTCAAGGCAAGGATAATCGACTATCATTTTTCCCATAGACATTGCCTGCAGAGCTTAGATAGCACGATAACAAAATAAGATAGAATTGTTTTCTACCGGGTATTTAGACTTTTAATCTCTGTATCTACTATGAATTCAGAATTAGGTGCCCGTGTTTTACCTAGAATAAACAAGGTAGATAATTATTTCACACTTTCACGAAAATTCTAACCTGTTTTCATTATGTAAATACCGAGACAAAGGAAAGTCACCTGAGCTATTAACAAGTCATTTGTAAGCTTCGTTTGCATCGTATTCGCATGCAGATTTTTTTACTTTCTCTGGCACTTAGAGCAGGTATTACGTTCCGAAAAAAGTCGATAAAAGATTTAATTGAAGTGTTTTCAGGCATCCTGAATAACTTTTAGAAAAATATGCATTTTTCTTGAATTTTTTAGCATAACCGAAATTCGGATGAATAATTTGCGACATGGATTTTAAAGAAAATACTTCCCTCCAAAAATACCCTTTAGATCGAATAAGTGTCATGTTTATTTTTTTTTATCAAAAATGGCTATTAAATTTGAATTAAAAGGTTCAAGATACTAAATATATTCAAAATATTTAAATTATTAATAAGATACATGTCTTGAATTTTCTGGAAATAGCCTTTGAAGTCCTCTTCATTATGAATGAATTTCGTGTTCTGCCTGCCCACCATAAGAAGGCAAGTGGGGCCTGAAGAGGGGGAGAGGTGAACTATCTGCTCTGGTAGTGCATCTACTACGAAATGAGTGTATGAGAGTGCATATGAGTCACCCATGCTGCCAAATCTAATGCTCGTTTCAGTAATTGCAGTGATAGGTATTATGCTTGGGTAACTTATGTGACAACCTAGCATCCTTATCATATCCGGAAGGCGAGCATAATCATGCGGCCAGCAAACGTGATTACGTTACAGATTCCTCTGCCTCGCCTTCTTGTGCTGGGTGTACAGTAGCTCGTAAACCACTAGAGAAAATGCTTCTCAAAAAATGCAGCTTTTATCAAAACATACAATTTAGTTTATTGGTTAAAATTGGCCATTGTCATTATTTTAAGTGCCATAACCATTCAGCTGATCTTCAGATGTCATGGTTAGAGTATGGAAACTCAGTCAGCATAAAACGACTCGGTGTTTCGTTTCAGCCTTCTGCAATCCCCCTTGTACCTTCAAAGAAAATGTGTACTGAATTCAGTTTGAAAACGATTTTTGGATTAACATTAAGTAGCAAAATTAAGCATGTGTACGAAGAGTTTGTAGAAGTTATATAAAAATAAATAGTGGTTAAAGAAACTCACCAAATGTAGTTAACGTGTATAACAGAAAGAAAAGGACATTGAACGTTCGAAAAACAATTATTCAAATGGCCTTTCTGCAGAAAAATACTGTTATGAATCCTTTATTCGGAACAGAAAATGTATAAACAAAATCTTCAACAGATTTCCCATAAAAGTATGAGATGAGTTCTTAGGAAAACCCTTGCGTCATCAACAATTTTACGAATCTACATCGCGCAGCTGCGGGTATTTAAACTTCAAAAGCCAAAGACTGCTCCCATAAAATGGTTTATTTTTCCTGCAAAACAACTTTTTAAAGAATAATTATTTTTCTTAAATTTCTTGCAAAGTAAAACGTAATAAGCTTAAAATTAGCATTTCTGTTACAAAATAAAACTTTGAATGGCTATGGGACCGTCATAGAGTCAATGAGAAATGTCTATCACTCATAGGTATGGGTTTACAGTCATATTAAAACTACATTATAATACAATTGCTGGTATGCTAGAAAGTGTTGCACGTAACCAGCAACTAACCATTTTTTCAAAGTAAATTAAAAGAAACTTAACTAAGTTTTTAACCCCTTAGGTTATGTTTGAGAACATGTTTACCCTTGTATCCCAGTCAAGTAGTATGAGCAATAGTTTTCAAGTACAAATTGTCATTTGTACAAATGTAATTTTGACACGCCAACTATAAACAATGACGGAATGAAATTCAGAGTTTAGAAATTGTTTTGTGTAAAATATAAATAAAACATTAATCGATATTTATTCATTCCCAATACAGAGAGAACTGTATATACAGCTTTTATGGAAACATTTTAATAAGATTAAGTACGTTCAACACGCAATTGGCACTTAAATTTCTCATTCCCACGCATCATCACTTTCACCATTACTTGGGACACTCAGTGAAGGGAAAATCCGACCACCCCCTAACAGCAAATTGCATTGTGCGCATATCGGCTTGCTTATGCGCATGATCATGTAGCACGTGGCACAGCTTAAGTTCGAATAATGCTCAACAGATGGCGAAGCAGTCAAAACAGGAGTACGTCCTTGTCGGCGCCGAACTTGTTTCATAATGTCACCCACTGTCACCATTCGTTATCTGTCGTCACTTGTTTCTATGCACTTCACGTTTACGTCATCCGTGTATAAATAGAGGTGTGTATTTAATGATATGATGTGTGTTTATTCCATGAAACAAGTAAATATCTTCAGAACTGTGGTGACAGACATCTGTATCACTAAAACCCAACACGGCCTTTACATGTTAAAGAGTAGTAAACAAGGTATACGTTTAACGAAAATTAATGTTTAGCTCGTAGAATTTGTATAATGAAAATGATAAGTTAACAGCCTGGGCTGAACGCTTTACATGTCTTATTTCTTATTTGTAATAAGCTTACTATAAATAAATGATATATTTAATACAGTTATTTATTTTAAGTTAATACTTAATAACTCATTTTAACAAGTTAATGTAGTTTTATAAGATATACTTCTACCAAACATTGAATGCACTATCAGTACTACCTATACATGAACATTTCTCATTCCACTACTAATGCTTTATTTTACAATGAAAAACAAATATGTAAAATGCACGCCTAAAAAGTTTTGTGACACATTGCTACACATTATTTATAAAGGAGTGTAAGATTTTTCTTAAAATTTTAATATCAAGAAACATTAGCACCAAATTACATGAAAACTCCAAAATGTTACTGAGTGTATAAAAATTTAATTTAGCTATATTCAAATAGTTCCTGCAAAAACAAGTCTTATTTAAAATAATTCACAGAAAAAAACACTAAAGTAAAATTTGAAGGTAAAAAAGTCATACTTCGAAATAATGCATTGCTTAGATTTACTGAAGTTGGTCTATTGGAACGATAAGGTACCAATTTCAGGAGCAAAACCTCCCTTAAATTAAGTTAAACTTAATTGTGCCTCTACTCAAAAAAATTCGATTTTTTCAAAGAAGTGGTAGGTACAGAATTCAGCTTAAAAAGGACACAAAAGGTTAAAAAAAAAACATTAAAAATACAAATGCTGCACCTAAAATTATGAAAAAATATATTAAATTTAAGAAAAATTCTAAAAAATACTATATAAGGAAACTAATATCATTTTTATATTTTCCTGCTTTACAGAAAGCAGAATTTAGTACCGAGGTTAATCTGCTCTTGCTGTATACATACGTAATTAATAAGGCATTTCACTATTTAATAGTTAATTTATTGAAATAATTTAATTACTAAATTAAGTGCTTCATGGCACGGAAAATATTTTACTTATGAGTAATAAAAATAAAATTTAAGTTTTGTCTTTGTAATTAATTCCAAGAAATTACCATTACAATTTTTGCCTAGATACGATTCGCTCTGAACGAATACTTAAATAGGAACCAATGAAATAAAACGTATCGTGATATATTAAGGACATTTTATAAATCTGTCCTTTTTCTATCTACTAGCGTATGTGTTCCAATTAACGTCATGCAGGCTTCTAAAGCAGCTCATTAAATCTTTCTTTTGCTGTTCAGAATATCCTGGTAGTGAAAAGGAGCTCTGCTGGTTTTAATTAAGAGATAACATGTACGCTTGCATCCTTTTAGTTTTAAGTGAATAGCACAATAACGAGCGTCAATAAACACGACAAACTACTACGCTTAAAATACCGTGTTTTCATTAAAATTTGTTGATAGAGTACGTCATTCACTACGGTGAATCAAACCAGTTGCTAGTTCCCCTCGCTGCATAGGCAACTTCTCTGACATCTGTGTGTTGCGTGGAGGTCGAAGATTAAAGGCAACCTGATAAGCAGGTTAGGCGATACGGCGTTATCAGTCCTTGATTTCGCTACAGCAAGTTTGTCCATTTTATAATTACACTGGCATTGCAATTGATGTGTGTACAGCAGTTAAGCGGAACCAGTTCCTCCCACGTGATGTCCTTTACGTGGAGAAGATATTTTGTCTCTGCCTAAAGTTAGTTGCTATAAGTTGTTTAAATTTGTTTTCATCTAGATAAGCTTCTCCCCATACAGACATTACAAATCAGCTAGCTGCTTTATATTAATGTGAGGATTACTTAAGTTATAATTAATTTTAAAAATACGCTTGCAATATTGGCGATCAACAAAACGTATTATAATAAAATCATTCCCTAGAATTATAATTTTGCATTGCAAAACTGTATAAATAATCGCTTTGTTTATTTAATGTGGTTTATAAAATGTTATGGGTTGTTTTCGACTATGCCACACTCATTTTAAGAGTATCTACAGATATATTGACGAATAGTTACTTTAAAATTAAATATAAGTCATTTATTCCTTTGAATTCGCTCGAAGATTTCCCTATTTTTGGCAGATTTAAAATGCTAAATATTGCCACAGATTCATGGAAAAATTTAATAAAATTACTGAGATGGAACATTTAGTGACAATTTGAATGCTCCGTAGCATGAGATTGTATAGAAGTAAAGCTTTTTTTATTACGTTAATCATGATTAATATATCAGCACAAATTAACTCACCGCAAGTATATTTAAGACCAAAGGGGGAAGTCTACCGCCTCTATAATGTAAGCCGTAACCCCAAGAGCTATGCAACACGTAGAACTCCCTCAACACAAATCGATCATTGTTAACGATGCCACATATTGTAGTGCTTCCTTCTATTGTTATTTACCTTCCTTCTGTTTCAAACAAAACATACCCCATCCGGTCGTGGCTTCTACTGCACCGGAAAGGTTTCAGTTATTCAACCAATGTACACCGTGATATTTGATCTTTTGCACCAGGATTCGCAGATGTTCTGCGAGACCAATACTTTATGCTATGCAAATGTGTACAAAGAAAACGGAAGATATACAAGTGAAGTAATATTTATTACATGAACATATTAACTATTCTTGTACGATGTATACACTTTCCTTATTTCAAGGATATGGTCTAAAATTAGTATTTGCAGCAAAATGGATTTGCAGAAAATATAAACTATTACTTTTTTCATTGTTAAGAGGCTAACTTTGCTGCTATAAAAGGGATCCTATTTTATTCGAACTTAAACATGCTTATCTTCGTTATTATTTATATGGATTCATATTTAATATTCGCTTAATTTAACATATGTATAACTCAATAAAAGTTTTAACTTTGTTTACTATAGTAAAAAGAGCACGAATTGCGCAGTGTCAGGTGCCTTTAATTATACTGTTAGATACGAGTCACTGTTTATTAGCTGTAAATTAACATGACGTCAGTTTCCCGCTGCTAGTTTTGACTAAAGTGCAATTTCATTGCAGTAATTTCAGCTGTATGTCAGTTGTCTACTTGTATTTTCTCTGCTTCAGAGCAGACCTAAGAAAAACTAGACAATTCAGGAAATTAAGTATTATTTTATGCTGCTAAACGGGGTGCTCTCTAACTAGCTTTGCAAATTAAGATATATTTAAAACTTTATCTGACAAACTTTGTCCCCGTTACCATTTATTAGCGGGTAGGAAACTATTCTACAATTATTTATTTTTCTATCTACTTCATTTAAGATAAATAATAGCAGAAACAGCTAATTTACACATTTTGTTATAGCTAAAAATAGTAAATTTGAAGGAGCAAAAGCTATATGGTGGCCTTAATATTCACATTTTCATGTAATCTCAAGAAACTACTGAAAATAGAGAAAATTTAAAAGAATGTCGAAGTACAGAACTTTCCAACGGAAAGACGGCCATCTTGGAAATTACAGGTGCTACAAAATTTATAGTGTAACAAAGACGTCTATTTCTGTAGTAGATTTTGTATGTCGCTTAATTTAAGCAAGTTATTTAAACTTATTTCTGAATGTAAAAGATCTCACAGGCTATCCTCCCCACCCCCCGCAAAATCGAAATATACTTGACATTTTAAAATGTTATTATACTATTTTAAGCAAAATTGTCGAGGCTGTTTGAGAAAAATCGAACATTTATAGAGAAAAAAAGTCTATATAAAGGATATCTGGGAGAACTTTGTAAATACTGGTCAGATCTTTGGACCAAAATACGTATTTATCAGACCTTTTGTTCTTGAGCTATTCTATTCACAGGCACAAATGCTCTTATCGGATTAAAAGGAATTCAAAACGCGAGTTTGTCATGAGAGGTGGAATGCAACATCTCCACATACTGGGGAACCGTTAAGGTCGTGGTACGATGCCTTGAATGAAGTTGCTGTCGGACACGCAGAGCAGGTACAGCGGAACCGACCTTGACCTCCAAAAAAGGAGACCAAGGTACTACTACTACTACCACCACCACCACATTTCCCTTTCGCACACTACGTGATCATATATACACATCGTACGTCATCATCTCCATTCATCAGTCCCACGCTAAACTATTGAGTATATGTTACGATTGCCGAAAACTTACAACATAGTATAGGCATGAGTATAAAGCTTTTATATAATTTCTCTACCTATCATCAAAAATAAATAGACAAAACGTTGATTTTTACCCAAAATTCAACACCCAAATTCCACCAGAAATACACGAAATACACGTTTTGAATCTCTCTGAATAAAATGCAAACCAGTTTTAGAAAACAGCGTCTGTGTATGCTCAAGTACTTCTCTGGAAGCAAGCCAGGTGAAAAGACGATTAGAAATCGACATTCCGGGAGTGTGCATCTCTCCCATCATCAGGATATTTATTAAATGTTATAATCACAAATGAATCACTGAATATAACAAATATAAACAAAGACAAAGCACTATCAATACTCGCATCACTGAACAAAAGACTTTTCAGTAAATTAAATGCCAGATCAGGAGATGGAGGAGTTAAAGAGTTACTGCGAGCGGTGAGTTAAGGAGGCTTTGGCCCCCCCCCCCAGGGGCCTACTTCGGTAGATACGGGTTTGGCGCACCCGGGGTCCCGAGCCAACAGTCTACCTCATGTGGGCTCCTCTTCGTGGTTGAGGGAGACGGTCAACAGGCCCACCCACGCGTAGGCCGTGCGTGGAGACTCGTGGAGAAGGTTTTTAGATTCTTGTCTAGTTTAGAGTTTAGGATTTAGTGAACGAAATTTTTAGTAGGTTTTGATTGATGTTCTTTATGTACATGTATTTTTAATAGGTTTTGTTACTGGCTTTTGCTAGGACTAGCCTTTTAAAGGGCGCTGATGACCGCCGTAGTTGAGCGCCCATAAATAATAATAATAATAATAATAATAATAATAATAATAATAATAATAATAATAATAATAATAATAATAATAATAATAATAATAATAATAATAATAATAATAATAATAATAATAATGAGGCTTTGGCCATTTCCTACGATATGGAGCACAATCGTGATGCAGGATTTCAGTTCAGCTCCTCTTGGATATCGATCTTAAAATGGAAATCCGTGACTTAAGAAGCACAGATCTATACAGCTTGATAATCAAGTTTAGTTACGTTTTTTGACCCCATTAATTTTCTATACTCACGCCATCTCCTGACCTGGCATTAATTTAATGAAAACAGTCTTTTGTTCAGTAATTCGAATTTTTATAGTGTTTTGTCTTTGTTTATATTTGTGTTATATCCAGTGATTCAGTTGTGGTTATAACATTTAATAAATATCCTGATGGGAGAGATGCACACTTCCGAAACATCGATTTCAAATAGTCTTTTCACCTGGCTTGCCTCCCGAGACGAACTTAAGCATATCAGTCGCTAGGTAAGCTTCAGGTCTTATTTTAGCGTCTAGTATGTGTATAGCAGAATTAAAAATTCGACGTCTCCAAATACCAACTTGATATTTAAGCACGCAGACTTAAAAAATTATCCCATGCTAAACTCCCTTTAAATATAAAATTTTCCAAAACTTATTTTCCAAAAGACTACTGAAAATTTTGATTAAAATAGCATATTTTCAGGACAACAAAATCGATGTAATGAATTTTCCAGGAGTGGCCTCGAAGTGCTCTTCATTTTGAACGAGTTTTTGAAAGTTTTAAACCGTAAGAGATCTTGCTAAAATAATAATCTAGATTTTGTTAAAGATCAACATTTATCATTTTTGTGAAGTCAACTATCAATACGTAATGGTATTAGTTTGAAGTTTCAGGTACTTATACCTTCGTTAACTGGGAAGCCGTTATTTTTTTCCTCGTTCAAAGAACATGAAATTACAAGAAAGATCATGGTATAACGATACGTCATTAAAAGTGAACTATGCTTTAACTACAGTATTATTCACCAAAGGGTAATTGGGTTAAGAATTAGAATAAGTGTTTCTAGTAAGAGAAATCATGCTGCACTCGTTCTTACTGCACACAACACCACAGGCGGTCGAAGTTTAAGCGTGCAATGAAATCCTATTCCAGGAAAAGCCCTTTGGGCCTAGAATATACACCCGAATTTGCTACTTATAGGACTTAGAAAAACGTAGGAAACAAAACAAGCATTTAGGACAGTGATGACGATATTTGAAGCGTGGACTTAGAATTAATGAACTTTAAAATCAGATGCAGTGTCTAATACGACAGATTTGTACCATAATTCCATGTCAAGCAGAATAAATAAACAATGTCTAAGCGAGAGACCTCTATTTCCTGTCTGATTTGAAACGCAGCTGTGATGGCGGTTTCTTTTCCATTCTGATGGCTCCCACATAGGGAAGTTCCGGATACAGATCATTACCACGCTCGCTCCAGACAAGAGATCCATTTGCCCTCTTCCACCATCTCATTGACTAAACGCGGCATGTAATTTAATTGTTAAAAAGAGGGCACTCCCCCATTTGTACACTCTCATACAGCAAACCCTGCCTCTTAACATTTTCACTTTGTTTTTGATAATCTCTATCATGCGTGAAAGGCTAGAAACTGTGGAGAAAAAAAATATTTTGTAATTTTACTATTAGAGGAATAATTGGATTCCATCAGACGATTCGATATATAAATGAGCTTTAAGGGGATACAGCAATGAAAATGATTTTTAAAGTTCCAGGCAATTTATCTGAAAATGTATTTTCAGCGTTGTCTTGTTTATCATGATCTTTCTTGTCATTTCATGTTCTTTCCTCTGCTTTAAACTTCAATTTACTTTCTTTCCAAGTTGTATTTCAAAGCTTATTGAAATTAATTACCTATTCTATACCAAAGCTCAACAAAATTATCGTTCATTTTTACTAGCTTCCGCTCCCCTCCCATTTATACCCCGCCTTTAATTCCAATGGTCATATCGGCAGCCGTTCTCCTTTTGGAACTTATCGAAGGATTTGTTTGGTTTTAATCAGTAGATCACGCACATATTCGCACTCTCTTCATACTTCCAGACTCTGGAAGATGAATTAACTTGGTTGGAGAAAAATCCCCACCCCCTAGCAGGAAATAGAACCCGGGACCCCTCCCACGGCAGGCAGGTGCTCTACCAACTGATCTACGGGGCCAGTCCTGTACTAGCTTTATTTTAAAACAAAATATTAAAACCTCTGATGAAGTTTCCACATGTCTGAATGAAAAAACTAAAAAAATCACCCGCAAAAGAAATTCTAAGTTTTAATTGATTGCGTTTTTTGGAATACGTATATTGTTGAAGCGTATCGGAAAGAATGTGTAACATTCTATCGTACATACACGACGAGACTATGTACACACTGTTAAAATGCAATCATGTCTTCCGGATTGCAGTGTCATACAGGCAGGCACCAGAAATTGTATACATGATTTAGTATTGAGACAAGGAGAAAGACGAGGGTTTCAAAATGCCTTTGTGTCAAGAGACAAAACGGGCGACTGCAATGGTAATTTACATTTGAGTATAATTGTACAATTTTTCACATCAGATACACAGCTAAGTACTTGATTTGTCATCAATTACTGTAGGCCAAGTTATTAATATTTCGCTCTTCTAATAAATAAGAACACCGGTGCATCCAGCGTTGTCATGAAGATAAATACGCCTCAAACACTGCCGTGTAGTACATAGAATTGGATCAACACTAGTAGCTATCATCTGAAATTTTTGGAACAGGCGAATGTGCTAAAATATTGCAAAGATCTTAGATTATAAATTAGATTATTGTATATTTAAATGTTTTAAATACATATAGGTACTCACCATGAAGTCAAAATAATGAATGTGTCCTTGAAATTGCAGTACGTTGATACTCAATACTTAAATGAAATCGACATCGAACGATATATCGATCCTTCAAAAATTAGCTCGGTATTTTCTCGATACTTCGCTGGTGATTCTGGAATTATTTTTATTTTAAGATCACAAATATTGTTGCTGCAAGTAGAACATTGCAAAGCCCGAGGAATGCAGTATATGCACAGTAATATTATGCAAGAAAATGTGTGTCAAATTCAGTACCAGTTAATAGTTCAAGAAGTCACTGTATATCTCCAAGGCAATTTGTCCTCTTTCTAGCGACTGGTTTACTGGAAAACAAATTCAAAACTTTCCAGAACTTAAAAAAACTACTAAATATTTGTGTATTCCATCTACAACAGCTTTCTCTGAAAGGCTATTTAGCACAGCAGGACTCGACAAAACGTACTTGACCCGAAAGAGTAAAAATGCTAGTATTTTTGAACAGACATAAAAACCGACTGTTTTGCTTTCAAATGTTTAATGTAGAATTCAAAAATAAGAATACTGATGGTTTTAAGTTTTGTCTCATTACATATGTGCATATATTTTATTAGCATTACACAGTCCTCCCAACGTTCTATTTTGCATTGAAACTAGAAAAACAAATGACGGTGTGGGCTATCGGATATCGTGAAAAATATCGAGTATCAAGAAAAACTGGAATCGACCCATCCCTAGTCAGAATGCATTTTTAAATTATAGGTTAAGTATTTTTTGGTCGTGAAATACGAATGTTAAGTTTTCAGGACATTTATAAATATCAAATTTAACATTGAAAGGCAAGGATTTTCAGGCAGTTCCCTTCAACTTAAGTCATCCTGTATTTCAAGTAAGTTTTTCAGCTTTCTCTCTTCACGAAATTGGAGGGAAATTGGCTGTGATGAATAGGAAATGCAAATCTCCTAATATTCAACTTTTGAAACAAAAAATCCCATTTGGGCTGGAAGACATTCAAAGTCCAACACGTTTCAATCAACTACCAAACGTATCCTGTGATATCCATATTCATCAAAGCAATTGAAACTGTTATGTGACTATGAAAATACTTCTAATCCTTCCAGTTTTATAATTTCTGGAAACATATAGCCTATGTCCGCCATTTTTAGCGACAAAAGCGTTATCAAAATTCTTTGAATAGTTTCCTCGCTCAACACAATTTCTCTTTGTAAGATATATTTAGAATTTGTAGTACACTAAGAAAAGAAAAACGCTGAGCAAATGTCATAGTTAAGCCGGTTTGTTTAGACGTGACGAGCAGTTATTACGCTACACGCGACAGCACATGTGTGTAGGAATGTCGAGGTCCTTTGATAATAAACTCACTAGCCTTTTTTGCGAGAACTGCGTGTAGTGGGAAGGCCGGAAACATAACGTTATGGATGTATGGTAGAGTGCGCTGGTTGGTGCATACCCAAACCGGTTATACCACAGCAAAGGCTTCTTTGTCAGGGTCGATGGTTGCATCAGCACCACCTGCCACGATTCCCCCTTCTGGAATGACGAGGCAACGTCGAGACTCACCTGGTTTCGCAACTTTGCAAACATCTTCCCTCCTCGACCAAATGTTCCGGTTAGAAATCGCGATACATTTGGAGATTTCTTCGTAAAGGGCTGCTAGGTTCCCTTGGGTATTAAAGTTTACATTCCTTATAAATGTATTCCAATCTATCAGCCAATTACTAAAGGATACCGACAGAAGAAATGTGATCATTTCAAAGAAAGAGTTCAAAAAAACCTTTATGTGTAAATTACTTTGAACTTTTAGCTTCATTTACATGCTATGGCTTTCGATCCCAGCCCTTTAGCTTCAACACGTGACCATGGGCATCAGGGCGAGGCGTGGTATGACGTTTATGGAAGCGCTACCTGTATACAGCCAACAAGTTTCAAACCAAGTCTACGATACCGGAGCCGCTTGAGCACACAGCCTAATGGACCAATCCTACTATTCTTCCTTTTTTAATCGTTTTTATTTACGTCCTCCAACGTCGTCCTATAGGGCGTTGGATGAAATGGGTGACATGATGCTCAAATGAGCGCAGGGTCCATAAGGCTTAGAGTTACCATTCATTTTTTTCATAAGGAAAAACCCCGACAAGAAACCTTAGCCAGATAACTCGCCCTGACCGAGACTGGAATTCGGGACCCTTGAACGTGAGGCAGTCACGTCTGCTCTACAGAGGCGGTCACCAATGCCTATTGTTGAACTCATTATTCTCACTAAGTTTACCTATCAACAATTTTTTCATGTTCCATACGCTATGGTTTATAACGAATGTTGTTCAAATGTTCAGCAGAAAGAACATCTGACATGATTTTTGGTAACATTTAAATTTCTGAAGATGATAGTTCGATTGTTATACCAATTTTATGACATTTATAGGATCAGATTTTTTTAAACAACCAAAATGTTGAACATTTTGCTACGTGCCTGCCAGATTATATATTAGTACTTCACTAACCGGGCAGCGATTTTTTCGCTTCAAAATTATGACTGCATCGCGTGAATTTATTCCTAAAAAACTACTAAAGAGATCTGCATAAAACTTATAGCATATTTAGAGCAGCACGTGATGAAAATTAAATATTTAAAAATAAAAACTGAAAAATTAAAAGTTTTTCTTATAGGTATCTCTAGTTAGATTTAGAAAGACGATTACTCAACTAAGGCCACTTGTATATTACATACATTCGCGTGTTCCCACTAAAGAAAGATATGAGAAATGCTTCGCAATTTGCAGGAGTTGAAACATTTTGGTGTAATTTCAATATATTATAAAATCATGTTTGAATATGAAGATTAGAAAAAAAACCAAGTACAGGTGTGACCCATAACATACCAAAACTCTTGATACTTTTGGTCAATATGTACTAAACTACTACAGTTTTCAAGTTTACTTTTCAGAAGAGCTAATAAAATATGTTCAAACATAAAAGTTCAAGCGTTATTTATTAATAATATACCTAGAATAAGCAGTAATAACAGTGTCATATGCGCGTAACCGAGAAAGCAATCTCAGATCGAATGTTTTCTTCAGATCTGTGAATGCATTGTGCATTCTGATAGTTCAAAATTAGTTGTGGTGAGAAAGTGGCATAAAATATTCAAGAATTGACAAATGTGCATGACATAACTCGAGCCAAATATGCGTCACTTAAGAAGACTCAAGAATGGTGCAAGTCTGATGTGTAACCATAGATGAGTTAAATTTCTTTTTTCTTTTTTTGATGAAACTGGACTAATGGATCATTTCGAATTAAAATTCTTAATGCTGTTCCTAATATTCCAGCTCAAGCACCAAAGATAAAATATAATGTTCCAATGTCTTTATGACATTGAGTCATAAGTAGATATGAGTAGTCGATATGAGTATTTTAAAACTCTAGGACATATTACAAATATACAGAGATGAATATATAACGAAATAAAGCAAGTTTCAATTTTATAACGTTCTTTAATAACTTTTTTTCAGAATATTTAAAGTCAAACTTCGTTACATCCTGTGTTACCGTCGTATAGGTAATAATTAACCCAGAAATATATAAACTCCTGCACTAATATTAGTATACGTTGTATTGTTAGTTACTTTAAGTTTTTTTTATACGCCCTCCAACGTTAAGTTATATTGGATGATGAATACAATGGGTAAAATTATGCTAAAATCAGCGCAGGATCCACAGAGCTTAGGGTTACCTGATATTTAACTTTTAGGATAAGGGAAAACTCTGGAAAAAATCTTATCCAGATAAATCAACCTGATCGAGATTTGAACTCGAGACCTCTTGCACGTAAGACATACACGCAAAGCTACGGAGGTGGGCTTTGAGTTTATAGTTCTATTGCTCGCCTTTATTATACAATTAGAATTAGAACTCATTTATATTCACAGTGGTACTTAGAGATCACTTTCATTCCCTAGAAAGAGTACAGAATGAATTTAATTAAAACGTCCTTCTCCAGTCAGTAACGCAACTCGGGACCTCTAATTTAGAACACCTCAGAGACAATCTAATCCAATTTGCCATCCAGTAATTCTGACTATTCCCTGGCTGTAACAAACCGTGCCACTGTTTCGGATGACCTAATTTCGACGTGCTTATTCAGCAGGAAGAGCCTACAGCTGTGCCTCCTTAACTTGGGCTCTGAGCAAAATCCATATCGCTGCAGAATAGAGCTTGCGTGCTCTTCTCTATCCATCACTGCCCCTCCAGGAAATTAAGCAATATTTATATGCATGGCGTGCTGTAGCACAAGCAGATATCGAATGCCTGCACGCCACTGATTGATCACTGTCATTATGTGGTTCGACTGGTGAAATATAAGATGGGTTGTACTAGGTTAGGTAAATGTAGCTACTACTCACAGGGATTGTTGGCTATATGTATACAATAAAGGAATACGTTCATTAAGAAAAGAAAAAAAAAACATCTGAACATCTGCTTCCAAATACTTGTAAACTAAAGGGAAGAAGCTAAGGAATGCCATGAGAACAATTATATATATAACAAAATATTAATATTTCCATTTAAATCCTCAAATCGTAATGATTCCGCTAAAGTTGCTCTGCAAAAGCCCCAACGTTAATACTTTTCGAGTTTGCAAATCTTTCGGTGGGATCACACCTAAAATAATAGTACTTTAAGAAGCAGAGCTCATAGTGCGATCCATATACTTTGGGAGAATATAATAAACAATTGGGAAATTACATTACTCTATTTACATCTCAGAAAATGTAAGTGTCCTCCACCAGCATCTATACAGGTTTGCACTCGTCTCACCATATTCTCTGAAGTTTTATGGAGATAATATCGAATCGAGAGGTTATTTCCATCAAGATGAAGCAACGTGCCATATATCTAATGGCATCATGGAACTTGTAACCAGTTTCTTTGATAATCGAATAATCTCAAAAGGTCTGGCCTCCCAGATCCCCTGACCTAACCTCACCGGATTTTTTTCTTGTGGGGTATCTAAAAATATAAGAATGGGCCACGGACAATTGATGTCAAGGAATCCATTCGAACCAAAGTAAGTAACATTTGCGAGAATACTCTCCGTAAAACTTCAGAGAATATGGTGAGACGAGTGCAAACATATATAGATGCTGGTGGAGGACACTTCCAACACTTTCTCTGAGATGTAAATAGTGTAATGTAATCTCCAAATTGTGTATTATATTCTCCCAAAGCTGCATGTGTCCTATTATTGTTTCAAAGTTATGACCTATTGGAATGGTTCAGCTTTATATGGACGCACTATATTAAAATGACGTACCGTTGTTAAAAAATATGTCTATGTAATCAAAGCCCTAAGTTTCCTGGTGAATAACAGAGCGTCATTTTCAATAATATTACAATCCGTTTTGGAAATTCAGTAGTAGTATTACAGCGAAGAAAAATGGGCACCAGAAGTTGCTATTTGAAAGCATACCTACTGTACTTTTCGGGCAACAAAACAACTTCCCCCTTTTGCCTCATTATCTGCTGAATTACACATTGCAATTATGTGAGAGAAGTAACTATTTTTCATTCCATTCTTATGCGATCTCCAATCGGACCAACGAAAACTGCTTCGCATCTAATCAGAACAAAAATTACTAGCTTCCCTTTGATCTCCAAATCTGTTCTTTGGAACTTTTGCTGTTCAAGATTTGACTATGGTCTGTCAGATAAACTTCAAATGTTGAAAAACCATGGGAAACAAAATACACTCAAGATATGAAAATGTTTAAGGTTTTGTTTGAGTCAATTGTATTGACAACTCACGAAATGACTTACTTCTAATAAAGCACAAAAGAGTGATTGCTTCCTAAGACAACACATCTGTAGCACACAGCTTAACTCTTATTTTTGCAAGCGTTTAATGCATGATTTAAGCAGATGTCTTCCTGCCAGACTCCCTGATGTTTGGAAGCTTCGTGGTGTAATCATAAACCTTAACTAGTAATCGAATATGCATTGTTCACGACTGCTATAAAAAGGATCATAAAACAGGTTATTGGGTAACCGGTTCCTCACAACACTTTTTATGACATTCCGGAAGAGTCGTCTCACGTAACCTATGCTCCTAAAGGTTGTCTGATATGTCGGCAACTCCAAATGAGGTATGAATACAAAATGTCACTGTGACTTCCAAGAGTAAATGCTAAATGGAGCATCTAACCTTTCATTTTGTATTACCTATATGGAGAGACGTTTTATTCTGTTCACAAATGGACTACATGGAGTCTTCCCTGTGCCGTTTATGTTCCCTAATCCGGAATTAAATGACAAAAGAATGTGAAGTACTCGTTTAGAAACGAGTACTAGAACATTACAAAAAGTATCATTTGTGCTTGGATAAGCTGCTTCTTCCGTAAGGTTTGGAGGTGAAATCATCACCTAGACAACCAAGGTCCTGCAAATTATACTACAAGAAATAATTTTTGTACGTTTGAGGGCATCAGGAAGAGTTGGGAGACATTGTTATGTATTAATATGTAATTAATTCAATGAGGTTATATCTAATGGATAAATCAAAGTTCACAAACGTCACATTTACGATCTCATGTTCAATATTCAAACCAATATATACCTAAATCAACATAATTCTTCCATGTAATATTTTCTAAACAAAACGAACAGCCCGTCTCGGTAGCGTAGATGATAGTGTCTGCCTCACGTTCAAGAGGTCGAGTTCATATTTCGGTTAGGGTGAGCTACCTGGATAAGGTTTTTACCGGGGTTTTCTCTTATTCAAATAGACGAATGTCAGGTAACTAAGCTCCATGGACCCAGGACTCATTTGAGCATCACTTCACCCATTTCACTCATCGTCCGATATGACAACGTTGGAGGGCGTAAATTACAAAAAAAAAAAAAAGTGTAAAAAGGTGTTACAATTTATAAGTATATTCATATTTTTAGGGAAAAGGTTAACTTGATGATTATATTTATTCGGATGAAAACTTTTAATTTAAAAGTCATTAGGCTAAACGTTTGAACTTTCTTTTAAATTTCAATCTTGGTGCAAATACAGACCAAAAGTTCATCCTAAAGGTTCACCAGTGTGAAGTAAAGGTATCGAAGGATAAAGTTTTGTAAATCATTGAGCAACATATCAAAGTGTAGGCTGAATGTTAATTTAATAAGTGCCTACTGGATATTGAACATGCAGTGATCTCAGATGTCTTCGGTGACCTTGACCTTACACGTTGGAAATGAAACGCAAAAGTAAGAAACTCCTATAAGCATTCCAGCAGCTACAGACTGTAAAAACAAGTGAATGCATGTATGCACGCGACACCAGGCTATCAGCTTTAAAATGTGTTTCATATGGAATGCTCGGATTCACCTTCACAAGGTCAACTAGATAAAATCGAAATATTTAATAGGTCTTTTTTATGGTAAAGTGAATATTGCATTATTATCTAAAACCCCTTGTGAAGGTTAAACTTTTAGCAATGAACCATTACGAACTGTTTAATATAAAAGGATATCGTTCTATCACGTCTTGTACTATATTTTTACGATCCTTCAAACTCGGATGAGAAAGACCATAGCAGCACTGTGTTCCCTGAAAGTCATCGGTCAAGTTTCAATGTAATTATTTTAAGCTAAAGTGCATGGATATGTTCACAGCATACGAAGCTCTCTCCAATTTTGTTACTCTGCTGTGCACGCAATTCTACATCTAGTAAATTAAAATTTATCATCCGTTTCAGGCGCTCTGCATGTTATGCTTCGATAACCATTCCGTCGTGCCTCAGAAAACAAAGTTTCTGGTTTCATTTTCCGATGAAGCCATTACTTCCTATAAAATCAATATCGAAATTATCAAATCCTGTATGACCTAAATATCTTGGCAATTAAAGTAACGGGAAATCAATAGCAAGCTGTGGCCTGGAGTAACTTCTCACCACAACCTGAATCCAGTGGAGCTTCAACTACTCACACTGGAACATCCTGCTTTTTTCTTCGCCAGTTCATGCAAATGTGACGCCAGATGTTTAATTTGATTTTTTTTCAGCTGCAATGTAAGTAAATATACATTCAACGGCTGTATATTAAATTTTTTATCTAGTAAATGCCTTGCTAGCGAAGAGTTGCCTTCAACCCGAAAATTCGATACAAACATTTCAGCAGAAAAACGGCTTGAGTCTCCCTGAATAATAAAGAAAAAAAAATCACATTTAGAAAAAGTTATCTGTCTGTATGTGGTGAACATCGATCAAAATATAAAAAAGGATAAACCAAGGTTGCTACTTAGATTCAGCATTTACCAAGATCTCTCTAAAGTAGCTTACACTTTTGACTTGAGATACTGCATGTTTTAAATACTTGAGACAAATGAAACGTCGGTATATTTTTAGTTTTCTGATCATTATTCTGAATGACTTCCTTAAATCGAAGTAGATAGACAAAGGTCTCCCTCAAGATTCCAAAGCACGGAATTTATGTTCACTTATTTTGCCCCCGAAATATTTTTTAATAGTTTGTGGGAGATGGACAGTAGAAGTGAATGCAGGGCATTCTCCCCCCCCCCCTTGTGTGTGTGCGTGCGCGTGTACGTGTGCGCGTGTGTGCGTGTGTGTGTGCGTGCGTGTGTTGCAATAGCCGTGAAAGTTCACTGAACATAAAGTTTCACTGAATAGGACGAAATGGACTGAAAAATGGGGCAGAACGCGGTATTTCAAATGGATGCAACATGAAATAACATGTACAGCTTCAATTGGTAAAGTACTGCCGTAACTCTAAAGAATCCTCCCCCCCCCCCCCCAGCATTAAAAATGCAACCACTTCGGCGGGCAATATGCTATTCTCTGCATCAAACCTTGGATTCGAGACCTGGTTCTAAGGTTTTCATTTGGGGATTTCCGCAGTTAATGACAAATCTCAGCATGAGGTTTTCTTTTCCTCATTTGTTCATACTTTCTCCATTTGAAAGAGTTTTCAAGTCTTAACACAAATAAGCAATCAAATGTTTCGGAATGTAATAGCAATGAGAAGAGCGTAAAAACTATTTACTAGAGCTTACCCATAAGAGACTACTAGATGGAATGAAAATTTGATTGCACATGGCGAACTCTCATAACAGTTGCTCAGTAGCACAAATTAAAATATATTCAAAGTAGATTAAAACAAAGTTGTGCATATACTTTTTAGCGTATTCCGTTGAGACATCAGAAGCAGGATTTTTCCAGCCTCAAAAAGCTGTCTTACTAGGATAAAATGAAATGTAGGACCCAACACAACCCACCCCTCCAAAAAGTTTTATCGTTGCGCGTTGCGGAGTTGACGAAAGTTGGCAAACCGTAAAATAGGACACGACCTCGCTAGGCTTTTGTTTTAATATCGTCAGGCTTCTGGGTAGTTGACAAAAGCTACTCCTGTTACAAGATTGCTTCTCTGTTTCGAAAACATTTCATTATGGTTCTGGTTTTGATGAAACTTAAATTCCTTTGGATATTCAAATACAATTTGTTCACGTTGTTTCTTACGTATTTTTATTCGGAGAAAAATGAAATTTACAGATATGCAACGCCTAATTTATAGTATCCATGTGATTAATCAAGTTTAAACAGTGCCACTTCTACAGCTTACAAATTAATGCAATACTTAGCAGTTTAGCTATAATCCAGTCAAGTTTTGTGTTAAGAAAATACATCATACGAAGTAAAATTAATAATAAAAATTTTCCAGCTTTCCATAATCTCATAAAATGTTTAAATATTAGTACTTTACACACTTAGGATTTGAAGTACTCGCGTTATCTAGCAGGGGAGAACTGATAAACCATCTGTCTATTGCAAATACAAACTAACTTAATCTCACCACTGGACAACTGTTGTGTAACATTTCCACTTGGCATTGGCCGTGAAGCAAACTCTTACATCCCATTTCCTTGCATTCCTCCAAAGAAAACCACTACCGTGGCCACAGCAACGAAGTATGTGTTTCACTGCTAACGACATGTTACACTGCTGCCAAATTTACGATAAAATCTTTTCGTTCGAACAAGTGAAGTGAGAAGTCTATCTCACCTAAGTATAAAACACAGGAAAAAACTTATTCCTAACTATTCGTATTTAGAAAAAAATATTTTAATTTGTAAGCGAAGTAGACATTAGATTTCTAAATCATGTTTGTATTAAAACTCATTCATTTTTATTATGATACTTGGAGTCTGTGGACTGAAAATTTATATTTAAACCGAATCGCTGATCATAACTTGGTTCATATTACCTAAAAAATCTATTATATGCTGAAGCCTTAACATTTCTTTCATCCTTTCGATGAAATCGGTGCTCATAATTGTTGCAGAAGAGGATTTCGAATACAAATATTCAGTTTTAATTTCCTATATTTACTGGAGTAATGAGAGTTAATTTTAATTACATAGACCTTCGTAATAAATTTTCATGAATGAAATGCTCGTATTGGCTTTCAAATTGAACAATAAAAACTAATTTGATATATTTCGAGATTGCTGCGATATTATTCCATTCAGAATATATTTTTAGAAATTAGACAAATATTAACAAGTAAATGTAATATCAGTGCTGAACAATGATTTCTAATGACATTACGGAAAAATTAAACCACATATTTCATAAAAATAAAGAGAAGTTAAGCAATTTGTAATTTATATTTCCATTAATTAGGCCACATTCCTTGGTTTGGTACTTCCGACACGTATTTCTTTTGTTGAATTTTTAACGCTGATTATATCGAGTTCTCTTTAACACTAGTAACATCTTAACCTAAGTTTTCTTCTCTCTTTTTTTTTTTTTTATTCTTAAAACAAATGAAGTACATTTTCCCGGTATCGTCGCCTATTGAACAACACGGCAGCATACAACGTGGCATTACCAAGTTGTGAGCGGGAGTTGAAGTCTGTATCACCACTGACACACATTAACATTTTAAATTCTAACCAAAATGTCTAACACCGCGTTAGATATTAGAAGTAGACACTTGCGACTCACCTCTAAGCTCCAAACAATCAGTAGTACAATAAGGATTAGTGTTGCTGTCCGCTCACGCTGCCGACCCCTTCAAGTCCACAGAGAGCAGTGAGGAACCAAGCGTGTTTGTGAAGGTTCCCGGTCCCGCTGCAACTTGTGACGTAATACGCCCGGCCCGGTAACATTGCCCGTCCCACCAATCAGCACTCAGAACCCGGCTACTCCTCCACGCAATAACCGCACAAGTCTCTTTCCTCAGGGGCCCCCCTCCCAACATCCGAAAAAAAAAAAAAAAACCACTAAATTGTTCATCCGGTCGTGGTGGTTGTGAAGAAGGGTTACATTCAATCACCAACTTGGGCTACGAGGCACAACAGCGTTATGATTATACCAAACTTGCTAAACAGGTGATAATACCTGACAATCATGTTCATACACTCCTGTTAACACAACTCTCACACCACCAAGCCTAAAGTTACATTGTCCTTGGGCTACATCCGCACTTTTGTTCCAGTGTTTCCGTTAAATTCTTTTTGTATCAAAAATTGGATCATTTCTATTGTCAAAAAGAATAAAGAACGCAAGGTTCCTTTAAGAAATGTTGTCAAACACGACAAACTTAAATCTACGATGATTTCAGTATTTTTACTTGATTTAACGTGGAAATTTAAGAAGTTAAAAAATGCTGCGAAACACAGGGCATTTAATAAATTTTAAACACAATTTGTATTATTTTTATTTAAATAGGTGTCTATTTATACATATTTATGTTAAATTGGATATAGATCTAAGATGAACAAAAATGTAAACTATTAAATCAATGCATCGTTGAGATTACAAGCAAATTTACTTGTGTAAAAAATAAAATCATTTTTGAAAAGTTTTCATCTCGTATACACTACAAACCTTATCTCTGTTCCTATGGCATGGACAGCATGCAAGGGAACTTTGATTCGACTGCTGGAGGGAGCAGGAGGTTTTCAGACGTGAAAAAATGGATTCTCGATAGATGTACGTGATATCACTTAACTTTTAGGTGCGAAATGCAATAGAAAGCCACCGTGGTATCATCTTAACTAGATAACTGTGGTTGTCTAGCAGGATAAGACCTGCTTTGAGTAATATTACCCTTCACAATAATCGCTCCATAACTCAACAATGTGTGCAATAAACGGTGACATCTATTGTACTCTTTGTTGTTCTGCTTTGAAATTTGCAAATAAAGGCATTGTAGCCTTATAGCGGTTGCATTTAAAAGATCCTGAATTCTAATTTCGGTTGGGGTGAGCTATCCGGGAAAAGGTTTTCCTCCCCAAAGGCATTTGCTTGATGTGAGAAGACGAATGTCTGGTCATTTTAACCTCACTTAATGTATCCGTCAGGCATGACCTACCAGGTTCATCTATTATTTATCTATATAATTTATTTATTTGAAATAGAATAATACTTCTCAACGGTGAAATTATCAAAACTAGTTGAATTGTTTCGAGATCATCTTACTCAAACTTCTCCCCAACACATAGATATACTCCTTTGTATAAAATTTAAGCAAAATGGCTAAAAAATTCACGTGTGGCCAAAATTTACTTCGATTTTGTGCTGGTAAGTGTAAAGTTCATTACTAACTGGACATTATAATATTAAAGCGAAGTTTATTGTGTTTGAATTGACAGTATGTTGAGCCCTAGAAGCACGTCTGCTGGTTATTCTATATGAAGCACGTGCATCAAACGATACCATTACACGAAGCCATATAAGCAAGGATGATGGAAGCCATTGGATTGCACTAGGTTTGGCTACCACCGTGACCTCAGCAATGAAGTAATTGTGGTCTTGAGGTACTGCGCTGGGTGATTGTGGCACACAACTGTAAGGCGTGTGAATAATATTTATTAGGTCATACGCTAATTTCAGCGAAGGCTAGAAACGAGAAGCCTCATAAAGTCACGTCTGAGGGTTAAGTTCAGTGAACTGCAGTATGCTGCTACAAGCAAAATGCTGCACAAAACAAATACAGAGATAATATTGGAATTTATGTTCACTTTCTGAGGAATATAAAGTGGTTCCTTAGTAAGTAAAATGTTTAGGGGAGGTCGATACGCACAACAAAACATGATGTCTTCTTTCATATGATTTTCTCTACCCTTATTTATCAATGGCTATATAAAATATTCTCATGAAAGCTGATTTTTTTATATATGTTACTGAACTTAAATGGAGATAAAACTGCAGAAATTTTTACATCACACACTTTATTATACATATGAAGGGGACAGGACAGTCAACTGTTTAAAAACGAGACTGTGTGCTGCCTTTAAAATTCCATGCTCTTTTTTATGCAATTTCGATAAAAAATGCACAGGAGAAATGTATTGAACAATTGGAACCATCAATAATGATTTTATTTGTTATATAGGTATTATTAATCTGAATCGTTACAGCCATTTTTGAGAAATTCAAAATTATTCAAAAGCGGTAGTTAAGGGTAGGCGCTGTCCTTAGTGACGCATCTTTGGAAGATATTGAGCTTAAAATAGAAATTTTGGTGTTTATTCACTTTAATTTTTGAATTATACTTTTCAAGACAGTAGGGACCCTGCCCTCTGTATTGTCGTGGCTCCTTGGGTTGACCACCCTCTGTCTCCTCTCTCTTCATCCTTCCTCCCGGGGTACCCCACTTGGGGGCATAGGAACAATGGGCCCAGCATGGCCCCTACGTAGTGAGATCCTTACCCTAATCCTTCATTCGCACATGGATATGCTTTTGTTTAGACTCAGAGGCCTCAAAACAGGTCGTTCGTAGTATAACTTCTCTACCTAATGTGTAAAAGTAGAGAAAGCAAACACTGCATTAAAACTGCAGTGAAGGTGCGTGCAGACATTGGATTTACTATGTGAAATCACACATTTATTATTTCTTTTATTTTCCTGGGGTCGAATTTACAAAGTATTGAAAATTAAATTAGACATACCTACAACTATTACTTTCTCTACACTTATATTAAGGCAGAGGCAGTATGGTATTCCTCAAAAAATTTTATGCTGAGATTTCGTAGAAAATAAATACCTTATTTTATATTCCTGAATGGCCCCAAAACCAACCTTTAGAAGGAGGTCCTGCTTGTGTTGTAAATAACAGAATCTAAAAATTAGAAATAAATGTTTCCGAACGAGATGGTTCAAGAGGACCGATGAAGAAAGAGAAAAATCCTGATTGGGAAAGAATTTTGGAGATGCAGAGCGGTTAGATAAATTAAAAAATGCTGGAATTGCTTCTAGGCCGGTTATGAGAGGAGGTACAAGAGCCCCTCCCCACAGAAATCACAAGTGGACACCTGTGGTTCAATGCCCCTCGAAGAGGGGTGGTCAGAGAGAGAGAGAGAGAGAGAGAGAGAGAGAGAGAGAGAGAGAGAGAGAGAGAGAGAGAGAGAGCAGCTAAGATGGGTGATAAGATCGAAGCATGGCATGAGAGTGAGCGAGATGGTTGAAGTGGTAGACAATGTACTTCGCACTAAAATTCAATCTTACTGTATTTTGTCAGCTTAATGTGAAACAAACACGCCGTAGTAGTTTCATTGTTGTACTCCTGGTTCCCGCCTGTGAGAACCAGGCAAGTTCAGACATGTTCAGTATCGTCTACGGCTGCAATGGAGGTAACATGCAGTTAAAGTTGATGTTAGAGGAAGATCTGGAGTTTCTATCAAACGTAATCACTGCTGATGAAACTTGGCTACACCATTTTGATCCTGAGAGCAAACAGCAAAGCTCAGTGTGGAAATCTCCTTCATCACCAACCCCCAAATAAACAAAAGTGGTTGCTTCTGCTGGGAAAGTTATGGTCATCTCATTCTTTGATATTCATGGAATGGTTTATCAGCATGTTGTACCTGCACACACATCAGTAACTGGACAATACTACAGGGATGTCCGGAAAACATTGCAAGTCCATATCAGGCGCAAAAGACCACATTTCCGTGAAGCAGGCTGGATGCTGCACCACGATAATGAGCGGCTGCATATTGCCAATGTTGTTGCTGAATATCTTGCAAAAATCAAAGTGCAGTGCATCCCTCATGCTCCCTATAGTCCGGATTTAGCCCCATGTGGCCTTTTTCTATTCCCTAACTTGAAGAAACGCCTTCGTGGGAGGCATTATCCATCATCAGAAGCAGTGGTGAAGGCTAGGGAGGCGATTTTGAAGGATCTCTCAAAAAATGGTTTCCAGCATGTCTTTGATGACTGGCAGAAACGCTGGGACAAGTGTATCGCATTCAGGGGAGACTATTTTGGGAAGGTCCATCAAAAATATGAGGATGAGTAAAGGTACGTTGTCAAAAAAAAAAGATCATTCGTTATTGAGCAGCCCTCGTATAAAGGAACGGTTATGTTGGAGCGCTTGGTGAAGTAAATGGCGGGGGAAACCCGTCCAGACATCCGTACGTCTGCACAGATCCCACCATGCACTGGCTCGAATCAGGTATCTGTGTGAACCTTGCTTTTCGCTCCAGCACCTCGATTCTCAGTCCGGGTCTGTGACTGATTTCGTATACTCTGATGAAACGTCCAGGAAACTTCATAATTTAATTACAGGCACAGACATTTATGGTCCATTACATCAAAGTACTTGTGCTTCACTTTAGCACGACACAACAAATTGTGCAATGACTTCACGGACATAAATATAACGCAATATATATACGTCCCTCACTTCTGTCCACAATGGGCGTCATGAGTGGGGTGCAGCAATGAAGATGGGAGGTGGGTATGACCCTTAGTTTCCCCCGGCCGGTGAATGTAATTTTCGTAACCTGGAACCACTACTCCCCTCAAATAGCTCCTGAATTGGTCCTCTAGGAACCTAAGAAGGCCTAGTGCACCCCACAACAGGTCTAATAGTGTGAGAAAATCCTTAATATTCTTCTCCCAGAGATATTTTATCGGTAGATCATGTCGAAAAATAAATGTTGCCAAAATAACCTCCGGACCTATAGACGTTAATGTTAGCTGATAATGATCTGCTGAGATAAGAAAAAAACCCTGAGATGCTTTAATCCAGGTTGGCCAACCTGACCGGGATTCGAACACGAGACCTCGTGACTATAGAGTAGAGGTGACTCTGAGAGGTTCGCAGCGCTTTATTATACAGCTATACAATTTAATGGTGATCTGTTTAAGCCCATATACCGGTTTCTGATAAACCAGCACTAAGGCAGCAAGCATCGGTAGCTCAACCAACCGACCTATGGATTATCCGATCATTGCCATCATACGGTTTTTGTACTGGCATATAGGAAACCAAGGAGAAATTTGATTCATTTCAGTCACTTAACTCTCCCATGTGTATGCAATGCTTCCTTGAAGCGTTAATGTGCTACCCCAGCGTTTACGGATGACATTTGTTTTATCACATAAAATAAATCATAACCGATGTTATCAGTAGCATACTTTCACCTTCGCAAATTGAACTTTACGAGTGTAAGTGATGGCTTGGTATGCCACGCGTGAATTGCATGCATTTAGTCACGTATGCCACAAGCAGCCAACGACGGACCAAGGAGTTTAACTGCTCCATCACAAGCGACCGGCGAGTTTGAATCAACCTGCAGTGTTACCACATTTGTTACTACTACCCACCGATTACAATCAGTTGTATATAAACTCTCTAAGGCTAAAGAATATCTCTCAAACTTCTGGTTCACTCCTGTAGGCCAGGTGAAGAAAGGGGAAAGGCGACACTGGCAGGACTGGTGCCTGAATATCTAAAATAAAGGAAGTTAGAAGCACGTAGCACCACTCCTTCCATAGTAGCAGCACAAAACTCGTACCTTAAATTGTAAAAAACTTGACGCAAGTACAATAGAAATAGAAAATATACATTAGCATTCTATGGTAGCAGAATGTATCAGATATTAGCATTCCATGAATACACCAAGCAGAAGAGGCCGTTGTAAGGAGCCGCGACAGTGCATAGGGCAGTGCATTTCAAGTGCAAGAGATAATTTAATAATTTAGATATAACCACACAAAATGTATTAATCTGATATGCGATTTAGTAGCACTGAATTCAGCAATTCTATCTGAAATCCCTCATAGGTGTTACATTTCTTTTCTTCCTCCACCATAGATGGATATGACATTTCACCCAAATTTTCGGTACTAAGATTTCATCGGATATATATGTTAAGAGGGCTCCTAGACCAAAACAGTTTTTAGGAAACATCTTGCGTGAATGTGATGTCTACGAACAGTGCAGTTCAAAAACGAAAGTTGGATAAATATCAATCCTGGTATAGGATCTAAGAAGTATTTCATATTTCTGTATCAAAAGGTGTTATGAATAAAACTTTAAATATTTTAACAAAAGTTTGACATAACTTGTTTAAATTTTGCGTGTGATCTAGGTTTGAATAGATCTCATAGCTACTCAATTTCCATCCTGCAGAAATCGATGCATTTCTAACGTTAGCCAATAAGGCAGATCAGAATATCTTCCCCACTTGGAGTAAATGAATTAATAGGAGCTACAGAACTGCTGTGAACACCTTAGTTGCAATGTCAGACTAATTATAGAAGGAACTACACGTTACATCTCCTCACAGGGTTGTTCACATAAAACATATTGTAGAGGATAAACAAATGAAATTCTAAAATGCTTGGCCATTCCCCGAGTCTTTGTCCTGAAAAAGCAGTCAACAAGAATGCTTTCCCAGCCAGTTTTTTCAATTAACTTCGTACATTGCTGCATATGCTAAATCTTTTCTTTGAATTAATTTCTCTGCGGTAAGTATTTCCAGTATCGTGAACATTCTGCTGTTTCAGCTGAAATGATTTCAAGATCTCATCAAAGTATGTATGCAAACATCTGATTTCAAACAGGAACCTGCAGATGTACCAATATTAATGCATTTTCTATTGTTAAGGAGATGTTTAGATCTTGTTTATGAACTGTAACTCACTTTTAGCGTTGCAAGCTAAAGATGGAACAGCTGTTTATAAACTAATCCATGGACGTATATGATGTTGACGATTACCTGAATTTGTATCAGCTCCATCCACTGGTCGAGTTATATTGATTATATTTTACCGGAGGTTACTAAACTTTGATATTCTCTCACCATTGTGGGATAAGCAAATAGAATCCGGTGCTATCTGAATTGTTAAATTCCATCCATAAGCGATAACTCTTTTCAAATACGCACTTGTTACATGAATTGCGAAAGTTAGTGATGCTGTATCTTGATAGCTCTCTTTGGCTTTTGGTAAGCCCAAATGTTACTATGTACCAGCCATTGGTGGAGCTTAACCCAGGATAATTGTATAAATAGGGAAAACAACTTAATGGAAGTTTCCAAGAATTTGACTTGGCTAACATAAATATTATTTTTAAGGCAGTTGGTTTATCCAATAAAGCAAGATACACATTTTCACATGTATAGAAATATATGTACTTCACATAAAGGAAGAATATTTCATTTATTCGAAATTATCAATGATTTATAGCGACAAATGACTTTATAAGAAATGTTAAAAAATTAGAAAATATGAAACAATTATGCAAATTCGTTAGCTAAAACAGTAGGCACTGAAAGAGTTCCAAATAAACGTAGAGGTGGAATGCAATCACAAATAATTCTTTGCTTTAAAAGGTACTGCAAGAGATGATGCTTTTGTTGCAAATACAACAACAATTACGGCTGTATCATTATCAAGTGCAGATTTTAGGAGAATTTGGTGACAATGATGTCAATTAAAAGGATTGAATGTCACTGAAAACAATGAGAGTGTACAATAATGCGGGAATTATGTCACAATTGGCTTTGATGAACAATAGCTTGCGTTTTATATAGGATGGTTGAATTTTTGGAGAAAGAAGGTAGCGCAATGTTTGTAAACTTCTCAGGAGTACCAGACGAGTGGAGATAGCCTACATTTAACTAATTATGTTGACTAATTAAATACCTTTGTCTCTAAGGGTATCCACAACTGCATCGGCCTGCTGTGGGCAAGCAGTTCTGACAAGCAAGTTCTCGTGGATGTTTAATCCGGCGAAGAAACTTAGAATCACATCCTCCACGTAAGGCTGGATCGATGTTTCATGTAGTAGCCTCACTGGGATGATGGTTGGAGTGCCCTAATCTGCATTACTGATTCACTGTAATCAGATGAGCCAGGAGTTTGCTGGTGTGCCCCACATCTCGCAGTCATGGAGCATCAGGGGTAGCACAAAGGTCTTGTATAGGTGGACAGCATGGTGGAGACAAGAAGGGTAAAAGGTAGAGACTCTGTCATCTTAGTCTTATTCATCGTTGTCGTTCACCCCCTGTAAAGCTTGTCACGTTGGTGCCTTTGCACGCAGACATTTAGGCTCTCCCATATCTTAACCCACTATAGAGCCACTATAATGCATCTATCTCAATTTGAAATGTCAATCAATAAACGACACCAAAATTTAGGTGTATGGTATTTAGTAAGCAGCAGTAGTAGTAGGGTCAGGAGGAGGAGGGGGAGGAGGAGGAGTTAGTAGCACCTTTGGAGATGGAAATTAATTATTCTTCCATACTAGCCGTGAGTAGGCTAAATTTGGATAAATAGAGTCAACAGATTGAAAAATTCAATGACATAGCCGAGATTTGAATCATGGATCTCCCGGTCTCCACCCAGTTGTTTTAATCATTCAGCACCATAGCCAACATTCCAGCATGACATTAAGCTCTCCAACAGACTCGTATTTTTCCGGTAAACCACTAGGAGCTCTCATATACAATGAGAATACGGACGGTTTGTAAGAACTTACACACATATAATATATAATTTCATAAAAGAAGATACAGTTACCGAATGTGATAGACAAAAGCGAACGTCCAACGCATAGAGTTAAATTGGGAGACTCTGGGGAGATTTCATCTTTCTGGAGCTTCATAATTATGGCTAAGTCAACAGATTCTATAGTTCCTATCTTAGGAAAGGGAGTACTGATGCTAGCCAAAGCTAAAGACCTCATAATTTCTATGAGAGAAATAAGGGATAACACAAAAGACCTCTGGTCCGCCTCGGTAGCGTGATGGTAGCATGTCTGCCTCACGCTCAAGAGGTCCCGAGTTGGAATCTTGGTCAGGTTGGGTTACCTGGATAAGGTTTTCTCCGGGGTTTTCTCTTATCCTTAAAAACGAATGTCGGGTAACTCTAAGCTCTATGGACCTCATTTCATTCATCGTCCGATATGACTTGACGTTGGAGGAAGTAAATTACAAAAAAAAAAAAAAAAAAAAAAAAAAAAAAAAACCGAGGACCTCTAAAGGCCAAGGGACTATGAACCTTCAAAAATCCCCAAGTGTAGATTGGATAGATGCAGTCAGAGTGCAAAATTCAGGGCCACAGCCGGGGTTTTAAGTTCTTACAAACCGTCCGTACTCTCATTGTATATGAGAGCTCCTAGTGGTTTCCCGGAAAAATACGAGTCTGTTGGAGAGTTAATGTCATGCTGGCATGTTGGCTATGGTGCTGAATATATGCAGCAGAATTTAAAATGCACCTTAAGTCCCGCCCCAGCAAAAATAAATAACACTGTATCATGCGAACCTTTTGTTTATACAGATATATTAAAGAATATATTACAGTAATATATTCACAATTTTTAAGAAAACGGTGACATAAAGTATATTACAGTGCTACAGTGCCTCATAAGATTGTCATAAAATCGAAATAGCAGATACATCTTTTGTAAATAGGTTGTCAGATAACCTATCTCCCTTTATATTTAGTGGCATGTTATAACGTTGGTCACCCTGATATGTACCATCACACATCTTTTTTTTTTTTTTTTTTTTTTTTTTTTTTGGTAACCTGACTACTGTTTCTATGACTTCCACCATTAAGACCCGATCTTAATATTACTCGTATTAGTTACGAAAGGAACCTTAGGCACTCATAAAAACTAAGGAAAAATTTGAAAGCTACAAGGGAAATGTAAAAAGCTTTGGCCATCCCTCGTTTCCTCTTACCGGGTCAGTGATTAATAAGGCAGTAAAAGCTGTTCCACTGAGCATTGCAGCACTATCTAGGTCAGCCAGAAACTTTATGGAAACTGCCGATATCAATAAATTCAACCTTATTGCTTCTCCAAGTATTTCCTCCCCAACGACTGGCCCGTTCAATGAAGCCAGCTCACACTGCAGACGCTCTTGAAATATCACCTCTTCAAAGGTCTTGATCACCGCTCAAGGATAAAAAGCACGTTTTCCTCCTTGTGGTTTAAAACTGAAAGTTTCACGGAGCGACATCAAAACTGCAGGGCGAGTGAACAGTGAAAAATCACAAAAATGCGATTTTGGCAGTACAGAACTCTTTGTATACGATGTCGATGTATTTCTGCACATTTCTCAATGATGTGCACGTAGATATTATCTATACCTCACACTTGTGATCTACATAGATATGTGACTACCAAATTCCAGGAGGAAAGGATGAAGTGATAAAAGTACACAAGGGGCTACAGACCACAGGCAGATAGCCCATATAGAACCCCAAAAATCCCTGACATTTTCAGCTTCGAAAATCCAATCCGTTGCTAGAGTTGCTTAGAGAGGTCGACGAACGACCCGTCGACCAAGCAACCCTCTAGTTCCACAGATACCTTTCTTTCCCTCGACCAATCATTTACACCATCTTCCGGCCCACAAAGCATAGAACACTTGAAAGTTGAGAAAGAAAGAGAATGGAAAGGGTATGATGGAAAGAAAATCGTGTTGGATGAGAAATAATACAGTATTCTTATCTAGATAAGTTTTTTCTGGGGGTTTCCCTTAACCTGAAATATGAATGACGATAACTCTAAGCTCTATTGACCCTGGGCTCATTTCATTCATCGTCTGATATGACTTAACGTTGGAGGACGTAAATGAAAACAAAAAAGAGAAAAGGAAGATATCCGTTTATCGACGTGTGAAAACCATGACAAACCCTAGGTCAGTGCGTGCCATCGCTGGGAATCGAAATTGGGACCTACCGAACACGTTACCACGTAGCCATCTCGCTCAGGGACACAGATAATAAATGGAGATAAGAAAAAGGAAGCAACAACTTGGGAAAAGTTACAACTGCTTACCGCCTTCAACAGAAGAAAACCAGTGTGTGAATAATTATTTCACATCAGCTGGAAGTGTTGAAATTTATAACAAACTGAAAAATTTAATGCGAGGGCTCCAAATACGAATCTTCAGGTTTCCGCACCGATGCTCTTTTCGCTTGAGTTACCATGGCGAGCTGCACGTTAGCGTATTAAACCTTCTCATCCGAATAAACTATCACGCAAGGCGATTTTACTCTTACCTTAAGGCTACTTGGACTGCTACAGGCACCTTTTAAATTTCCATGCTTTAGAGTGAACTTCAATTAGGATTAATTTCTTCTTCTTTCTCTTCTTATGCCGTCCAGTGACATGTTCCTAGTTTCAAACCCATCTATTCTCCGGTCTGCCCACATTTCTCCTTCCCACTGGTATACTAACATTGGTTATCCATTCTAAATAGGCGTATCTTCCTCTTTATTTTATATTAGTTTAATTCCTTGATAACTTCAGCTCCTAGTCTGGTTGGAAATGTCATCTGTAACCGTTTACTATAATAGATGTATCAAAAATCTATAAATTCAGCTGTCTTTTGTCTTCCTTTAACAAACAGGTTTCGGAACAAAATTGGTTTCCCAAGTAGTTTTGTGTTTCTTGACGTATGTACCTTTCCCAATTGTTTGTATATTAGTCAATTTATTTTATTATATTTAGGTATTTAATTTTACATCTACATATATGTTCCCATTATATAATGAGGTAACACTACCAAGTATGTAAATGCTCTAAGCTGTTTGACTATTTTACAAACTATCACACTTTTAATCCAAAATGGTTGTTTTCCCTTTTTTGCCACATATTTGTATTGCTGATAGAAGTTCCCATTTGCCTTTTTTTCTTCTTTTTATTCATATATAGCTTGTAACAGAATTCTGCATTACCTAAATGATCACGTCACCTGTATACAAAAGTGTGTAACTTTCATGTCATGTATACTTCCTAAACTAATCTTAAATTACCTTATTTTTATCAGTAGCTTAAGCAATTATTTTATCAGTAGATTAGACAAGGAAGAGAACCTCATCCTTGCATTATTCTTGTTATATCTGGCATCTTTATATACCTAAAGGTGGTACACTACACCACTTAAACATAAAAACAGATCCGACAACCCTATCATAAGCTTGCTTAAATTAATAAAATACACGAGCATTAGTGTACGTACAGTTACTCCAAAAAGTATTGGTCTAATGCATGAGTTTATATTTAAGGATGTATGGATAGTAAAAATCATCAGAATAAAGTACAGCAGGGACAGTATCTTATTTATTGATTAGTGAAAAGAGAATACAATAAAGAAACTTGTAGTATCTATTCATACAAACATAGTTAAACATTCAAAAGTAAAGATATGCAGTATAGGATGCCAAATAAGTATTCGTCTGCATACTGAACATGGTGTAGAATGTTACGGTTAGTACTTAGTAGGCCCTTCATTCCTCTTTATAATCTCTTGCATTCTCCTTCGCATGGATTTCACCAAAAATTGTGTTGTTTCCACTGTAATTTTACGTCATTCCTTTAGTAGAACGTTCTTTCGATCCTTTATATTTAATATCTGATGATTACTAATATTTTTGTCCTGTATACTCCACAAATTCTCTATCGAATTCATGTCTGGGTATTGTGGTGGTGTAGGCATCCATCGTGGAATATTATACATCAACCATATGCATCTCGAGCTGTGTGTTTTGGATCATTATCTTGTGTGAAAATATAATCCTCAGAAAGTCCCATATTATTGACACTTCTGGACAGATGTGCTTTTAGGATGTTTATAGTTCATAATTCCACCAATAAAACACAAATCCCCCACACCATTTTCACTCATGCAGCCCCAGACAAGCACTAAACGGCCTCCATGTTTAACTGAAGCTGTTATATTTTCCTCCTCAAGCTCACAATTCTTTTGTATGTATGTATGTATGTATGTATGTATGTATGTATGTATGTATGTATGTATGTATGTATGTATGTATGTATGTATGTATGTATGTATGTATGTATGTATGTATGTATGTATGTATGTATGTGTGTGTGTGTGTGTGTGTGTGTGTGTGTATGTATGTATGTATGTATGTATGTATGTATGTATGTATGTATGTATGTATGTATGTATGTATGTATGTATGTATGTATGTATGTATGTATGTATGTATAGATTATGCAGAAGTCGTAGCGCTTTGTCATGTACTTGATCTGTGTGGTGATCAAAGCTAAACTTCCTATCAATGTAAATACCAAGATATTTAATAACATCCACTTGTTCCAGAGTTTTATTGTTCAGATATATGCTGATTGCTTCATTATGATTAGTTTTCTTCTTTGATATTACCAAAACTTTTGATTTTGAGTCGTTAAACTGGATTTTATTTTCTTTAGCCCATAACTCAATTTTCTTTATGTCCTGATTTTAAAAAATTTCAGCATCTAATATACTTTTTCCTTTTGTCATGACAAGTAAATCATCAGCAAATGCTATTACCTCTGTCCGCGTTGTAAATTCCAATTTTAGCAAAGAGTTATATAGTATATTCCAAAGTCCAGGCCCACAACAAGATCCTTGCGGACAGCCTCGCTGGACCCGTACTTCAGTCCTGAATTCATTCGTAGAGAGAGTTGCTTTCCTATTTTTAAAATAATCCTTTGTAAGTTGGTACAAATTTCTTGGGCACTGCATCTCTCTTAAGTTATTTAAGACACTAGGCCACCAACATGCATCAAAAGCTCCTTTCACGTCCAAACTCACCAAAACAACATAACCAAAAGATTTTAGCTCATCTTCAATGAATACCTTCAGCGCCATTGCTGCATCTGTCGTGCTTTTCTGAGCTTTAAATCCAAATTGTCTTGTACTGTAAAGGTTTCTCGTGTTAATATGACATTCAATCCTATTTATCATTAACTTTTCTAAAACTTTACCGCATATGTTCAACAAGCTGATTGGTCGATATTTTGTTATCGTTACACTATCTTCTTTGCCTGGCTTTACTATAGGAACTATAGATGAACGCTTCCATCTTTCTGGAAAAATTCCTTCCATAAGACATTGATTATATATTGCTGTAAAGAAACATGGGAACATTTTAAAAGCATTTAACAGAATATCACTAGATATTCCATCTTCTCCCGGTGACTTTTTTGGATTGAAATTTTTTAATACAACCCAAATTTCATTAGGTGTAAATTCCTTGTCATCTGGGGTACTAATTACTTCCTCTGCAAGCCTCCTTAGGTCTTTTTGTCGTTCAGTATCATCTTGTACCCTATCCTCCGGAATGAAGTTCTCCAGCATATACTTTAATGTACTTGGTATATCTTCAGTGTAGGTTCCATCTTCTCTTTGCAATGTAGTAAGTGAATTCTGATATCTTATTTTACTGGCTGCGATCTTATAGACTACAGTCCAAGGATTAGTCCCATCAGTTACATTACAAAATTCCCTCCAGGATTTAAACTTTTCGTCATTTATTTTCCTTTGGTATTGCCGATTACCTTCCAAGTACTGATTCCTTCTTTCTTCTCTTAACTGCTCATTATTAATAGTTCGTTGATATCGTCGTCTTAATGCATTTACCTTTTTCCTCAGTATGGTTAGTTCAATGGTCCACCAGGGAACTGATTTGCCTCTGATTGCCTGCTTCTTACCCCTGCTTACTCTAAATGCTTCCCTGCATGCAGCTTCCATACTATTGTAGAACATTTCAATTGTATATTCAACGTTATTTTCTTTTACTTTATGGGCGAGCTGTTCATCCACACTCTGTCCATTGCCCAGACAATTAAAATTTTTGGTCAGCTTTCGTGGCAACGTTTCCTCAAATGTCTTATAATTTTCTGGTCTAGTTATATATTT
Source organism: Mantis religiosa (assembly GCA_030765055.1). NCBI lineage: Eukaryota > Metazoa > Arthropoda > Insecta > Mantodea > Mantidae > Mantis > Mantis religiosa. Next base: position 39,134,351 of record CM060953.1, read on the forward strand.
AATTCCCTTTAATGTACGAGTTTGGGTTTTGATTGCATTTCCTATTATGAACGATATTATCTTATGATCAGAGCAGCTTTCTTGCTCTCCAATAGTCCATTCCCTTACATCTCTAAGGAGTTTGTCATTAACGATAGTCAAATCGACCCAACTCCTTCCAGTTTGGGATTCAAAAGTTGGCAAGCCGTTGTTTTCATTCATGATATGTAAATTTGTTGCTGTAATGAATTCTTCAAATATTCTACCACGCTGATTAGTTATTATATCATGCCAAAGTTTGTTTCTGGCGTTACTATCTGATAGTATTATCAGACCCTTTCCTTTAATATGCTGGAGAATATTTTCAATCTTGTTAATGTCATCTTCTATATTCAAGTGCCCATCAAAGTACATACAAGCTGCAAAAAATGTTTTCTTATTATATACAACCTGTATAACGACACAATCACTATCGGAAAGCTGACCAATGGTAGTTACGTCAATATTTTTGTTGTTTATAAATATTGCTGCTCGTTTACCCGTAGTACCAACTGTATATATTCTAAAATGTAATGGTACACCTGCTGGTTTATTGTTAATCAAGTAGGGCTCCTGAATAAATGCTATATCTATAGCTTTTTCATTCACAAGCTGTACCAAATTAGCAGTCGCAATCCTTGAATGTTTCAAGTTAACCTGAAAACATGTTAATCTGTATCTATCCATTTTAATAGTCGGTATTGTCTTTTAGCCGCCTAAGTGTTGCTTGATAACAGGAGCAATTCGTATCCAGTGCAGAATGATTTTCTGACACTTTGTTGTCTCTGTTATATTTATTATACGTTACACAATTAATGCATTTATATGCAGCTCTGTTAGCAGTACATTCCTTTAGAGCATGCTTCTCAGCGCAATTTGGACATGTTTGCTGTCCTTTACAGTCCTGCGCACGATGATTATATTTACAGCAATTGAAGCAACGCCCAGCCTTGACATAATCATCCCAATTACACATATTCCATCCTATTTTTAATCTTTTGCCAAGTATTTCCCTCCGTACAGTAAAGGTGACTTCAACAACCAAATTCAAATTCTTTTTCCTATCATAAAAGGAAAATTTCGGCTGAATCTCTGTGCTGAAATTCTCCAGCTCTGTATTTTGTGCTGTTAAAACCTCCACAGCATTCTCCGGTGTTATCTCATCTGGTATATTAAAAATAATTATTCTTGGATTTCTTTTCTTCCAGACGGTAGCCTCAAGCTCCTCTCCACACTTATTATTAATATTGGTGCAAATAGTATCAACTTCAGTTTTATTGTTCGATTGTATTAGAACTTGTCCGTTCCTCAATGCCTTTACAGACTGAACACCAACCTTCATCTCTACAGGATTAACCTTAGTTTTCACCAGTGTCTTTATATATTCCACACTTTGATTATTCTTGCTCCGAACAAGCAGTTTAAAGCACTTAGAGTCCCCTGTACGTGCAGCGCCAGTCAACACCGAAGCATAACTCCTTTCCACCCCAAATTGCTCCACAACCCGTTCGGAAGATATCACCCCAGGTGTCACTTGTGATGCTATTCTCGCTCTCTTGCCAACACTCAACTGTTCCTGATAATTCTTCACTGCCATTTGTAAACTTTCGGTTTCATTTTCCTTCTGATCCACGATGTCTTTCATTTTTGTAAAATATTTACGTAAACTACTTACCGACTTCACAATATCCTGCTTCAAATCTTGACGCAAGTTTTTACTAGCCTCCGTAACATTTAAGAGCATTCTAAAGGCACTCTCAATACCCTCACTAACTTCATCCACCATTTTGAAATCTCTTGTTTATTACTCCTTGTTAACTCAAACGAAACATTCCAATTAAGATATAACTTCGTATTTCTCGATTTAGTCGTGCGGTTCACGGCCTCCTGAATACTAGTTTCTATGCTTCTCAATCCATGAACAATGTCTGGGTCCGTCAATTCCCTTAAAACTCTGTAAATCCGCAATGCCCGCTCCAAATAACACTCCCACAAAGAAACAGCCTCACAACAAACATTATGAAATACCAAACACAAACAAGTACTTGAAAGTCACGCCACTAACACCGAATAATCAAGAGCACACTCACTCGCATTCTTCCTCCACGAGTATCACGGCCTCCTGTTATGTATGTATGTATGTATGTATGTATGTATGTATGTATGTATGTATGTATGTATGTATGTATGTATGTATGTATGTATGTATGTATGTATGTATGTATGTATGTATGTATGTATGTATGTATGTATGTATGTATGTATGTATGTATGTATGTATGTATGTATGTATGTATGTATGTATGTATGTATGTATGTATGTATGTATGTATGTATGTATGTATGTATGTATGTATGTATGTATGTATGTATGTATGTATGTATGTATGTATGTATGTATGTATGTATGTATGTATGTATGTATGTATGTATGTATGTATGTATGTATGTATGTATGTATGTATGTATGTATGTATGTATGTATGTATGTATGTATGTATGTATGTATGTATGTATGTATGTATGTATGTATGTATGTATGTATGTATGTATGTATGTATGTATGTATGTATGTATGTATGTATGTATGTATGTATGTATGTATGTATGTATGTATGTATGTATGTATGTATGTATGTATGTATGTATGTATGTATGTATGTATGTATGTATGTATGTATGTATGTATGTATGTATGTATGTATGTATGTATGTATGTATGTATGTATGTATGTATGTATGTATGTATGTATGTATGTATGTATGTATGTATGTATGTATGTATGTATGTATGTATGTATGTATGTATGTATGTATGTATGTATGTATGTATGTATGTATGTATGTATTTTTTTTTAATTTATTGAACTTTAACAGCATGCCCCGTTACGGAGTAACATTACATGCATTTAATTACATAGATACATTATAAATAGTAATCACATTTTGATATTATTTTACAATAATTTTTTAAATATTAGAATTTAAATGTTCAATTCACGTATTGTTTTAAAATAAAAATTGTTTACAAGTCAATTGAATTAACATATATACAAAAAGCTTTCAAATGTTTATTTATAAGGTTTTGGTTTGACACTGGCCAATTTCCTCCATTCTTGTGTACTTCTTCAATCAACTTGTCCCTCTGATGTTTTGTGTCTCTACATTCATAAATGAGGTGGTTTGCGGTCTGCTGTGGGCTATTGCAGGTGCATTGGGGATCATCTATGATATGAAATCTATACAAGTAAGCTTTAGTTTTTCCATGTCCTGATACCATTGCAGTGAATGTCGCTGTTAATGGTAGTTTTGTCTTAAGACGATCCTTTATCAAAGGGAAGAATGATTTGGTAAGGGCTCCTTTACTTGTACTGCTCCATCTCTGTTGCCACTGTAGATGTCCTGCCCTCTCTATTTCAGTTTTCAAAGAAGATTTTGGTACCTTGTTGTAAATAGTCTTTATTTCGATGTCTTCAGCAGCTGATTTTGCTAATATGTCTGCTAGCACGTTACCAGTAACTCCTGCATGTGCTTTCACCCAACTAAAGTGTATTGTCCACTGATTTCTTTCTAAAGTTCCTAGTCTATTAAGTGTCTCCTCAGGAATATAATTGTGTTTATTGTTGTTTTGTAAGGTGGATAGTGCCACTTGACTATCTGTAAATATGGCTACAGTCTTCTCTTTGTTCAGCGTATTTGCCATGTTTTGTAGCTCTTCAAGTGCTTTCAAAATAGCCAGTTGTTCGGCCTGATTGTTTGAACACCTTCCATCCAGCCTGAATTGCAGTTGTCGAATTACAGTATTGTGCTTGTACAGAACTACAGCAGCCCCGACTTTTTCATCTGATTTACTCCCATCCGTAAAAATTTGAAAGACGTATGCCCCATCATCCTCAACTGCTTTTATATGAGGTCGTTCTGCTGGATGGTTCCAGACGCTTGGTGGTAGGGGTGCATCATAGTCACGTTCACTGTGTATATCATTATACAGTTTTATTTTGCCTTGTATTGTTATACCAATTGGCTGGATGCCAGCAATAACACAAGATGCATCATAAGAAATTGTCCTATATGCCTTCGTCATTTTTATATTGAACAATCTCTGAATCCTCTGGAATTTTTTAATGTTCTTCTGCTTTTCTAGGGCAAATCCCCACACAGGAGCACCATAAGTTAAAATAGGTTCTATTGCGCCTTTATAAATAGTTTCTAGCGCCTTATTTCCCAGTCCCCAAGTGAGTTTTGCGCACTTGGAAAGATTATGCAGAAGTCGTAGCGCTTTGTCATGTACTTGATCTATGTGGTGATCAAAGCTAAACTTCCTATCAATGTAAATACCAAGATATTTAATAACATCCACTTGTTCCAGAGTTTTATTGTTCAGATATATGCTGATTGCTTCATTATGATTAGTTTTCTTCTTTGATATTACCAAAACTTTTGATTTTGAGTCGTTAAACTGGATTTTATTTTCTTTAGCCCATAACTCAATTTTCTTTATGTCCTGATTTGAAAAAATTCATCTAATATACTTTTTCCTTTTGTCATGACAAGTAAATCATCAGCAAATGCTATTACCTCTGTCCGCGTTGTAAATTCCAATTTTAGCAAAGAGTTATATAGTATATTCCAAAGTCCAGGCCCACAACAAGATCCTTGCGGACAGCCTCGCTGGACCCGTACTTCAGTCCTGAATTCATTCGTAGAGAGAGTTGCTTTCCTATTTTTAAAATAATCCTTTGTAAGTTGGTACAAATTTCTTGGGCACTGCATCTCTCTTAAGTTATTTAAGACACTAGGCCACCAACATGCATCAAAAGCTCCTTTCACGTCCAAACTCACCAAAACAACATAACCAAAAGATTTTAGCTCATCTTCAATGAATACCTTCAGCGCCATTGCTGCATCTGTCGTGCTTTTCTGAGCTTTAAATCCAAATTGTCTTGTACTGTAAAGGTTTCTCGTGTTAATATGATATTCAATCCTATTTATCATTAACTTTTCTAAAACTTTACCGCATATGTTCAACAAGCTGATTGGTCGATATTTTGTTATCGTTACACTATCTTCTTTGCCTGGCTTTACTATAGGAACTATAGATGAACGCTTCCATCTTTCTGGAAAAATTCCTTCCATAAGACATTGATTATATATTGCTGTAAAGAAACATGGGAACATTTTAAAAGCATTTAACAGAATATCACTAGATATTCCATGTATATGTATGTATGTATGTATGTATGTATGTATGTATGTATGTATGTATGTATGTATGTATGTATGTATGTATGTATGTATGTATGTATGTATGTATGTATGTATGTATGTATGTATGTATGTATGTATGTATGTATGTATGTATGTATGTATGTATGTATGTATGTATGTATGTATGTATGTATGTATGTATGTATGTATGTATGTATGTATGTATGTATGTATGTATGTATGTATGTATGTATGTATGTATGTATGTATGTATGTATGTATGTATGTATGTATGTATGTATGTATGTATGTATGTATGTATGTATGTATGTATGTATGTATGTATTCACTGCAATTGGGTACTACCCGGTGGTAGAGTTAAGAATACAGATCAAATTACAAATACTAGATTTACAACAATAACACAATAAACAATACAAACATGATATTATTTTAACTTTAGTCACTTAAAACATATCTAATTACTTCTCTATTTACATATTGTATACCATTATAATTTAATAGTTAAACTATAAACCATCTAGATTTTTTCTAAATTTCTTCAGCGACAGGGGACAGCCCTGAAAGACTGCTACAGACAATTCATTCCATTCTTCAATGGTTCTATTAACAAAAGAAAATTTTCCTACGTTGGTTCTGTATCTTCTACCCTTAATTTTATACCTATGATCGTTTCGTGCATAATAATCCGGATTATCTAACCTTACACTAACGTCCATCCATGCCTTTACACCAGCATTAGCTTTGAATAATGCTACCAACCTATGTTTTTTACGCCTAATTCTTAATTCCTCCCATTTAGTCTCATCTCCTTTTATAGGCCCAAAATACTTGCCTCTTTTTATGAATTTTATTGCCCTCTTCTGTATTTTTCTAATGGATGGATTTGGTTAGCTCTATACGGGTCCCAGCATGCTACTCCATATTCCATAACCGGCCGCACTAAGGCCTTGTAGGCAATTTCCCTGGACCTAGCGCTCCCCTTTTCAATATTCTCATTACGAAATGTAATGCCTTCCACGCATTCCTAGATGTGGAATTTACTTGTTCGTCCCATCCAGCATTACTTGCCAGGTACACTCCCAAGTATTTGCAGCTGTCCACCTGTGGAATTTGCACCCCTCCCATGTGATAGTTAACAATAATTTTGCCCTTAGTTCTACTAAAAACAATGAACTTACTTTTCTTGGCATTATTTGACATTTTGTTAGCCGCAGCCCAATTACAGATTTCATTTAAATCATCCTGAAGAGCGGTTTCATACACTGTATTCCGAATTTTATTATAAATGATACAATCGTCTGCAAACAACCTTATCTCTCCACACTAATACATTTTGCCTTAAAGAGCTCAAATTGACTCTTGTCAGTAAATACAACCTTATTCCAGAAATAAACCCCATCATATTTATGTTCTTTTGCAAAAGCAACTCTTTCTGTTGATTTTACTGATGTATGGTTTTCTCCGGGCTCCTCGGCCTCCATACTTAGCTTCGTAAAGCACGTTTCTTATAGTTTATGCTGAAACTGAGGTTCCTGTGTGTGTTTGAACTGCAATAGCAAGTTTTGAAGCACTTAGTTTAGTATTTTTGCTGACTTCTCTAAGTAACTCTCGTTTCGCCATCTCGGATAGAACTGCAGGACGGTCGCTTCTTGGTTGATTTTCGTAAGTTTTGTTTTGATCAAACTTGTGTATAATAGTCTTCACTGTACTGGTAGGTTTCTCCAATTTATTGAAAAGATTTTCCTTTTTTAAGTAACCTGATGCATATTTTTATCTCTTCTTTCGTAGTTTCAAGATGTTTTCGACCTATATTACTTAAATAGCAGTCAACGGCTTTGAAAACAGAGATGAAAGTATCAACGGCACTGGATGAAACACTGATGCATAACAAAAGGGAAGTGGTGTGTGTCAGCGAGGCACCATACCTGGGATCTTGTGTACTAGACGAATACTTGTTTCACATCAAATGGGACATGATTTTAAATAACAAAGAGCTGTTCACTAATTAAGCAATGTATGAACCCAAATTATGTTTCATTTTTAAATCTAGATATCAATCGATGTAAGGAAATAGTTATTATTCGTTTCTTATCTATATTTTTCTGATTGAGCTTGTTATATTCTATGTGCTATGATTAGATAGGGGAGGGTGGTCCACAGTGAGACATGGGCCACAGTGAGACACTTACAATTTTTAAATATGTGTGTAAGTTAAGAAGTGATGCACTCTATTGTGAATAGAGGAAATAAAGTTGCAGTTGGCAAATCTGTTTAAATCCAGAATTGTAAGGAATGTTTCTGGTCACAAGCAAAATTTTGTTTTCGGGTGAGTAAAGTAAAATTTTCAGGGTGTACTTAGTAGATCATATTGTTTTATTCTTCCTTTATATCATTATGAATTTTGGATTTCTTAAAAGTAGAGGTTTTCTTCTTCAAAATTAAATAAATAATGAACAGTAGAGTTGAAGTTTAAGATTATGTAAATAATGAAAATATCTTTATGAGCACTTGGTCCACAATGAGACAGTGCTAGGTGGGGCAGTGTGAGACACTACTTAAATTGAGAAATTTGTTAAACTCACAATCTGTTTTCTTCCAGAATGCTATAAAAAGGCAAAGAATGGCTCAAATTGGTACATTCTCAATTGATAGCATGAAGGAAGCAGTAGGCCTTGTTTTGAAACATCCCTTTCTGTGTAACATTTGCCTTCAAGCGAAGCATGACGGCAATAAACATTACTGCAGGTTTTCGTAAGGCTGGAATATTCCAATTCGATAGGAATACTTTCACAGATGATGACTTCTTACCCAGTAGTGTAACCGACAGACAACTACCAGGATCATGTGACTCAGCATTTAATAATATTGGAGCACAACATGTCGCCAGAAATGGAAGTTCTGAAACTGTCTTGGGAGAAAGTGAACCCTCAGTAAACACTTGCGGAGAAGTTGAGAATGATCCAACACAAGAAAGCTCTCAGTGTCATGAAAATCCTGATGCTGAACTTCAGGAGGATTTGACAAGCTCACCATCGACTACGAATAGAGATAAAAATAAGTGACATTGTAAGCCCTCATGAATTTATAGGGTTACTTACGGCTGCCACCAGAAAATCAACTGTAAGGAGAATGGGGAGAACCATGATAGTCACAGATACATTCGAGAAAAAAGAACTAGAGGAGAGGGCATTGAAATGCAAGCCAAATAATCCTGCAGGTAAGCAGAAGAAATTTAAAGGAAGAATATTATGCACAGAACCAGAATCTTCAGAAGACAATGCAGAAATATCTTCTGGGTCCTCAGTTATAGAAGAAGAAGAAATTTTTTTCTGGTTTTAAACAGCAGGAAAGAGAGCCTACTCTGGACGACTGTGTTTGACTGAGTTTGTAGGAAAATAAAAAGGGACATTACACTGTAAGGTCATAAAGGGGAAGGATGCAGATGAAGATATGGAAATATCATTCCTGCGGAAAGAGAAAAATACAGACAAGTTTGTGTTTCCGGAGGTTCCAGACGTAGCTTCAGTAAATGAAACTGACGTAAAAATAGTGTTGGGTCAACCACAACTGTTTGGCAAAACAAAAAGACAAAACGGTTATTTGATTTGCTGAAGTTAAATTTGGTAATCTTAATGTAATGTAGGTTGTCTCAGTCTGGACCATCCACCGTCTCAGTGTGCCCCAATGTGAGGCAGGGTGAGACCATTTACATTCATTTGAACATTGGCATGGTGTGTCTTCATGATTATTAAAATCAATGTTTTTATGTTTTGCATTTGTTAATAAAGGAATAATGAAAACATGTCACCTATTTGCATTCACAACACACCAAAGTAGAAAGAAGTATGGGATTTCAAAAATATTGTGTCTCACTGTGGACCACCCTCCCCTATCTGTATGTGTGATAACTTTTCTTTCTCATTAGTTGTGGGTAGCCAATATGGCTTGAAAACTTCCAATGCCACGACATCATTTCATTTTCCAGAATTAGATTTCTGCAAGAGTGTCTATAATTGTACGAAATAAAGTGTAACAAAATGATTTTGGGCTCCCCTCTATCTCAAAATTCAAGAGGTCCCAAGCTCGAATCTTGGTTAGAGCGAGTTATGTGGTTAAAGTTTATCTTAGGGATTTTTCCTTTAAGCTGAGAAGATGAACGCCGGATAGTTCTAACCTCTAAGGACTCCGGGTACATTTGACCATTATATAATTCATTCATCTTTCGATATGATCTTTCAGGTTGAAGAAAGTTTAAGTTCAAAAGAAAGGAAAATCATATTTGGTAGTTTTTCTTAGCTGATAAGCAAGGTAATCCTTTAATAGGCTGATACGATATAAAAATGAAATATTTAAAATGTTTTTGCAATTGTATGTGTAATTTAAGGATATGTCAGTTTCTATAAAATGTGGTTCAAAATATGTGTCAGATGTCAATTAGAAAATGAGTTTTTTAGTTACTCTCCTCAAAAGGGGGAAAATGAGACTGAACCAAAATATTTCCTAATTTTCTGAATTCGTTAAAAAAACTGTACTGTCGTAAAAGCTTTAAGATACCATTTGGAAGATTTGGGTATCGTAAGTGTTTAACGATTTATACATTTGTTTTCTCTAAAAGCAATACGGAGTAAACAAAATTTGTGTGCTGTAACATTAATTACATTTTGCTTTCTATCAACAGACCAATTAGGCAAAACCTACAATTAGCCTATAATTAGGATACGAGTCAAACTGATTACAGGGTTCTCTCCAAACTGAAAAATGCACTTGGGGATCATTGGCTTGTAAGTTAATTTATCTGTGTGGAGCTGTAACCCATCAGAGAGTTATACTTCAAAGGGAAATTAAGTGGAACACAAAAATTAAACCACAGCTCTGTCGAGCAGTCATTTAGCTCCAGAAACATTTGCTTTTGTATCACGGTGTTCAAACAGGTGACAATCAAGTATCATTTCGTTATTTATAGGCTTTTATTGTTCTCCATTGTGTGTTACTAACCTAACAGATGTTAAAATCGATGTTAACAAATGCAACGCAACAATTGTTACAGATGAAACGGTAGAGCCAGACTGAAAAATTCAATGCCATAGTCGGGATTTGAACCACGTATGTTCTGTTTGTCGTCCAGCCACTCTAACCCTTGAGCTACTATGGCCAGCGCGCCGACATGACATTAAATTCTCCACCTGAATCGTATTTTTCCCGGTAAACCACTAGGAGTTCTCATAAACACATGAGAAAACTACCTTAATGGCGACTTACTATGCTGTAAGTACTTTAAGGCCCGGGCTTTATAGTTCGGACCACTATTAGGTACAATTAATTACCGGGAAAAATACGAGTCAGGTGGAGAATTTAATGTCATGTCGGCGCGCTGGCCATAGTACCTCAAGGGTTAAATTGGCTGAACGGCAACGAGCAAATCCGTGGTTCAAATCCCGGCTATGGCATTGAATTTTTCAGTCTGGCTGTACCGTTTCATAGTGCGTCCTACACACGACTAGTGTGAAAGAACAATTAATTTCCAATTGTTACAGAGTTAACAAAACTGTTAAAATGCTTATATTTCACCAACTTGTTTTCTGAAAAAGTTAGCAAATACGTGTTAACGCCGAGAGATTTGTAAATATTACAGATAGAGAAGGCTGTGGATGAATATTATTATTTTCTGAAAACTGGTGGGTGAACAAAATCGGAATAGACGCCGTGGGAAAAATTCCTCATCAATGGAGAAAGAATTGCTGTTTGAATTAGTAACTAAATATAAGGGCATTGCTCCACTTTATAAAACAAAAAAACGTCATCGTATAAAAATTCTCCTATTTTAAGGTTATGTGCCAAGTACAATGGGCTTTCTTCTAAAATAGAACTGGATCATAGTTTCTCCTACAAGCAATTTAAGGAACAATTGCATACAGGAATTAACGGCACGTGATTTTCAATATGATAACACAGTTACCAATGTCTTGTCTTCGATTTTATATTACATTTTGCATTGTCCTTTGTCTTACTTTTATATTGTCACCTAATTATCGGAAGGCCCGACCAGCTAGCGGCTGGGAGGACGGCAGGAGGCATTCAGGCCACGCTATCTTGTAGCGCTAACGAGGGGATGGTTGGAAAAACATCACTAGCCATCTCTTTCCCCTCCCCCGGACGTCTGGAACAGTCGGGATGATTCATTGAACCGCGAGACTTCCAGAAACAGCGATCTTCCTATAAAAAGGGGCTGCAGTTGGCGAGTCAATCAGTTTTTGGCGAGCAGCCGTGAGGAGCGCCGAGTGAGTGAACGGACCGGAAGACTGTGTACGTGTATCAGAGGAGTTGTAATTGTGTGCGCTACGTAATTCTGTGTAATCGACAAGTGTTCCAACTGTAATTCGGTGGAAATAAAGAACATTTTGAGTTTGTGCAATTTGACTTTTAGTTTCACGAACCCACAAAGTCACAATATTTATATATAAGCATGTTCGTAAATTATTATGTATGCAGCTACTGTAACTGGAGCATTGTTCTGTTGTAGCACAAATAAATGAATATCGTGGAAAATAAAAGAACGGATGTGGTGAATGTGAAAGAGAAAGATATGACTCGAGAAAATATTGGAAATGAGTTTAATTCGAATGCAAATGTCAAAACTAGAAGTACGAAACAACTTCATCAATATTACGTAAATTTAAAAGAAGGTGCGAATAAGGAGAGAAGTGACGAGTGACTTGAACATTTCTACGGGACGTGTACAGTGTATTATCCACAGAATTGAGAGAATTTTAGAATCGCGAAGGTATTAATACTTGAAACAAAGGCGAGATCAGCATATTCCTATTCGATGCATGTTCTAACCTCTCATGTACATCCTCAGTAACCTTCATAGCAACTTATTTCGACAGTCTATACCTCTGTAGAAAGTGTTCTTCTGATAGCTCCTCAAAATCATTTCTCCTCATAGGCCTTACTCTATTACGAACGTCATTTAGACGGTCTAAATATAGCAAATCGACATCGAAAGCTGTTTTCACGCCCGCCATCTTGGCTATTTTACAATTGTTAACGACTTAAAAAAGAAAAATAAGAGATTTAACATGAATGTTAAGCTAACACTTGATGGTGAAATGTATTTTTTACTATAACTATTGCTAATCAAACTAACAGCCCTGTTAAGTCTTAACATATGTTGGTGAAATCGAGCATTAGGTGTTGTACTATTTATCTTTATTTATCACTCAATGCTCCATATGTTAGCTACCGTAGTGAAATCTCGAAAATGCGTTGAACCTTTCTTATCCGACTGAAGTATCGCGGAAAAGCTGCAGTAATCATATAACTATAAAGCCAGCTTGCAGTGCTGCAGGCATATTTAAACTTATGGTCTACTAGTTAGACATACTGTTAAGATTAATTTGCCAGGCAGATATCAGAAATTACTGGTCAAGATGGCTCGGGTGGTAGCCTTGTGTCTAGGGCTCAAATCACTTGAATCGTCGAAACAGATCGAAGGATTTTTTGCGGTTTTCCTCGGTTGCTAAGAGAATACTGGTTTGGTTACTTCATTTCCACGAATTTTCCTCACACCCATTTCTTCCTTGTCGGGTCGAATTCTGATACAGAGCTTATGTGAGTCAGACCTATGACCTTCTGAACCGTTGTAAGCTCAGGGAATGTGCACAGATCACTTACTCAGAAGAAAAACAGAATGTGTGATCTAATAAATCGAGAAAGCAGTAATAACTAGGATATATTTTTAACAGTATTAATACATGAAATACTTTATATAATTAGCTCACATTAGATCAATATATGCATAAATTAATATACAGCTGCTTCGAAACGACACCGAACGAATATAGCTGTTTCCTAGTTTATAACTTAACTAGTCCGAATATCGGAGTCGCAGCTTCGAAATTCTCTCAGGTTTAATTTTATGCAGCATTAAATATTACATTAGTTTGTGATTAGGCAGCGCAGGAACCACTGGTGTGCGAAACTGGACACGCAGATACACAGAATTACCACCTGCAAAAACATAACTGAGATCTGGAAATGGACTAAACATAAAATTGGCGTGCTGGTTGGAAGCAGGGCGGAATATACGACAGTGTCAATAATTCTATCCTGGAATATTAAGTAAGGCAACACTGCACGGACTCAAATGTGGTTGATAATGGTTTTCTACCATCATTGCCTGAGTACAGATTATCCTAATTTATTTGCATTCAAAAAGTGGCTCAGAGCAGAGCGATACAAAATGCGTAGATATCATGAGGTGTGGACCGATTTAAATGATTAACTGGATCTCACTTGCTAACTTTTGAGCGGGTGCGCACACCGATTCTTTCTAAAATGTTGCAACAAAATGTAACTAAACATGAATAAATAAAGTAAAAGCAGACTTCCCACTCTACCTTTCCCCTTTGTGATCCTGATTGTTTATATTAAAAAAACTCAACAGTTGTTATTGGGACGCACCGGCTACGAAAACAAAAACATTCTCCTTGCTCTTTAGCTCCTAGCCTCGCTTTCATGTAATGGGGCAAAGGACAGTTACTTGTAAAAAGTCGACTAATAACTCGGACAGTTGCAAGATTGCCCATTTTGCTGTAATCTTAATTGTACAGTACTTTCAACCAATTACTGTAAAATCAAGAGCTTCCTTTTCAGTTACAAATGCATTATTTAGTATTATTAAACACGGTGAAATAAAACGCTTTTCTCATTGCATAAGGCATTTAGTTTTGGTTAACTTTATCTATAATTCTTTGATATTGTTCTCTGTTCTTTTTGCCATTTAATGTTTCCATCCTCAATCTCATTTACTTCCCTCTAAAAGACTTCAGTTGCATACGTCCACCAGCTTATTTGCTGTCATCGACTGTTATAACGGAATGTTAGAACACGTTAAACACTCATAAACAAATGACTAAAGAATAGCTTCTTTATTGCAGTTTCATAAGCCAATGAAATTCCTAACATTAGCAAGCTACCGTGGAGTATGCCGGCTTGCTTACAAACAGCTACAGCACGCGATACGGTCTGTCATCTACCTGCGAACTTCGTTAGCGTGAGGCACGCGGCGTTGTTCCAGTCACTGTCTAATGTACGCTCATTCTTGAGCGTTTTTATGTGGCTCTTTTGGGGGTAAGAACTATCTATATGGATCACACAGAAGCTGAGCAACTACAGATGTATTTTTTTACCTTGAAAAGTGCAGAGCGATGCGCAGTGGTATCTGGACGAGTCCATCTCAGAACGGTTGCAACTGGACGGGAGCGCAGGTCAGTTGTGTACCAGTTGCGAGCAACTAAACACGCGCAGAGCTACTCGGTAATACTACAGCTTGTTTCAAAATGTGCTTGTCTCCTGGTTCCAAGAGTGCATTTATAAATGACGCCTCCTAGCAGCACACTAGGAAATAAAGCGCTACATTTAAAAACACGAGAAGTAATAACCAATATCCATAGATTTATAAAAAAAGGAACAATGGTCTAGGTCAGCTATAAAAATCTGGGGAAGAGTATCTGAGGCAACAGTTGTGTCTGGAAGCAGTTTAGGAGAGTTATTAAGGAAAGAAAAGCCATTGGTGCTAGTACAACAACGTCCTTCTCTATGCCCAGTAAACAAAGATTAAGAACATGCACAAAATCTAATTTGGGTGTTTTAATTCAGAAGTAGTTAGGCGAACTATGAATAATTTTTAAAGCACAGAAAAACAAAGAGCAACTTTGAAGAAAGTGTTTATGAAGCTTAAAAATTCTACTGGCATCCAAGGCAGTGTCTGAACATAAAGAAGAGTTCTTTTGAAGCTAGGATTATTTGAAAAAAAAAAACACTAAGCGTGACAGACAAATTTTAATCGGACATCGCACCATACGTGCAGAAAGCTTAAGTATTTACGAAATATTCGGGGATATCAAAGTGAAGTTTATATAGTTTATATGGATGAAACTTATATAAATACAGCATATACTGGACCATATGCCTGGAGTGAAATACGTTACAGGGACTCTGCAGCGATATTGAAAGGCCGGCAGTTGTTTCTCATGCCTGCTGGAGGAGAACAGGGTTTTGTTCCAAATGCTTATGTACTATTTAAGATCCAACAAAAGCGTGGAGATTACTACCATAGCAAGAATTACAACTTAGTAATAAGAGCTGCAAAACTGGCTTCGAGAATGAAATTTGTTTTTAGACACATTATGCACCGCCCTCCCCTCTCGTAATCTTACGCGTGTGACGCATTGTGGCGATAGGTGCACTATCTCCACCACAGTTGCTACTCATCCCTACCACGCAGGATTCCTGTCAAGTTAAAATAATACATCTGTACTTCTATATATTCGTTCGGTGTCATTTCGAAACACCCTGTATGAAATAATATCGCTGCTCGGTTAAAATGTATCCCAGTTTAGTTTTTGTTTCTGTTGACAATGCATTAACAGTTGCATTCCAGTAATATATTAAGGATCTCTAATGATGTTATTGGTCTAAAGCACTTTAAGAAGTTTTTATACAGATAAGCGTTTGCTAGTAATTTCATTGTTCAAAGCTTTGTAATTATTGTGAACTCTTGTTCTCTGCGTATAAACACTAAAATTAATAAATAAATGTGGAAAAAAGTAATAGCAATTTATAATTAAGACAAATGTAACGTATCTGAGAATTCATCCCAATAACAAAGAATATTTCGGAGAGGTTAAGTGAAACTTTCAAATTCATTTTACATTATTTTAAAGTATACACAGGTTTGCGTAGAATATTTGCAGTCACAACAGGTTATGACTTGCAAATCTGATTAAGAAGGCACCAGATGAGAAAGTTTGGAAATCACTGCAGTAGAATAAATAGAAAAAAAATTAAGATTAAAACGTACATAGTGCTATTGATTCGTCTAATGACATATTTAATTTCGGAATAAATTCAATGTAATAGGTTTAAGAAATTACAATTACCTATAATTTTCATAATTTCAACAGTTTTGGGTCATGAATGCATTTAAATTGACATTTATCAACTTTTTGCCAGTAAGTACATTTTCCTAATAAAAATAATGGCTGCATATTTAAATTAAGGAAAGCTATGACTAAAAATTTGAAATCCTGAAATAATAACACTAGCTTTTTAAGATGTATACTACAGATGTAACTTAGTGCGAATATAACACAGCTAAAATTTGTCAATTTCACTTTGATAGTTTGGAAAGTGTGGTAAAATTTATTTCTGATTACGTCACTTTAAAATTCCCTTGCGAAAAAATAACTTAAAAATTTTGGTCTAATATTTTAACAACAGGTTCCCATTACATCCATTTTTTTAATTTGCTCTAAGTTTCTATAGGTGTCTCAACTTTAGGCAACAGAAATTTTTAAAGTTATGAATATGGCCCTTTTGCCTAAAGATTGAAATTTTTGTGTTTTGAAGTAAAGAAAGTGTACTTAAATGAATCTCACAATAAAACCCAGGACAATTTCTGTTGACTTGTCTCTATGATCGTGTGTAGCAAGTTTAATCTGTCTAACACTAAAACATCGACGCAAGGAGCATTTTAAATGATGAAAAATGGTGAAAGTTTCAATAGCGAGAAAACAAGGATAAAGCGTTAGAATTCATATCTACCACTAGCATTCACGTAAATTTCAAACTAGATTAGAACATTTAAAAATGGCTTGCGGATGCTATCTAAACATTCTTTGGATTCAGGAAGGCTTACACTATTTTATAGACTAAAAAGAGGAAAAGGTGAGTTTCATGAAATTTCAGTCATATCCTTAAAGCACAAGGAACTTTTGGCCTACAGAGTTGAGTACTGAAGTACAAGGGATAATAGACTCAGGAAACAGTAGAAGGTCTGAAATACGAAGACATGTTCTTACAGAGAACAAGTTGTAAAGTTCATTTCACATGCGATAGAAGCACGAACATCTGGTTTGGTTTTGCTGTGAAGTAAACCCGAGGTCGATAGCTGCTACGTAACGCTTCCAACTAGTTAAGTGGAAGAATCCGATCACAGAAACAAAATGTGCCGTATTCATCACCTCTAACGTTAGTCATATTTCAACAAGTTAAAAATCTAATCTGAATTTAGCAACTCCATTTTCAAATACAGTAATTTCAATAACGTGCAGTCTTAAACAGTAATAATTTGCTTAAAATATGGATTTCATAGTGAACAACTGGACTAATTACATATCAGAAAGAAAACGTAATGATAAAAATCTTTGCTTAGTAATTTTTTCTTCCATGCTGGTCCTGTGCAGGCCAACGCAAAACTCGAACCACGAGGGTTTAACCGAAGCTCTATTACTGAGCAAGAATGACTCGTGACTGAGCTTTTCTCATGAGATCCTCGTATTCCGGAGTACCTTCAAGGCGATCTGTTACTTTGAGAGACTCCCTAAACGTGACATTGCATTGACTTTCAATTTCCCGGCTTCGATTTCTCTTTTGTTGTGGAATCTGGAATCGATTACATTAACAATGTGCTTTACAGATGCAGTAACAAAGGCAGTAAATAAGAACGGAGATAAGCCACCTAAGGTCACTCTGGTGCTAAACCTATTAGACAAAAACATAGGTGATTGTCTAACTAACGATCTTCTGATTCAAGGAACTTGGATTATTGTAGCTAACGAGAAATACATTGCGCCATACAGGAAGATCAGAACTGAGGGCGAATGTATGTAGATGATGTATTCATTTAAGTTCATGATGTGTACATACTACGGTGCATCGAAGTGTATCGTAACATTTTATTTGGAACGCTGTGGACGATGAATCTTGAACCCTGCACATTGGACAGACGTATGTAAACAGTTGTCAAAACAAAGAATTGCACGAAAGAAAAGTACTCACAGAGATTATTTTTGTTTGAGAAAAAGGTATAATTTGGTAATCTGGGTAATCAAGTTTAATTTGGAATTAATATAAAAGCGACAGATCAAGCGATATCCAAAGTAGAGGCCATGATACTTAATAGTGTCATCTGCATGCTCTATGGGATTGCAAAACGAGATGATAGAATGGGACTAAGTAAAATGAAAACCACAATATTCAATTTAGTCTAACAATTAGAATTAATTTACACGTAGTATTTCGTTTTTGCCGCCAAATGAGCGAGTAGATACACCTTAGTGACAATGGAGCTGCGCGGATTTATGACAGTGTTTGATTCTAATTAAACACAAATCGAAAATCTTGTACCAAATTGAACGGGATGGAATTTCAACAGATTTAAGTTTTTCAGTACTTGATTTTGCACTCTCATATAAAGGTATATAATAACTTATATTACACTTTAGTGATACAGTATAGCAAGAGTTGTCGAAGAAATGTAATGTATCGTATTTATACAATTAGTGGCTTATATGGAAATATTTTCACAAGTAGAAATCTAATTGGGAGATTATATTACACTATTTACATCTCAGAGATAATGTTGTGAGTGTCCTCCACCATCATCTATACATGTTTGCACTCTTCTCACCATATTCTCTGAAGTTTTACGGAGAGTATCCTCTCCAATGTTACTTATTTCGGTTCGAATGGATTCCTTAAGAACATCAGTTGTCTGTGGCCTATTCTTGTACACTCTTATTTTTTAGATACCCCTACAAGAAAAAATCCGGTTTGGTTAGGTCAGGGGATCTGGGGAGCCACAGACCTTTTGAGATTATTCGATTATTAAAGAGTTCCATGGTGTCATTGTATGTAAGGCACGTTGCTCCATCTTGCTGGAGGCCACCCCGTGGCTCAGTGGTTAGACCGCTTGGCTCTCACCAAGGCGGCCCGGGTTCGATCCCAGGCGACCGCAAAGTGAGATTTGTGGTGGACAACACGGCGTCGGGGCGGGTTTTCTCCGGGACCTCCGGTTTCCCCCGCCATCTCATTCCACCGGTGCTCCATCTTCATCTCATGCATCATCAGTGTCACCGCCTGCGGTGCCGTATGTAGTAAAAGCGGGCGTTAAACACTACACACATTTCCATCTTGCTGGAAATAGCCTTCTCTCAATTCGATATCATCCAGCTGCTCCACAAATGTCTTGAAGATATCCATATAAACTCCAGTGTCTACAGTCGTATCAAAGAAAATGGGACTAACGATCCTAGAAGCTGACACAGCCTTTTCATAATTCAGTCGGATTTCGTGGATCTCTTGGGGGTTTACAGCAGCCCAATATCTGGTGTTTAGCCTGACAGATGAAACCATCCCTCATCTGTAAACCACGTTATGGAGAGAATGTCTGGACGTGGAATAGGGGTACCCTGAAACCATCGACAGTAACTGATTCGTTTATCATAATCTGCTTCTTTCAGTTGTTACATCATATGCACTCTATAAGGTCGTAATCTCGATTTCTTCGCAGCTCTTTGACATGTTCCATATGAATACCCTGATTCCTGGCTCAATCGACGCAACGATTTGTTTGAAGAATTCAATAGCCTTCTGTGAACATCTGTAACAGTCTCTGCAATCAATGGCGGTCTATGTTTTCCACCCTCACTAATGAGTATACCAGTTGTCTCCAGCTTTCTTACGAGCGATAAAATTGTTGCCTTATCGGAACATCGCGTACATTAAATTCTCTTCGAAATTTCCGTTGTGTTGTTACCAAGGAATTTATTTATTAATTGTAATGCTGGCGTTCTGAAACAGTTACGTATTTAAACGCAGCCCCCTAGAAAAGTTTGCTTATCGGTTTCAAATGTTTTAACTTGCAAAATGTTGTAATATTTAACGAAATACTAATGTGATACAATATTGATAAATGAGAAAACAAAAGAAACGCGCAGTGAGTAGCTGAGTAAATGAAATTTCATCACACAGTGCTATAATATGAGATAGTAAAAATCACGTAACCATAGATATGATAGGGGCGATGTCATTTTCATTATGAGAGAAGTAGCATTTTAATTATTAGATGCAATTGTGCATTAAATTAATTTAAGTGTTTTTAAACTAAAGTACAACTTTCAATATCATACATAAAACGAAAATCATACAAATCAACGATCAGAAACTGTGACCTAAAGACACAAAAGGTTCCATTGCTCATCGTAGCTAGAACATGGAATAGCGGTATAATCTATTTATCATTAGACGTTTAATTACGTAGACGTTAAAAATTAAATTTTCAGCCCACGAAGCGAAGTAATAAACTCGAAACACAATGTATAGCTTTAACAGTTTCAAATCAGCTCTAAATATACTGCTGATGAAGTGTGGTGGTGTACCACAGGTAATATATTCTGAAACTGTTAACTCTACTAATTACTCTTACAGCCATCAAGAGAAAACAACTAAATCTTAAGAGCAGAGCACACGAGCCGCAATCGTCCACGTTGTGATGACTCTAGCATGAAAAGAATCGACGTGCTCTGTGTGCAAAGCATCTCTCTGCCTGGAAAATGGCAAAAACATGGTTAAGGCACTTCTGTGTCGCTTAAACCACAATAATATAGATAAGAAGTGTCTTTGTTTGAACTTAAGTGATGATACCGGAATTAGTGATGGGTAAGATAAATAAATATGACATGAAAAAATGATAAATAATTTTCTATGTTAAAATTAGTATCATGTAAGTTTTATAAGAGAAATGGAGCTATATAGCGAGTCTCATGTTAAGAAAAAGCTGTTATTTAAGGCAGTGTAGCGAATAAGACTATTAGCCTTAGGCGTACCTGGAAATAAGTAATGTCCAAGAAGTTTCAGCAACTAAGTTCTGAAAATTCAGCGCATTAACAATTTCTGAAGTATTCGTTAGTGCTGTTTTGAGTTTTTCAATAGCTTATCCTAATTCTTTGGAGCCCTATTCATTCATTTCTCGCAAAACTGTAGCAAGAATATTTCAAAATCAGTGTACATCTATTCCACTATTTGAAAATTTGACTGTCAGGTCAGTCATCTGTAATCTCTTGAGCGAAATTGTGATTAAACTACTTCTGCTAGATTTTATTTCAATTAACACAAGTTCGATAAAAGTTTATACAAAAATAAACTAAATTATTTAGAGACACCTGCATACATAAGCGGTCTGAAAAGTTTCCGACTGACTAATAAAGAAACAAGATATTTTTTCAGATTTTTTTTTATATTTTTCAACATAGTCTCCTTGTAACTCTACACACTTCTCCCAGTGATGCTCCCACATCTGTAACCCGTTCAAATAATACTCGGCGCTTTTCTCTGCAAAATAATTGTTCACGAAGATGATTGCCTCTTCATTTGACGAAAATCTCTGTCCTCCGAGCGTAATTTTCAGATAAGTGAACAAAAAGAAGTCGCTTGGGGCTAGATCTGGTGAGTAAGGCAGATGAGCAAGCAGTTCAAACCGTAATTCGCGGATTTTCGCCATTGCAACCGCTGAGGTGTGACATGTTGCGTTGTCTTGGTAAAACAGGATTTTTTCTACAAGTGTGGCCGTTTTTCCGCAAGTTCTGCCTTTAGCTTGTCAAGTAATGATGCGTAGCAAGCTTCTGTAATGGTTTTTTCCTTTTGAAGATAATGGATTAAAATAACTCCATGACTATCCCACAAACAGTCGCCATCAGTCCACTATTTGGACTGTATTTTTGTTTCGGGCGTATAATGGTGTATCCAAGTTTCAACAACAGTAATTAATCGGTGCCAAAATTCGGATTTATTGTGCCTAAACTGCGCCAACACAGCGTTGAAAATGTTCATTCGAACACGTTTTGGTCTAACGTGCGGCAACCAACGCGTGGACAGCTTTCTCATGTCTAAATGTTGATTTAATATGTGACAAACACGTTCTTTTGACATGTTCATAGCCTCTGCTATCTCTTTCACTTTAATTCGACGGTCATCTAGCACCATTTGGTGAACTTTGGCGATGTTTTCGTCGGTAGTTACAGTTTTTGGGCGTCCCGGACGTCCCGAAAGCTCTTACGGCCACGTTTAAATTCAGCTGACCAAAATTTCTCTGTGGTAAATAATGGTGCAGAGTCCCCATACACAGAATCCAACTAATCTTTGATTTGCGTAGGGGTATTGCCTTTCAAAAACAAATATTTAATGACAGCTCGTTACTGGATTTTGTCCATTTTCATAAAAACGCTCACATAAACTCACTCAAACGACTGTTACATAGCTACTGAGCGTCCAAAATGACTGAAACTTTGGTGAGTTACTGTCAACAGATGGGCAACAAAATTCACTAGCTTTTACTTATGAGTGCTGCCATCTTCATGTTGAGGTCGGAAACTTTCCAGAACACCATCGTACACATAATACACCAGATTTTCATTTACATGCATTCTGAGCATTAAAGAGCGAAAGGAAACACTTAATTGATACAAATTTGAAATGGCATTTACTAAAAGGTTTATGTATTTGGTCATATTTACAGTGTGCTGAAGAATTATTTACGCAGTTTGTGATTGAAGAAGAATATTTTAAGAATGAAAGACTTTTAGTACTCGCTACGTACATGATGAAGATACTACGAGTATGATTTTCCGCACTCCGCAATTGCGTACTTGATGTTATTTACAAATCATTATAAAATTAAAAATAAAATGTTTTCTAAATAAAAAAGGTTAGGGCCAATATTGATTTGAAATAAGTGAAAGCTGAGAAAGTTCATGTAGAGACATTGATTTTGAAATATTTGCGTATCCGAAAGAATATAATTGAAAAATCTGTACTTTTCATGTTTGAAAGGGTTTAGTACGTATTTTTTGGTTGTTGTTACAAATAAATAACAGCAAAACTTCATGAACGATTTAGAGTCAGTATAGATATATGCAAAATACTATTTTTGAGCATGGAGAGAGAATGTATGACAACGATAGCGTGAAGAAAAATCATCTACAGTAACCGAGGCATACAAAAAGGGAAGAGAACCGAATACCTAAGGGACCTTTTCCTCCACGTACCATTTCAAGCTCCTGGCTTCGCTCGAGTGCTTTCCAAACGCTCTCACTTCAAACTGAGAAAGAATGAATAAATATTTGAAACAAAAGGCATACGGTGTGGGAGGAAACTCGTTTATCCCCTCTCACGCTCGACGAGTCTGAACATATGGAATCTAATGATAAGGGTGTTCAAGTTCTCTTTATGGCAGCAAAGTAACAAGAACCAAGAGAATGCATTTCCAAGTTAAATGTGTCTGGATTCCAAGACTCCTGTCTAAAATGCCATTTGAAATTGGTTTGATATTAGAATAAGACCTGAAGCTTTCTTGGCGACGAATACGCTCACTTTTTTCTCGCGCAGACAGCCAGGTGAAAAGATGATAAGATACCAACGTTTCGAGAGTGTGCATCTCTCCCACCATCAGGATATTTATAAAATGTTATAACCACAAATGAAATACTGGATATAACACAACTATAAACAAAAACAAAACACTATCAAAATTCGCATTACTGAACAAAAGACTGTTTTCAGTAAATTAAATGCCAGGTCAGGAGATGGCGTGAGTATAGAAAATTGTATCAAAAGAAACGTAACTACTTAACTTGATTATCAAGCTGTATTGATCTTTGCTTCTTAATTCGACGGACTTCCATTTTTGAGGCCGGTTTCCAAGAGGAGCTGAACTGAAATCCAGCATCACGATTAAGCGTGCTCCTTTCAGAGGAAATCGCCAAAGCCTTCTTAATTCTCCGCTCCCAGTAACTGTTGCATTTTGCCAAGATGGTCGTCTCCCGAAATATTATCAATATCCTGATGATGGGAGAGATGTACACTCCCGAAACGTTGATATCTAATCCTCTTTTCACCTGACTGGCTGCCCGAGAAGAAAGTGAGTGGTTTGATATTAGCGTAACGTGTCAGGCCGCACCGTGGCTCAGTGGTTAGACCACTTGGCTCTCGCCAAGGCGGCCCGGTTTCGATCCCAGGTGACCGCAAAGTGAGATTTGTGGTGGACAACACGGCGTCGGGGCGGGTTTTCTCCGGGACCTCCGGTTTCCCCCGCCATCTCATTCCACCGGTGCTCCATCTTCATCTCATGCATCATCAGTGTCACCGCCTGCGGTGCCGTATGTAGTAAAAGCGGGCGTTAAACACTACACACATTTCCATCTTGCTGGAAATAGCCTTCTCTCAATTCGATATCATCCAGCTGCTCCACAAATGTCTTGAAGATATCCATATAAACTCCAGTGTCTACAGTCGTATCAAAGAAAATGGGACTAACGATCCTAGAAGCTGACACAGCCTTTTCATAATTCAGTCGGATTTCGTGGATCTCTTGGGGGTTTACAGCAGTCCAATATCTGGTGTTTAGCCTGACAGATGAAACACTACACATTTCATTTTTCGTAACGTGTCAATGCAAACCTAATTTATGGATTAACTAATGTAATATACGTAACAGATTCTGATTCATACAACTCACTTATGAGGGTTTTAAACAATGCTGATTTGAAACAGACATTCATAGGAAAAGGATAATATAAAAAGGGAAAGCCAACTGAATATCAAACTGAATCTTGTTAAGTAAAGTAAATTAAGTAAAGTCAACTGTACTTGTTAAGCACATCGTCTTCCAAGAATACGATATAAAGATTTTGAAGCAAATTTCCCATATCAGCTACTCTTTATATGCAAAATTTTTCGTAATTTTCCATTTTCTCAAAATGGCTCTTAACAATTCATATAGAGTACCATATTTGATTTCCATGACAAATAAAATCTACTTGCCGAATTATCTAGGAATAGCTGGTGAAGTCCTCTATATTCTGAATGACTTTTGTACAACTGGTAAATCTAACAGAGAGCAAAAATACACATTAGCTTACGTCTTCCGATGTTAGGTCATATCGAACGACGGATAAAATGGATGCAGTGATGCTCAAATGGGCTCAGGGTTCATAGAGTTTAGAGTTACCCAAAATTAATGTTTCAGGATAAGGGAAAACCCTGGAACAAACCTTATCCAGATAACTCACCCTGACCAAGATTGGAACTCGGGACCTCTTGACCATGAGGTAGACACGCTACTATTACATGGAAAAGCGAGAAGGCGTATCGAAAAAAATTCGCAACGCAGAGATGTTTACCTCAACTTATCTACATACACGGTGAGTTCAATGTATTAATATGTGTCATACATCGGCAGGCGCAACAAAACCTATCATATAGACACACGCAGCTTCCAATCGCTCTATTTGTGTTACGTAACTTACTGTACGTCAATTTATTAATATTTTACTCGTCTAATCGATCAGAGACGATCGCAGCGCTGGTCACCAGAAGTTCAATACACCTCAACGCTTTGACGCCACTGAGGCGGGTATCAAAAAACTTGGTTTACGTAATATATATTCCTTTCCTGCATATAGAGTCAAGTTTAAAACAAGAGTCATTATACTCACTTTTTTACATTTTATTTAGTGGGTAGGGTTTCCATGCAATTCTCTTATTTTGCACAGTTCTTCCCTGTCAATTGTATCAAAGGCTTTCTCCAAATCGATAAATGCCATATATGTAGTGAGGTTGTGCTCCGTTTCTCTATCAAAAGCCACATGATAAGTACATTATCAACAATGCGGAATACATTGCAATCATATTGTAACCAAAAATATATATTTATCTGACTCATGACCGAGTGGGATGGCTCAGGCGGTTTCGTCTGAGGCAGGCATTCGGGAGTCCCGGGTTCTACTTCCGTCGCCGTTCTACCTGACCATGGATTTTTCAAGGGTTTTCCCGGGTCACCAGGCGAATGCTGGGTGGGTTATTTATATCTCCCGAATTTCCTGTCTCTCCATTTATCTCCATTATCATTTCACATCATCTCTCATCTGGTGGTCTCTTTCAGGGTAGAAGTGTCGGCGGGTGTCTCGGCGGTGCATGGCGGAATGATATGCTCTGAGGTAAACTTCTTCCTCCTCCGGTAGGTCGGTTACCAGGTCTCCGCGCCTCTGCTGGGACCACCTGGGGACCGACAGCTAGGGAGCTTTAGGGCTCGGCTGCTGGGCTTGTTGCCGTCCCGCAGTAGGGGAGCGTGTTCGTTGTCCTGGCCTGTCGAGGGAAGCCTCTATCCAAGTACTGACTCCTTGGGTCTGCCGCCCCCTCATCCTTCCTCCCGGGGGTGCTCCCACTTGGGGACTTAGGCACAATGAGCCGAGCATGGTGGCGTAAGTACCGAATACCCTCCGTAATGAAATCCTAACCCTAGTGCTTTCTGCCGAATGAGAAGGTTTGCGAGTAAGTTAAGTGTGGGAAAACAGTTGAGATATGTAGAGTAAAATTGTTTGTAACAGCTTAACGAAGAAGTATTAGATTTGGCAAACGAGAAATGTGTAAGAGGGTGATGGAAAAGTTGTTTCAGTGTGGAGAAACGTTCCCTATCCTCACATTTTGAGAGGGAGCCTGTATTTTCGAGAATTTCGTATAAACTACCTGCATTCCCCCCTCCGGGGGCTATCACCTTGTCGCGGTGGGGGGGGTGGCTTAGTATCCGATGAACCAGACGACCATACTGGGAAAGTCTAGCTTTGCTAGCTTGCTGGTTGCTAAGAGGGGAGGAGAACCAAGCATATCCCGCAACGAGGGATCTGATGACTATACCCAGATTGGGCGGTCGGAAACCTCTTAGAATATGTCAAACGGCTCTAACGGCAGAAGAAGATCTAGAATCTCAATGACTGAAGAGGCGGAGAAGACATCTTAGGCGCTACTGCCCTGTAGTTAGGTATTGGGTTACCATGGGCTAAAGAAGACAATCTTGATTAAAAATTACCGGAAGTCATGAGCCGTGAGAAGGCAAGCCCTTCACATGACTTACCCATCTACGGGCTGGTAACCCGTAATGGGGAAATTTACTTACTCAAAACCTTCAAACCCAGGAAACGACGGCTGGAGGACTTCGAAGACGGAACAGGCACTTGATTGCCTATGCCATGAAGTGAAGAAGAAGAGGAGGAAGAAGAAGATTACCTGCATTATTCAAACCTTCACAGAACCAAAAATCCTAATTCCCTCATCACCGAATAGACCAAAGAAACGATAGCATCAGCGATCTGGAGTCGGAATGGGTTGATGCCCAAATCGTGACATAAAGCAGTAGCAATAGTAATAGTATCTAGTAGTAGTAATAGTAGTCGACAGAGCGTTGAGGCGTATTGACCTTTAGGTGACCAGCGCTGTGATCGTCTCTTATCGGGTATTATTTTTTTTTTTTTTTTTTTTTTTTTTTGCTTGTTCCATTTATAGCCCGCCTTTAACTACTATGGTCATATCGGCGGCCGTTCTCCTTTGGAACATACCGAAGGTGATAACTCGTTATCTTTTGGTTTTTAATCATTACATCACGCACACATTCACACTCTCATTCATACTTCCAGACTCTGTGGAAGATGGGGAATTATCTTGGACGGAGAAAAATCCCCACCCCCACCGCCGGGAATCGAACCCGGGACCCCTAGCACGGTAGGCAGGTGCTCTACCGACTGAGCTATAGGGCCAGCCGGGTATTATCTTGTCGATTAGAAGAGTGAAATTTTAGTAAGTTGACGTACAGTAAGCTACGAAACACAAATAGAGCGATTGGAAGCTGCGTGTGTCTATATGACATGTAGTAGTAGTAGTAGTAGTAGTAGTAGTAGTAGTAGTAGTAGTAGTAGTAGTAGTTGTTGTTGTTGTAGCAGTTGTAGTAGTAGTTGTTGTTGTAGTAGTAGTTGTAGTAGTAGCAGCAGCAACAGGATACCTCCAGTGAAATATCGATATTTATTGATATTTTTGGTGGGATGCAATTCTCTCTCTACGTACTAACAGTAGGGAGAATGCAAAGTTAAAAGCCTAGCACACTACCTCCAGTTTTTTGCAGGAGCTGTACATTTGACGTAACGACTGCTGCAAGTGCAAACACATCCCGACGATAAACAGGTGCGTAATGGGCACGTGACTGACGGTTTTATGAGTTGCAGATAAGAGGTTCCTTTGGTTCACCTATAGGGATTACATAAGTGCTGTTATCTCTCCGTCCGGAGCATTCGCGGTGAAATCGTCGGTAAATGAGATAATGCTTTATGTAATGGAAATTCCAGCCACGATTAGACATACAGATAAAAGTCGTATATTTCCTTCTGTGGGTTTAATGGATCTGCTCTACAGATTCCGTGGCTCTGCTCACGTTTGTACCTCGTAGTGGTGCAGCCAGAATTTCAGTATGTAGAGCAGGTATTATAGATTTGTTTTGTTTCTCCGTTCACAAACAAATCATAAACATGACAGGAGTCCAAATTTTAGATACCAGTTTCAACAGTATTTTTCAAGACCCTTCAAATTACCGATTAAATGGCGAGCTCCTAAACTTTTCGATTTCTAGGCAAGCCGCTCCAAGCACAAAGTTGCAATTTTTAACGAAACATCTTCAAATACTTTTCAGAGTGGTTTCAAATTTATTTTAAATATACAGTAAGAACGTCCTAAATATTAATGAGGTTTAGTGATTTACTAGCTCAATATTTTTCCTTTCCTTTTTCGAGATTTAACATAACCCCACAAGAAGTAATCCAACGGTTTTAAATCACATGATCTCGGGGGCCAGTTAACATCACCACCACGGGAAGTGATGACCGCTCTGAACTTCTCCTTCAAAAGACCGATTGTTTCGGGAGCAGTATGACATGTGGTACCATCTTGCTGAAACCAGATGTTTCTGAGATCCATACCATCCAATTGAGGCCAAAAATACTCCCTTATAAAGCCCGGTATCACGCAATACAGGAAGATTTGATGAAAAGATGATCCATTTTGATAATACGAGGGCTGTTCCATAAAGAATGATCACAACTTTTATTATTTTTTTTTTTTTTTTTTGACAACGTACCTATACTCATCCTCATAATTTTGATGCTCCTTCTCAAAATAGTCTCCTCTGAATGCGATGCACCTGTCCCAGCGTTTCTGCCAGTCTTCAAAGACATGCTGGAAACCATTTTTGAGAGATCCTTCAAAACCACCTTCGCAACCTTCACCACTGCTTCTGATGATGGATAATGCCTCCCATGAAGGCGTTTCTTCAAGTTAGGGAATAGAAAAAAGTCACATGGGGATAAATCCGGACTATAGGGAGGGTGAGGGATGCACTTCACGTTGATTTTTGCAAGATATTCAGCAACAACATTGGCAATATGCGGCCGCGCATTATCATGGTGCAGCATCCAGCCTGCTTTATGGAAATGTGGTCTTTTGCGCCTGAAATGGACTTACAATGATTTTCATGACATCCCTGTAGTATTTTCCAGTTACTGATGTGTGTGCAGGTACAACATGCTGATAAACCATTCCATGAATATCAAAGAATGAGATGACCATAACTTTCCCAACAGAAACAACCACTTTTGCTTTTTTGGGGGTTGGTGATGAAGCAGATTTCCACACTGAGCTTTGCTGTTTGCTCTCAGGATCAAAATGATGTAGCCAAGTTTCATCAGCAGTGATTACGTTTGATAGAAACTCCGGATCTTCCTCAAATATCAACTTTAACTGCATGTTACCTCCATTGCAGCGGTAGGCGATACTGAACATGTCTGAACTTGCCTGGTTCTCACAGTCAGGAACCAGGAGTACCAACAATGAAACTACTATGGCGTGTTTGTTTCACATTAAGTTAACAGAATATAATAAGACTGAATTTTAGTGCGAAAAATTATGACCGTAAAAAATTACGACCATTCTTTATTGAACAGCACTCGTACATTTTCAAAATTTCTACACGTTGCTGAGTGCTGTAACGTTCCATGGATATTTATCAAT
The DNA here is from genome assembly GCA_030765055.1 of Mantis religiosa. NCBI lineage: Eukaryota > Metazoa > Arthropoda > Insecta > Mantodea > Mantidae > Mantis > Mantis religiosa. The sequence continues at coordinate 39,164,327 of CM060953.1, forward strand.
AACAACTCTAAACACATGGTAAAAAATAACAAAATAACACTCTTGTTTAAATAAACTTTAGTTTATTTGTGTTAATACTGTGATTTTCCTTCTCCAAATCGAAATTGCCGATAAAGGATTTAAGTTACCAATATTTATGTACCTCGTATTTTATAGAGAGTTTGCTACGCTTTACAGAGGAAGAGAGATTGTAACACCTTGCATAGTTTTTAATTGGTCGCATTCTCTTTGCACTAGTTTTGGCCTTACAAATGGAAATGCTGCTTTATTTTTAAACCGTTATCGCATAACCGCCAGAGCGTTAGAATGAAGCAGAGCAGCTGTTTTTAATTAAGAAAGAATGAGCAGCGTGTATCCAGAATGAGCAAAAAGAGAAACCGGAAATTAATTTGCTCTCAATACCCTGCATAAGCTGATATTCTGTGAGAGGTAGGTTCAGCACATATCCTGTGCTTCCGTAAAATTGTTTGAAGGTGAAAAAGCTGCATTCAAATGTTTTGATTATACCCAAGCTACTAGAGCCATTGTTTTAACACCGACAGGCATTAAACACTCCATTGTTTATTTTTATAAACTTCTAATAATGTTATTTCTACTTGTATTGTTACACGGCTTTATTTGTATACATTAAACTAGTCTACAAATTTGAACTTTAAAAAATGTGCAGAGATGAAAGAAGCTGAATCTTAATGAGTTTGATGCGCTGAATTCGAAACTGCAATCAGTTTTTCTGCGTTATCCTCAGATGGTTTGCAATTTCAATTATGATAAATTATAAATCAAAATTAACTCGACAGTTCAAAGAATGTGTATTATAATAAAAAATCGCGAAAAGCTCTCAAATTCTGTTAATTTAGTTATTTATTTTAGTGGAAAATATTGTCGCGGCAACGGACATAAATAGATAACAGACGGTGGATAGTATTTCACGGTAATAAAGAGCTTGCATAAGCAGTTAACGATAGCGCGGCTAGTGTACACAAAGCGGCGGCAAAAGCAGATAAACATAACGCTTGAGATAAGTGACTTGCCGGCCTAGATAGGATTTCACGTTTGGAAGGTTCTGGTGATAGTTAAGCGCAGAGGATCTACTCCCATTAGTCCTGGACCCGTGCCTCCTTCTACCCGGGAGCGATGGATACTCCGGGGTTCTTTAAATAGGGCAATACCTGATTTCTTAAAAAGCCCCCCGCTGAGCACAACGTCAAGGCGGTATGGAAGTGGATGCGCCACTTACGCGCGTCAACTCCGCAGGGAAGACTACCGAAAACCTCGGTAGGGCCACCTGATGATCTAGCACACCTTCACTAGCTCTTTAGGCTAGTAACTGGGACTTATGAGGCAACCCTCTAACCCCTCCGGGCGGCCGTAGCCTGGTCGGAGGTACCCAAATCCCATTGGGTGTCGGGAACACACTGCCCCCTCGAGTCCAACCCATTCCGAGCAACTTCCCGACGGGAGGGGCTCGGCAGTTCGGCCCGAGGTTCCTCTAGTAACGTCAGAGGTACCACGAGTGCTAAGGGTTCGCAGCGCGTGCATCTCGGCAGCTGAAGGTGACGGATCCCCTCCTCTACGGGAAGAGAGATAGATTCAACAAGGAAAAATTCAATGCCATGGCCAGGATTTGAACCACGGATCTCCTGGTTTCCGTCCAGTCGCTCTAACCCATTGAGCTACCATGGCCAACGTGCCGTCCTGACATTAAATTCGACAATTGACTCGTATATTTCCCCGATAAACCACTAGGAGCTCTCGCATCCGAGATACACCATTTGTGGCGACTTACTATGCCATGGCCGAGATTTGAACCACGGATCTCCTAGTTTCCGTCCAATCACTAAGAGTTAAATGATGAATCCTGGGACTCAAGTACTTACGATATTAAGTCGCCACAAACGGTGTATCACGGATGCGAGAGCCCCTAGTGGTCTACCGGGGAAATATACGAGTCAAATGGAGAATTCAATGTCAGGACGGCACGTTGGCCATGGTAGCTCAATGGGTTAGAGCGACAGGACGGAAACCAGGAGATCCGTGGTTCATATCCCGGTCATGGCATTGAATTTTTCATGTTGACTCTATCCATCATAAACCTTAGCCTATATACGGCTAGTGTGAAGAGATGGTTAATTTCCATCAATTAACTAAAACAGTTTTAATATGTTTGAATCCCTCAGCGTTATTGTCCATGGGCTTCACGAAGTTCTTCATCAGCCCTAATTTAATGTGTAAAGGTGGAAGAAACACCTTCTATGAGTCAGCCAAAGGTTTAAATTTTATATTTTGTTACACCGAATGAATTTGTCTCTTCCTATCCACTCCTTAACTTTATGGTACTTTTCCCTGTCACGACTGTCCCATAGGCAGAGGAAACACGGACATTTGGTAAATCCGCTTTGCGATCCTATTAAAAGACCAATCACTTTAAGGTCCCCGCAAATACGCCAGCGCTGATCTTCGTATTTTATGGCTTGAAGAATGTGGCACATAGTTCCATAAGTTTCTTTCATTGCCACAGCATATGCCATAGGTACAGAGGGCAGCTCATTGCCATTATGTAGTAACACAGCCTTCAAACATATTTTAGAACTGTCAATAAATAGGTGCCACTCTTCAGCAATATGTGTAATACCTAATTTCAACATTAATTCACTCACATCACTGCATACACAGACACCACTCTCTGAGGTTATGAAATACTACAAAAATGGCTATTTCTGTTCCTGATCACTGTTACCCTAGTATCGTTATCTAACAGCTTCCATTGTTAAGATGAGATCCAAGAAGTTCGGCTAACTGCTTTGCTAGATATAAATCATATATCAGATAGTTGAGTTCCACCTGTGTAATTAAGTGTGGCTTTTCCTCTTCTTCTGGAATATAAGAAACATCCTTGGATGTAGATGGCTGTACTGCTTCATCAGATGAAGATCTGTCGGATTCAAATAGTTCTTGCCATAGGACGGTGACATCCGGGCCAGATACAGATCTAGGGAAGATGTACAAGTATAATGCATGGAAAAAGGGCGCTGAGTATATAATGGTTATATGAGATCACCCATAAATTACGAAATCATGCGTGATAGGAAAAATCTGAACGTGTTTTCGTAAACAGCGCACCAGAATTAGTGTAATTCAACATTCCCCTTGCCTGTATATTTGTATTTGTTTATTACTGTTATATAATATTATGTTGTTTAACCGCATTTTATTTAGTGCACTTTATAGGCAACCATTTTCAAGTTTCCATAATGGTGCGGGGTTTTTACTTACCTAACCGCTTCGCGATGGGCATTTAAACCCTTCAGGGGCCGGAAACGGATACCCAATAAACAGAACGAGACATTTAAGTTCTTAAATGCTGTAAAAATGCATCATAAATACAATTCCATATCTTCCGTATTTATTAAGTTATTTAAACGAAACAAAAACTGGTTTAAAACCCATTAAAGGCAGTATACATCTACAGTAACAAAAGGTAGAGACTACATTAATAAATCGATGAAACTTCACTACTTTGTTTCAGTGTAGCAAAAGCCATTCTTTGTGCCGAACGCGCCTAATATTTAATAATTTTGTTTTGTGTGTATACGAACGAATGTTTATATGTATATATAGCTACGCAAGCGACTTCTCCGGTTCAAGGTTTTAGCTTTTAGTTAATTTATGCTGTACCAAGCGATAATCATACGAGTATATGTTGTGTTACATACACACTGGAAAGAAAACTCCCTGTCAGCATCTGTTATTACAAATCTGTTATTACAAAGTTTCTGGTAGTCTTATTAGCTTGGGTATGATGTATACAGGCTTCTGACATTACTGTAGAAAATCTGGAAGATTTGTTGTGTGATTATGAAGGAGATGTTAGCATATAGGTAGCAGTGACTTGTACTGGTCTACAGATGGCATGCTAGCTACTCCATTGTTTGGAGGAAATGGCGGGTCAAATATAGGTGATGTGGATCAGTTATTACTAGCTATCTCTCTTTACGAAAAACAGTTAAATGGTAAAAAAGTATTTTTATACCACTGGATGTAACAATGCACAATTGTTTAGTAATTTTCAGAGCTGTAAATTCATGCAAGACATTCATCTACCTGTACTTGCGCGTATAAATAGCTCGTAGCCTAATTGAGTATTATAATACACAGAGGTAAGGAGTAAGAAATTCACCACCACATCACCCCTCATACTTGAGATAAAACACTTTCCTAAAAGGATACCACCCACAACCAAAAAAGTCGCAACCATTTCGAAAATATCTAATGTGTTTCGAAAAAGAAGTTCGTAAGGAAACAAATATTATTTGGAGTGAATCTTCAGATGTGCCCTTGGGTGTTTATCCAGGTTTGGAGGTGAACAATTCAAAGAGAAGCCTTTAAGGGTACGTTTACATCCCTTATAGAACTAATTTAAATTTATTGTAAAGTAGGAAGATTAAAATAATTGGCGTTAAATGAGCATGTATGCGCAGGACGTCTATACACGTCCATATCGGTGAAAGGGCTAATAACGTTTTAGCTACCACCAGATCTCGAAATTTAAAGCAAATGGATATTGTAGAGTATGGAAAATAATTGCAGAATTTAAGAATTATGAATAATCGTCAAATATTTGATTGAGCTTCTAATTGTGTTTAGTATGCTTTGACATTTAAGCGTCATTTCGCGGCTCTCTGCCGGAGAACAATAAAGCGTCTCTCATCACTACCTAGGAGAACTTGATCTTACACAGTTAATGGGAACCACTGTCTTACCTAGTCCAACCCAACACGAACAATTCCCTGACAAGAACAGCTCAGATGCTCGCTCCGTGTACTTCTATTCAAGTTAACAGTAGTGCCACTTAAAATGAAATATGTAGGGTCCCTTAAACTTTTTTATGATCAGAGAGAAATGTTAACCGTTTGAATCATGTTACTGCTGCAAATATTCCATATCTGTTGTGATTTCAGTTACATACTTTTCTTATTCTGTTTTCTCTTTGTATCTTTATGGCCTGGTGTGCATAAAGGCTTGCATGATAAGATTAATTTGAAAATATAGCTCTTAAAGTTATAATATATAAATATTCTGCAAGAGAAAATCCTAATCAAAAGACGAGATTCTTCTTTTGAGTTTGGTGATGGCGAATGTAGTTCTCAAAATGCATCACATTATTTCACATATTAATATCTTGAAGATCATTTCCAATAAATCTTTACTCGAGTACTCATTGCTAAAGCTGTAATCTACAAACAAGAACAACAGCAGCACCGGAAAGAAAAAGAAAGAAATAAACATGTTAAATGTGCCGCAAACTGAAGATTTGATAAAAATTAAACAAAAAAAATGGTAAACCCTAGTAGAGAATTGCAGGTCGTTAAGTCGGCTCTTTCTGAGCTTTGGCTCAAATCTCGCACTCAGATGTTGCGATACACGTGGAAGATCTCTGGGGCTCTGAAGATGCACAAGAATCTTAACTTATCTCCAGGATGGTCTCGGATGGTAATCTGTACGACTCCGTCTTCTTCACGTTTCAACACTAAGTCTTTTACCTCTGTCTTCTACGAGGTTCCGACTCGTTAAATCAACACTAACTTGAAATCTCAGCTACTGAATTGATTGTCATAACAAGGCATCAATGTAAAAAATTGACCACATTTAAGTATTTCTTAATTTCGTTCACTTTGTACTAAATCTTGTAACAATTTCTGATTAGTTTTTTTCTTAATAAATTTACAATAACAAAACTGAAGTATTTTTTTATTTATCCAGATTTATGAACCCTATTTTACACAGTGGTATATTAGGGTTAGAGTTGATACATAAAAATACACAATTTTAACAAAAATATTTTAAATACTAGAAGGAAGAAAATATGTTATAATCTGATGCATATTAATTTAAACTATTTCAGACGTTTAAACACTGAATTTATAAACATCATGAAGTACTTATACTGTTGTGGCTTCATTAGCAAAGATGTGAGCGGAGCAGAAAATTCAGTTCCTAGAGAGTCTAGCTTGAATATTAATTCTTGTCTTTCTCTCCAGAAAATGGGACAACAGAAAAGGAGATGAAGCACAGTTTGAAATTCTTCACCACACATGCACTCGGGGTTGGATGTAAAGTGAAAGCGTGATAAGTATTCACCAAATTTACCATGTCCGCTTAAAAATTGTGTCAAAACAAAATTTGGTACAAGAGTTTCACATTTTCCTCTGTCATATACACTAGGGAAAAATAATGTTTTTGTTAAACTTCCATTTGGAGTTGTTAGCCATTGTTGGTTCCATTCTTCAAGAATATGTTGTATTATTCTCCTTACAGTAGAAATAGGACATAAAGAGTATGTCACAGGAAGATTGGATTCTGCAGCCTTCTTAGCCAAGCAATCAGCTCTCTCGTTACCTAAAATTCCACTGTGTCGTTTAAGCCATCCCATGCAAATATGTCCTGGATGGTTTTGAAGCAAGGTTCTGATTTCATGTGCTAATGAATTTCAGTTGTATTTATCATTAATAGCGAGTAGAGCTGTTTGTGAATCACTAAGAATACGGGCACTGTTCCCATTAACAGTACACCATTTTATACCTTCTTTAATTGCTAAGAGCTCCGACTGGAATACAGAATATTCAGGTGACAATTTAAACATGGAGTGAGTTAGTTCCGTTTGGTTTTCATAAACAACAAAAGCACATCCTACTGCAGATATATTATCTTCAAATTGGTAACGCGAACCGTCTGCATATATGTAATAATCATGAAAATTACATATTTCCTTTAAACAGGTTACAAAACTTGATGGGTGTCCTGCTGTGGTAGGATGCTCCGGGATTTGTAGTTTTAAGTGAGACAGATAAGACGCACATTCACGTTCATGTCTTAAATTCGTAATAGTTGCTGTTGATAAACCAGTGAGAGCCAAAGGTTCGATGTTAGCTATAATCTGAGCTGCATCAGTGGAGATTGTACGATATCCTCGAATTATGCGAAGGAGGAATCCCCTTTGAATTTGTGCAACTGCCCATTTTTTTAAGAACATCCTGGAATGCAGATACACCATAGAAAATTAGGGGCACTACAGCACCTTGATATATAATTTTAAGAATACTAGAATTCAGACCCCAGGTGGGTCTGAAGTATTAATAATGTTTTGAGCTTTGACTTAAAATAACGGTCTCATAACTAATCTGGCAACCTTGGATAGCTATCTTCCCCTTTCAATCGCGCAACCACTCAAACTACTTCTAAGAACTTGCCTGAAAACTGGCCGTCGCTGACCGATGACTTAATGTCATCTTATCCCGAGTCAAAATGAAGGTACTCATAATCTATTGCCAAGACTACAACCTTTTAATATTTAACACAACTTCACAAAATATTCATATTTGATTTTACTATAGGTTATAATTTATTTAACTGACCCATAATATCTGGATCAGTGTGTTGCTGTGCTGCAGTTACTGCAGGCGCTCCCTCTAACCATTAACTCCTATTCAAAAGCATGATATACTCAAATGACAAGTAATATGAGGGTGATATGAACTTTTTATTTTTATATTATTGTTGTAATTTAACAAAAACAGTCTATGCAGAACAGCTGAAGCCTAGACCTCTATTTTCCTCACCATTTTCAGATTATAGTGTTCAAATTACTACTCTTACTGAAAAGATGACCATAAACAGAAACAAAATACACACACAAAAAGAGGCTTTTATAATAGTCTAATTTATGTATTGTCCGAAGAAGGAAGCTATTAAAGCACTTAATAATTCGCATGAGTCCATCCATGAAATAAGGCCCAGAATATGGGAAGTGTTTGTTAATGCCTTTGTCTCGAAGCAATTTCCTCAATTACAGGGAGTCAGACGTGGTTAATGTGAAATGGTACCACCATCCCCTTTGTTTAGCACCACACTATCGCCGTCGTAATTGTGAAGTCGACGGATGTGGTCTCTTCACATCGCTCTCCAGTCTGAATCATGCGCCTCACTGGCTACTCACAACGTGACATAGTAACAGTTCACCGTTATCGTCAGACAACTTCCTTTCCTTATATAGTTATTTTAAGTTCTTTCACATGATGCATAATCTTCTTCTACTCGAGAATGCTTATCTATCCGGGTTCTTTACAGGCATTTGCTGAGATTTCTTGATAATATATTGTGTTTTATTAGAGATGGGTCGATACCAATTTTCTCGACACTCGATTCTCGGTATCGATATTTTACACGATACACGATATTTCGATACAGCCATATCTACTTCTAGTTTCAATACAATATAGAATGTTAGGAGAACTGTGAAATGCCAATAAAATTGGATATGTGCACATATCTACTGAGACAAAACTTAAAACCATAAGTTTTTTATTTTTAAACTCTACATTCGACATTTAAAAGCAAAACGGTCTACTATTATAAGTTTCTGTTCAAAAATTTCACTCTTTCTGTCACATATCAGACCTGCTGTATTAAATAGTCTTTCAGAGAAAACTGATGCAGGTGGAATACGCAAATATTTAGCGGTTTTTTCTTTTAGATCTGGAAATTTTGAATTTGTTTTCCAGTAATATCCAGTGACTAGAAAGAGGTGAAATATCGTCGTTGAGATATGCACTGATTTCTTCTTGGGAACTCGTAACTGACACTGAATTTAACACTCGATTATTTTATTGCATAATGTTGAGTTGCAGGTACCACTTCCCCGGCGATTTCTCGGGCTTTGCAATGTTCTACTTGCGGCAGTAATATTTTGTGGTTTTAAAATCAAATAAAAATTGTAGAATCACCACCGAAGTATCCAAAAGGCACCGAGAAAATTTACTGAAATATCGTTGGATGCTGATACCATGCAAGTATCGTGAGTATCGAGATATCGAAAATATCGAGGAACCATCTCTGGCTGTTATACTGTCGCCAGGCATTGTTGTGCTGCTGCCAGCCCGCGTACGGGTAGGAAAAAAAGAGACAGAGCGGCCAGCGCGAGGGTGCAGCGCTAAACGTTTGCCGAGAGAGAGAGAGACAACAGAGGGAGAAAGAGACAGGGATAGTTCTATTGTGCTCTCGCTGCGCCACGAAAGGTCTTGAAGTGTCGACAAGTTTCTGGAAACAATGGTAGAGGTATAAAAGCCGTGGTGTGAGAGTTGCCGGGCAGTTGTAATGGAGTTGCGATTTGAGAACTGTTAATTGTGGTGTGCAGCTGTGTAGTGGACCTTTGAAGTATACCGCAAGTGTATTCTTTTGTTTGTTTACGTGTGGTGAAGCAACGAGGGACTAGTGTTTGTATGGCACTCATTTTTGAGCCTGTAAGGGGTTTACAAAGTGTGTTTTTACTTGTGATAAAGAGCTTTTTAAATTTCTTCAAACAAGACTTTTAATTCTACCAACCCACAAAGTCACAATACACTAAGGCATTTCTCTTGCTTCTTTCACTTTTTTAATATTTCCTCCAAGCCTGGTCATATCAGGCGATGGGTGAAATGGGTGAAATAGTTTCAAATGAACATAGGGACATAGAGCTTAGAGTTACCAGACATTCATCTTTCAGGATAAGGGAAAACTCCGGATAAGCCTTACCCAGATAACTCACCGCGACCAAGATTCGAATTCGGGACCTCTTGAACATGAGGCAGACAAGCTGCCACCTACGCTTCAGGCTCCAGTCTTCAAACACAACAACTTATAGCCAAATAAACTTAACAGGCAACGAGATTGGCTTTAATTACAGTAGATACCTACAAATTGACTCCGTAAGAGTTACATGTTGGAGCTATCGTGTTCAATCCTCATGGATAGTCACTCTGAATGGATTTTTATAATTTTCCCTAGTCGGAGGTGAATGTTAATTTGCTTTCTTATCTACCATAATTTTCTCCCCCTTTCATTCATTTCCCTCTCATAGTTCACCTGAGCCACCAGGTTTCGTGACGTAAAAGTGTACAGGGTCACACAAGGGGACAAATCATGGGCAAATATTTTTGGGAGAGGGATGCTCAAAGTTTGGGAAATGCGAAAATACTGAGATAAATTAACACGTATATTTAAAGTTGCTAATTTAAATGTTTTATACAAAACATTAATTTGAAGTACAATTCATAATGTTATAGGTAGGCATTAGATATTCAGGACTTTACAGTATTGTTACACTTAATATATTGGTATATTTAGATAGAATAGGATATGTTGAAAAACCAAATAACCACCTGTCAAATATTTTATTTGTAAATACCACGATCTTTTATTGGTTTAAATGTCCAATTATTTAGAAATTAATTGTTCTTTCACATTAGCTGTATATATATAGGACAAGTTTGGGAAGAACCATGGATATCCCTGTCTCCGTCCGATTGCTCTAACCATTGAGCTAGCATGGCATTAAATTCTCTTAAATCCCAGGCTTCATATTTTAAACCACTTTTACGGCAATTAATTTTCCAGTAGTATACAAAAAGGAACTAAATAGTTTATACTGAGCTGTCAGAAAATTGGGGGAAGACTTATTAATTGTTGGAATGCGCAATGGGCACCTCTGGGAATGTATGTTTGTCCCATGGAAAGCTGTTCACCCTGGACACCAGAGGTCTGTTGGTTGCTCCCTCTCTTGGGAGTTGCAGTAACGGGTCGGGTTATTTCATTTTATCCCTTCCTCCTGGGGATGATAACAGCAATAGATCCCTGTAGGTCGTACTGCACAAGGTGTCCCCTCCATTGTATACTCTATGCCTTCAACAGGTAGAGGAGGTGTTGTATCTCTGTCATAAACTCAATACAGAACTTTCATCGAAATACGTATTTTGAAATAGACTGAACATCCCCAAAGAACTGTTAAAAAGTCGATGTGGCTGTCCAACATAACTCCAAAAACGAAGAGGTCATAAAGTATCGTACCCCAGACTACACATACTCCAGGACAAGATTTTCAAGAATGGCGAATTAATTTAATTTATCTTTACCTCCCCGTTTTGTATGAATGATTGTGTAATATTTTAAAATATTTTTATGGTGAATTTTCCTTCTCCACCTTGTAATTCCGTACTGACTTGGCTATTCCTAATTACAGAAATAGAATGTACTAAGCAAAGGAAGTCTTTTTAATTAACTTCCTCCATGGAATGATGCTCAAATGACCCTAGGGAATTACCTTTCATCTTTCAGGATAAGGAAACTACCCGGAAAAAGCCATATTCCAGATAACTCATTCTGACTGATATTTGAACTCGTGACATCTTTAACGTGATGCCAACATGTTACAGAGGCGGGTGAACATGTGACTTCCTTAACTACAGTCTTTCAAGATGTGGAAATACTTCATAGTCCAGCGAACAATCGAAATGTCCAGTAACTTATTGGTAGTTATTTAATAATATAACAATCTTATAATTTTCAGATAATACGGAAACCTTTGAGATATTCAAACGAAATAGAGGTGAAGCTGGTGAATATATAAGTTCAGCATCTGCAGACCAGTTTAACTTCTTTGAAAATTCATAGCTTGCGATCATCGAGAAAAACAAATCTTCACAACTGTTAATTAAAAGTATCAGGTCTCTGATTTCTTAAGCTTTCTCTTTATACAAGTAAATAACGTATTTATAATAACGTTGCTTGGTTGGTTCCCAACACTCCCCATCTGCTGGGACCTTTGCGGCTCGGCTGCTGGGCTTGTTGCCGTCCCGCGATAGGAGAGCGTGTCCGTTGTCCTAGCCTGTCGGGAGAAGTCTCTAAGTAAACTGTAGGGACCCTGCCCTCTGTACTGTCGTGGCTCCTTGGGTCAGCGGCCTCATCCTTCCTCCCCGGGGGTGACCCATTTGGGGGCATAGGCATAATGAGCCCAACATGGTGACCTACGTACCGAATCCCCTCCGTAGTGAAATCCTAATCCTAACACTCCCCACATGACAACCTTGGCCTTCGGGGTAACCTCGCCCCCCCCCCACGTGATGACCGGGCACCACTTCTCAGGTGGAGGCACCCAAGGGCGGTGTCCATTACCTCCAACGGTAGGGTGATAGTGAAGGTGATGGTGAGGCGAGAGGATTGTACCGTGGACTCGTTGGGCATAGGGCACACTTCACATGTGCTACACAGAGATGAAGGTGTGGATAGGGCCGACTTAAAATTGTCACCCCAGAGCCGGGAATCGAACTCGGCACTCTTAGCACGCGAACCTTGCGTTGATTACAGAGTAACTTCAAAGAAAATAAAGCTAAAAGTTATTAAAATATTTTGACATTAGTATTGGATAGTATCATAGCATTTTATATCTACATATTGGACTTTTTTTTATTTGCTGTCTCTAAATTGCAAAATTGGAACCATTGCATATATATTCTATGGAACTCAGTATCCCGGAATTTGTCCTGTGGATGCTCCATAGCATTCTTGACTAAGAAGGTGTAATTTATTCGGCTAATACTCCAATGTGATTGTATTTTTGAGCATAAGTACTATTGAATCTTTTAAAAATGTATAAAGTAAATTAGATGGTGTTTCATAGTCCCATGTACACCAGAAAGGCATTGACTATTAAATGGTTAAATATTTTGAAACTCGATTGAGTGCATTGTGAGATTAATTCATCCTCCACATACAAACATATATACACACATGTTGCCTATCTGTTTCATCTTCCTATGTCCTAGGTTTGTAGAAACAGCAACGGTGATTGGTGCGTTGTGGAGGTCCGGTTGGAGCTTTGGCTGTATAAGGATTTCTCCCTGAAGCATGGATAGTGCCATTCCTGGAAGTTTTTCGCCTCAAAACTTCAGGGTGAAGATGGGACAGGCAAGTTAGTGTGGGCGTCAGTATTGGTGACAATATGAAATTATTAGGGACCCCTTATCGTCCGCATCTGGTAGTCTCCGCTTCATCCCTTACTACCAGAAGTTGTAAGTCGTAAATGGCCTTTGTAGATTAGGTCTTTTTTCATACTTTCTGATCTTTGTGCTATTAATGATGAAAAGATTGATTCACATTTCCTCGCTCAATACACTTCCTGACCACTTCAAGGAGATAAGAAAGCATCGTTTGATTGATGTGCACACCTGATCTGCTTTCAAATGTTATCGTCTGTTATCACAGACCTAATCTTAAATTTATTGAATTATGGGCAGCAGAGGCGCCAGCTTTCTTGATTAACTCTCCGGAAACTTCCAATAAAACAACTCAAGAGGTATACACCGCAGACAAAAGTTGAGCAGTTCCCGCAGAAATCATGCAATAGCCAAAATGTATCTTCGACAACGCTTATCCGTGTCGTGTTTTCAACAATCCCTCTTTCTATTAAAATTGAGGCGCTCAGAACCATAAGGACCTAAAGCACAAAAACGTCGATTTTCAGATTTTAGCATGTATATGCATGCTCCTGACATTTGCCAACGTTCCAGCCAACCAGCTGTAGCTGTGCTTTAAGACCTCTTTGGTTTAATGAAACATTCATAACTGACCCGCCAGTTTTCCTGGTATTCAGTTATATAAGGGCACAAAGCATGAAGTATCATTTTGTTTGCTCTGCGGTGTTGAAATTTTATCTCTTTACATCACGTTCGCAAGTAGTGCTTCGTAATGGAAATTTGGTTTTAACAAACATCTATTTTTCTCAAAACTATGTTTCTGTGCTATGGGCCATTATGATTCTCAGCGCTTCAAAAATTTATAGCTTGATAAATACTATCAGAGCTCGGGTTCCCTTTTAACTGAATATTTAAGCTAACTACCTTATTTTGTCGCTTAGTTACAGTTAACGTTGGCATGGTGCAATCCTAAAAGTATTATGTATTCAATGGAGGAATTACAAATAGCAAGGATTATCTCAAAAATAATTATCTCAAAAGCAAATACAGTAACCAAATCTACATTTTGTTAATAGTTAGATATGGTCTATCTCCTACAGTTAACCAGCTATGCCCGCCTCGGTAGCGCAGATGGTAGCGTGTCTGCCTGACGTTCAAGAGGACTCGAGTTCGAATCTCGGTCAGGGTGAGTTACCTAGATAAGGTTTTTTCCGGGGTTTTCCCTTATCCTTCAAGACGGATGTCGGGTAACTCTAAGCTCCATGGACCCTGGAGCATCATTTCAACCAATTCATTCACCGTCCGATATAACTTAACGTTGGGGCGGACGTAAATTACAAAAAAAAAAGTTAACCAGCTATACAAATAAAACGCACAATAATTAGGAACACTTGAAAACCTATTTATTGCCCGGCTCTGTAGCGTAGGTGGTAGCGCACCTGCCTCACGTTTGGATCTCGATCAGATCCAAGTTAACTAGATAAAGTTTTTCCCTTATCCTGAAAGATACATGTCTGATAACTCTAAGCTCTATGTATTTTATGAGCATCATTTCACTCACTTTATTCATCGTGGGATATAGCAACGTTGGAAGACCTTAATTTAAAAAAAGGAACTTGTTTATTCCCAAAAAATCAACATATATAGATAGTCAGCATGAAAACTTCAACGTCACGGTCGGGATTTGTACCACGGATATCCTGGTTTCCGTCCAGTCACTCTTATCCATTGAGCTACCATAGCCAACGTGCCATCATAACATTAAATTCTCCATTTGACTCGTATATTTCCCCGGTAAACCACTTGTGGCTCTCGTATTAGAGAGACACCGTTTGTGGCGACTTACTGTTGTAAGTATTTGAGTCCCAGGCTTCATCATTTAACTCTTTTTATTTAAATTAATTGAGCCACTAGTGGTTTACTGGGAAAACATATGAGTCAAATGGAGAATTTAGTGTCATGACGACACGTTGGCCATGGTAGCTCAATGGGTAAGAGTGACTGGACGGAAACCAGGAGATCTGTGGCTCAAATCCCGACCATGGCACTGAATTTTTCAGTATGACTCTATCGAAAACCTTAGCCTATACACTGCTAATGCGAAGGAACAATTAATTTCCATCAATTAAATTAAATAATTTCAACATATATACTTCATTCTCGATAAAATATTTAAAGCGCATGAAATGTCAATGAAAACCATTAGAACCTTTAAAAGAAAAAGTTTCTAAAACGTTTCAATGTAAAGAACAACTTGCTGTAGGGAGATTTTCTTAAAAATCTTGTGATGCAACTTTGGAAAGTACCGAAGTTAAATATCAAGAAGATACTTTGTTGTATTGTAAAAAAGTACTTTAAATAATTACGTTAAATATTCTAGAGGCGTTTTTAAAAAAAGGCCGGAGAAACAAAATAAGCTAAGAGGTACACAAGTTATGGATTTTCGTAATCTGTGGCCGCAGATCCCTTTACAGGCAGGTTGCAGCAACTTCCGTGGTACTATGAGATCGCTAAAAGAACATTTCAGCAGAAGCAACCCGGAAGAAAACAAAAGAAATGTGTGGCATCCGGTCTCAGACGGAAGCATAGGTTTATCACCATCCTGCCTCACAATGATTAGTAGTTCCCAACCTGAAGGTAAGGCTACTATAAGATCGCTGCAAGAATATTCAGAAGAAGAAATATCAGTATAATCATTTCATAACAACTGATATTATCAGTATATTGTGAAGGGTACATTAAAATTTATAGCAGTCAAATAGGCGGAGAAAAAACACTTATGCAGAAGTAACAAATTACATCAACTTCTTCCGTTTTCTTAAATACTTTTCATTTAGTAGCACTGTAATTATTCGAATAATAAAACATGTTTTCAAGTGTGGTGTTTAAAAATCTTTTTTGAAGTAATTTTTACTTTTTTTGCTACTTAACGTACAAATTCGATATCGAAGGTGCACCGAAGCACACGCTTTTTGTCTCCCTCCCCTCAAATTTACACCCCTTTAACTGAAATGGTCCTATCAGCAGCCGTTCTCCTTTGGAACATATCCATGGTGCTAACTCGTATACGTTGGGTTGCTTGTACCTTGTGCTTTAATCATTAAATCACGCACACATTCACACTCTAATTCATAATTCCAGACTCTCTGGAAGATGGGGAATCATCTTGGATGAAGAAAAATGCCCAACCCCAGCCGGCCGCGCCGTGGCTCAGTGGTTAGACCGCTTGGCTCTCACCAAGGCGGCCCGGGTTCGATCCCAGGCGACCGCAAAGTGAGATTTGTGGTGGACAACATGGCTCTGGGGCTGGTTTTCTCCGGGACCTCCGGTTTCCCCCGCCATCTCATTCCACCGGTGCTCCATCTTCATCTCATGTATCATCAGTGTCACCGCCTGCGATACCGTATGTAGTAAACGCGGGCGTTAAACACTGCACATTTCATTTCATTTCATTTCCACCCCCAGCCGGGAATCGAACCCAAGATCCCTTTCACAGCAGCCAGATGCTCTACGGCGCATTCAGAAAACATTGTGTGCATGTCTTCCAAGGAAGATTTTAAGGTAATTGCTCCACCGCAAACAAAACTTGACATGGAAAATGACTATTACTGTTATCTTCATAAGAAGGACTCTAATTTACTTTAATTAAAATGCTACATGTTTAAAATATTTTGATCTCTAACACGTAATTGAACTGATGGGAATAGACTGTGACGCTTTTGTACCTATTTGATAAACTATAAGAAACAGACACAACTTTACTACATAAAGGAGTAAAGTAGTAGAGTAGTACAAATCGTTAAAGTACACAGTTTATGTAAAGTAAATTTTTGTGTCATACTAAAACATTTTTTAGGTATTTAAACTGTCAAATGGCTATTTGAATCGGAATATTGAGAAACCCCACATGTCCAAAAAAAACTAAATTTTTCTGGAGATACAAAAAGCATTCCAGGTCGTAAAATTATGCTTAAACTCAGTTTTTTCCCTCATTTTTCGTTGAAATGAACGTGGAGGGAAGCAGGCCATTGCACTGTAGACACCCTTAATCAATTTTATTGAAGTTATGTTAATAAATATGCATAAATTATTACTTAACTCACACTACATATATTGCTGACAAGGACAAAAATGAAACAAATTGTGCCAAAGAGAACTCCTTGTCATTATATTCTATAGAAGGTTCATTCTTTGACACATGTTGGCCAATATATATGTCGTCGTAGAAGCTCTGGATGATTTCATCGTTTGTTAAGAATGGCACAAATCGTCTTTGGTCTTGCATTTTCTTCACGTTTATAGACACATTATCTTGATAAGTCTGACTCATAGGGTTTGGTAGAATTACAAATGGTTCAGCCTGTTGGAATGTTTCGGTGACACAATGCCTGCATAACAACACAGAAAATGCCGGAACATAAGAGTTTTTTCTACATTGTGATCGGCCTATATGTTTAAAGTACAGTGTTACAGAAAACTCCATTTTGTAAAAAAGATGGACATTCAAAGTAACTTGGACATTCTCAATATTCCCATTCATTTAAGTCTTCCCGTGCGGTAGAATGGTGAACGTCCTGTTTCTCATCCAGGGCTGATACCGGCAGGAGCGGGAAATTATTCAACTAAAATTATTCGTTGCACCTCATGAAGTCTGGAAGAACGGATATGGAATGAGTGTGATAGAGTTAAATGGTAAAATTGAACAAAAATCAACGTACAGGAAACCTAAACAGTAATATATTTTGTTAAAGATGCTGTCAATTACCAGCATCATACCAGCGCAACCGGTGTGCCGGGATTTCACCCCAAAGGAGCTCTTTTAGACACTAGTAAATCTACTGATTTTTAACCAGCATCCTTGGATTCTGCAGGCCAGTGACTAACCATCTAAACCACTGAAACCAACAGAAAACTTACAGTTCAGGGAGCATTAACACCATCAGTCTTTTTCCAATTCAAAACTCCCTAAATATTAAAAGCAGAAGCATTATTAACAGTGAAGTATTCTTCATATTTGAGTTTGATTTATGAGTCACTATGTTTACACTCAAACTTCACTTACTTGTTGTTGTATAATTGAAACGTTTTCAAGATCATTCGATCTCATCCTCAGCTGTTTGGTGACTAAATGAACCTTCCTCTTCTTCCACTACTACGGAGCTCCGATCACTCTGCCATCTGGTGTTAGGGGCACTAAGTTTTAATACTTCATTTAATGCCGGGATTTCAAAATTTATAACTTTGTCACGGTTTTTGTTTATGAATATTTTTTCCCAAATATCCAATTCTATGGGTGTACTTAAAGATTTTAACAGTTTAATGTTGTGGCCAATGTTGTGGTTTTCTGTCCAAAAATGGTGTGAAACTGCAGATTTTTCTGTTTGTTTCAACTTAATGTTCCTCTGGTGTTCTTTTTGCCTGGTTAACAAGTTTCTCTTAGTTTTTCCTATGTAGCTTTTTCACAGGTTTCACAATTAATCTGATAAATTCCTGATTTCAAATTGTTTTACAAGCATTCCAGTAGAAAAAATACCTACATTCCTCAAAAAATGGCTAACCCAGGCTACAACGGATCCCAGAGAAATAGATGACATTATCAATCTTACAGATTTATGCATAAGGAATAATTACTTCATGTTTAACCAAAAATTCTACAGACAATCAAAAGGATTAGCTATGGGGAGCCCACTTTCGCCTATTTTAGCAGACCTATACATGAGCTATTTTGAAACACACACAGTAAAGGCCTTCCCACAGATTTATAAATTTTGGCAGAGATATGTTGATGATGTTTTTGCTATCATTCCGGAAAAACTTAGAGAAGATTCTCTAAAATTACTAAACCTGCAAGATAATCACATCCAATTTACTATGGAAGTAGAAAGAGACAACACCCTACCATTTTTGGACCTCAAGATAACTAGAAATCGTCATGGTGTAGATTTTGGAATATACAGGAAGCCCACACACATAGATAATTATATAAAGAAAAATGAATACAACCCAGTTTCACTTCAACTAGCTGCCTTTAGAAGTCTAATTCACCGGCTATACAACATCCCACTGAGTAAGGATGAATTTGTGAAAGAACAACAACACATAAAAGACATAGCGGTATTAAATGGATTCAACCCAGCCATCATAAGGAACATGATAAGAGAAAAGAAAAACTGAAGATAATATCAAAAAAATACCACTCTCACACCACTTAAAAACACAAATTGGCAATATAGAAAATTCACCTACCCTCCATGGGCTTTTAGAAAATTTGAACGAATCTTCAAAAGACTAAACTTAAAACTAGCACCCCAAAACAAATTCAGTCTGAGGAACCTGCTAAATAAACCACTGAAAAATACAATCCCCAACAATTTGAAATCAGGAATTTATCAGATTAATTGTGAAACCTGTGAAAAAAGCTACATAGGAAAAACTCAGAGAAACTTGTTAACCAGGCAAAAAGAACACCAGAGGAACATTAAGTTGAAACAAACAGAAAAATCTGCAGTGTCACACCATTTTTGGACACAAAACCACAACATTGGCCACAACATTAAACTGTTAAAATCTTTAAGTACACCCATAGAATTGGATATTTGGGAAAAAATATTCATAAACAAAAACCGTGATAAAGCTATAAATTTTGAAATCCCGGCATTAAATGAAGTATTAAAACTTAGTGCCCCTAACACCAGATGGCCGAGTGATCGGAGCTCCGTAGTAGTGGAAGAAGAGGAAGGTTCATTTAGTCACCAAACAGCTGAGGATGAGATCGAATGATCTTGAAAACGTTTCAATTATACAACAAGTAAGTGAAGTTTGAGTGTAAACATAGTGACTCATAAATCAAACTCAAATATCAAAACTCCCTGTTATGGCCACAGAAGACACAGGAGACTATGTAACTATAACTTTGGAACTAAACTTAATTGTAATGAACACTTAACTTGATCAAAGAGCAGACAGAAGAATGTCGTTTGTGGAAGAACAAGAATATCGTTTGTGGATGAGCGAGTGAAGAAATGAATGCAAAACATAAAACGGCAATGTCACTGACCCTTGATTTAAATGAATGCAGAAGTAAATTTGTCAACTCAAAGAAACGCGTTAATGACGATGTTCATTAAAACTGCTGGTAGTTCCTTACTAACGTTTTCCTCCTCTAGATACAAGTCTGTTGTACCACATTGTAATGTATTTTATAAATAAATATTAAATAATTAAGTTTGGGCAACTTAAACATTATATAAAACTGATAAAATGAAGAATCTAGAGAAGGTCCAGAACACACAAAATGTACTAATCTCGGATAGAAATTTCTCCGCTAGAATCTTTAAAAAGGAAAAAAGAATCATTTCTGGCGTTACTGTATAAATCACTGTGTTACTATAGAAATGCATATTAATTAAGATCACAAATAAGTAAGTTAATTTATTGTAATTTAGTTAGCTCACTGGTATCTCACTTCTTGGTGCTATACCAGAGGACTTACATGATGAATAAAGCGATGTCAGGGCGAATTTTCTGCAAGTTATCCGGTTTCCCCCGTCATTCATTCCACCAAGTGCTCCATTATTACTTATTCTTTCATTCATTTTGCATTCATTTCATACTCTGCCCTTCCTTAGTTTCATAGCAGGCTTTGACCTGATCACCCATCCTAGCTATTCTCTCTGACCCAGTTGGTCAGAGAGGGGACAAACATGGGCACCGAAACGATCTTCTGCAAAATCTAGGGGGTTGAAATCCTCCTTGCGGGGAAGGTAAACAGATAAAAAGGACAAGTTCATTTATAGATTACAATATGTATTAAAAGTACGTATGATTGAAGCCTCTTAAAGTTGTGTGACTGTTTTGTTTATTTGATAAGTACGGTCCAATAAACATCCATTAACTGCTTAGGCATTAAGGACCTGAATACAGAGTATTTCCTCCTAGTGCAATAAGCATGAATTTTTTCCTTTTCCTCGTCTTTAACTGCAATGGTCATATCGGCGGTCGCTCTCCTTTGGAACATATCGAAGGTGTTAACTCGTATTCGTTGCGTTTTAATCATTACATCACGCACACATTCGCATTCTCATTCATACTTTCAGACTCTGGGCAAGATGAGGAATTATCTTGGTCGGAGAAAAATCCCTACCGCCAACGTCAGGAATCGATCTCAGGACCCCTAGCACGGCAAGCAGGTACCCTATCGATTGAACAACGGGGCCAGCCAGCAATAATTTTGTTTTTAGTTTTATGTGGAGTATTGCTTTTAATAAGAGAATAACTCAATAACTTTTTAAGCGGCTAACGGCAAAGAAAAGAAGTCATCATTCTGCGATTTAGTTTGTCACTAAGAGTAGGAAAATGCCTTTCTTTCTTACTTGAGGCCCTCTGAAGCCAAAAGATTATTCCAAGAAAAATGTGTTTGATGAGAGCGAGTAAGAGAAGATGGGAGATCGAGAGAGAAATGGCAGCATAACACAAAAACGAAATATTGGACACATATCAAATGTGGCATTTAGTTATCTGTCATCTAAGTGTGCCATACGAAAATTTTCAAGGAAATCTTTCAAACCCAAACTTGTTTTACATGGAAAATTGTTTCTTGTTATTTTTTCTCAAGAATAGTTATTAAAATTTTTATTAAAATACTACACAGAATTTATGTTGGATAATATTTTTATAGCTTTAAAAATTCCTGATATATTTGTTATTATTAGTTTAAATGTTCAAGAATACCTCCCTTGAACTTACGAAGAAATGTGTAAAGAAGCCACTTCTATAATTGTTTATCTCTATTAACACGAAACAGAAGAATAAGATTTTGTAACAATAGTCTTAGAAGATACACAATAAAAATAAACAGTAGCTTAGAAAATATGTACACGTAAATCTAAAAGCATCAGATTGTTACAAGTATTTATACAAGATTATTTCCAAACTGAGCAGTTTCGTTATCAAAAAGAACACAATTTAATTTTCCAGCAACATACAGTTTTTTATAAATGTATAGTATTTGAGATTATAAAACCAATTATTGACATGATACAAATATAAATACAAATATAAAGGAATTGAGAAGATTTGGGGGCCACCTAAAGACAAGAAAAGCAACGGTGAATCGAGAGAAATGAAGTATTATTATATAACAATATAGTAATAGAGAACCAACCATAGATTTAATAAAAGCGAAGATTAAGATGGCTTGGACATTCTAGTTTCAGCTGTAGTTTTGGTTAAAATCAAATAAACTCTCGTATTATTGTGAATTATGAAATAAATCATTTATTCTAAACTATAATAAATGTTTTCTGCGAAGAAAAATATATGTAAATACTAACTGGAGTGGTAGGAAGAAAGAATGAAAGAATGCTGATATATAATCCAACAAATGTCCAGTTGGAAGCTCCAATTGATGGCTGAAGCATGCAGGGACTAGGTGTCGCGATAACGAGCAATGAAATGTCGACAAAGAGTGCATACATAGTACGCTCTTTCATTCGTCTCTTGCATTATGACATCACCTGTTGAATGACCATGTTTTCTGAATGACTTTTGGACCTTCTACCTGAATCAAGCTCTTCTTCCTTTTATCTGACCGTGATCTTTGTCTGCTCTTCAACTGACACGTCATTGCTAGTCTAGCGGTTTTTCTCTCTACTGAACTTGAATGCAACTCAACTGTCTGCAGTAGCACTTCCATTTTATTACTTAAAACCGGGCGAGTGTACTTAGCTAAGCTTAAGATTTTTTTTCCCAGAAAGAAAACGTGGTCATCACTATGCCCCTTTTCCTATCTTATTTTATTACCTAAAATCTCTTTGTTATGTTTTCTTTTCCATCCAAAAATTCCAGTTTCTCTGGAGTAAATATCTTGAGGCCCATTGTGCTACATTCTACCTAATATTGCTTATTTTTAATAATTTCTAAAACTATTCTAACAAAAACTTATTTTTTCATATACTTCAAATTATATAAGGGAGAAAAATGGATAATCAAGTTGTTTAAATGTGATTTGTTATATTCTGACATGATGCTGCAACAAAAAAATATTTTTTAGACAGATGACGTTAAAAGCCCGGCTTTGGACATCTCTGAGTAGTGTTAAAAGAAGATAATTCTGCCATGCAGAATTAAAAAATTTTAACTTTCCAATGTACGCAACTTTAGTTTATTGTCCAATGTAACTAATGGTTAAATCAGGTAAGCCGTGTTCGTACCGATCGCAGGCTACGGTATCGGTTTATAAAATGGACGATATGAAGGTGCAAATATATAACACTTCCTCTGCACAAGGAATAAGTATTTCAAATTGCAGTAACTGCACTATAAACATAAGAATTTTCTCAAAAGAACAGTAAGTTTAGTGAAACTTGTAACCCGTTAATAATTTAAAATGTTGTTTGTGAAGATTTTAACCTATTAATACATTAAAGTGTTATTACATTATTTTCGTTTTATTAATTTCGTTGCCTCCTTTATGTAAGGTTTTATATAAAATGTTTCGTCATGTTGCCAACACTGATGTAAGCAAAGCAATAATTGAACGTCGCAGCACGTTAAGCTTCACGTCTCCAAAATAGACAAAACCAACAATTTCTTATTTACAATATATCTATAAATATTCAGTACTGTTTAAAAATATTTATATCATGAAAAACTGTTAAATATTTACTATACATAAATTATTGTATAGTCAATTATTGCTTATCTTTTAAAATGTATCAATTGTACAAAATTTCTTTAAAATAAAGGGGAATTTACAAGATATTCTCAGATTAAATATATTACATTTGTCGTTTATATCAATTACATATATACTTTAATGAAAATAGTTTCAGCCATTTTTGAAATAATAAGAACTTTCCGTGTAAATTAGGATAAACACCGAATTTTCTTCAGCAACTTCCATGAACCAACACGAAGTTAAAAAACAAAAAAGAAAAAAAAGAAAAGAAAAGAAAGTCCGTCCCGTACCGATCCTTTACATGAAGAAGGTTCGTTATTTTTCATTATTTAACTGAACATTAATCTGCAAACTACCATTCATTGGAAATAAATGCTGTATAATTTTGAATAATTAGTAAAGTATAAGATGTAGATATACATTGCACATATATCTTCTGCACAAAACTTTTCTGCAATAGACAACGGCTGTCATAGTTAACAGTAATTACATATGTGGAGAATTTGCAAATGATGTTCTCGCAGCACCACGTTGGAAAGCCATATATGCGGCAGGGGTTGCGGTATTTTATCCCGCTCCACGTAGTGAAGAAATCTGTAGCCGAGATGTTTTCCTGGTTCCTGGTTGGGATGATCCAACGTCGCCGAAGTTCGACGGTGAATTTGGTGGACGATGGTTTCCTGATGGTCTATGAATGTTTTACTCAGGTTTGTTTCTCGGTCCCCAGTGCTGCTCGAATCGGTGCCTAAGAAATCGGTGAACTCAGGCGTGGTCTTAGGCAAGGGAATTAACTTTTTAAATTTATTTTGAAAAAAAAGTCACTGTTGTTTAATTTTAAAATTCCAAACTTTTAACTGAATATAAATGCTTTATATCATTTTTTGTACAAATCTTTACACAGGAATTACATGACTTTGTTACAATTTTCCAGAAATCAACTTTAAGCCTTTTTATAATATTTCGCCACGACACTGAATTGTACGTCCGTTCCCTTCGACGTTCCCAAATCAAAAGACGCTATCTTTTCTTTCCACTTATCCAAGATTATTGAATTTTCTCCTTTCGTTGCTATAACTACCAAACAAGCTCTTTCCCACTGGTCTACGTCAATTGTAACAACCAATACCAACACATTGCATTATATCATTTACACATTGCATTATATCATTTTTGTAACAGCCAATACCAACACATTGAATCATATCATTTTTGTAACAACCAATACCAACACATTGCATCATATCATTTACACATTGCATTATACCATGTCCCAATGAATTTCACACTTTCATTTCTTATGCATATTAACTTTTCCATACCGATATTTAAACTATTATTAAACACATTTAAATATTTTCACTTTTCAGGGCCTAAACTAAAACAACTGATACACATAGAAGCCCGTATATCTACTATAAATAATCTTTCTCCACATTATAGATCTCTTTAAATCATGGAGTTTATTGTAAACATTTTGTGTGGCATCAAGTTTCCGAGATATTCGTTGTTATAGCTGTGATTTTTTCCAGTAATTTTGACATTTTAAGCTCAATATACGTTCAATTGTTTCTCGTGATTTCATACATATGATGAAACTTCATAACCAACATATATCAACGAATTTTTCTGCTTTTTACATCACTATATAAAACATATATAGTTTACATATGGGGGTTATATTGTGTGAATATGCCATAGTAAGAGATAGACATCTTTATTTATTACTCAGATTCCTTTTTTTCATCAGAACTGAGTATAATAGAACTGGTTTTCTTAAAGGAATATACCTATATCGGATGTCACTCGGTTTACACAGATTAGGTAAGAAGCTGCTATAAGAAATGGAAAATTTGTTTGCCCCCCACCCAATCGGCTAGCAATAAATACGTTCCAATAAATCTCTTTAACTATGCAGGACACAATACAAAGACATGCCCGGGAGCTAATTTTGTGAACGGTTCTACAAGAATTACGAGAGAGATTGTGTGGTTTTGCTAAATCGTCCAAGTCTAATTTGGGCTCGGGGCTGCCCAAATTCCAAATTACTGCCAAGTTGACACACCGCTAGATTTCCCTTCGTAATTCTCATAGGCGAAACCCTGACTTGCCGTATTTTTTTAATTATGAGTAGAACAAAATACGCCTGTGACAGTGTTCACATCACATTTGCTGTGACCCTACTGTTCAGATATTTTATGATTTAAGGTATTAATATTCTAAAATACTTAGTCAAACATACAGAATTTTATACGTGCAATTTCATTAAAGTTTCAGTGATATGAGTGACATCACCAACGTAATCTTCTTCAGAAATTTAAACTTGAACTGAGATTTATTTACGGTATTTCGCAACTGAAACAAAGGGTAAAATATACCTACATACCACTTTAAATTTATATTCATTTATTTTCTATTGAAATAATACATAAAATATGTGCAGTAATAACTAATGTCCAGTACTATCTTAGAATGAGAAAAAAACCTTGTAATCAGGGAATATTTCTCCCAAAATACTTGCTTCGTAAGAATACCATTAGCTATAGTAAATTAAATTCATATTTGTGATGATTAAAGCAGCAGAACATAAATTAAATTTAAGTTATTAAAACTAATTGTAATATATTTGTTAGTAATCAATCTCAAGTGCAAACGAGAGGAATGCGTGTGATGTTAATGTAACACTTATAACAGCAAACAATAAACACTAACATTCAATTAGTTTAAGCATGAAAGTGGAAGCTCTTTTCTCATTATGCTTTTTAATTTTAAAAACGCTGTAATGTTATAAATTTGGATTTTATATCACTACTTTGTAGCAGACCAACTTATTTTGGTAGAAGGTTGTCATTAAAACATTTGAATATAGACAAACACACAGGATCGCTTGATTTTGTAATTATGGAAATACAGTAATATTTATTCGATGTTTGTTCCATAATAAATGGAATTCCTAAATACTTTGCTCGATTAAAATAGGGTATTTGGAGTTACTAAGGCAGCGTCGCAATTAAGTATGAGGGCTGTTCAATAAAAAATGATCACTTTTTTTTTTGACAACGTATCTTCACTCATCCTCATAATTTTGATGGTTCTTCTCAAAATAGTCTCACCTGAATGTGATGCACTTGTCCCAGCGTTTCTGTCCGTCTTCAAAGATATGCTGGAAACCATTTTTTGAGAGATCCTTCAAAATCGCCTCCGCAGCCTTCACCACTGCTTCTGATGATGCATAATGTCTCCCACGAAGGCGTTTCTTTAAGTTAGGAAATAGAAAAAGCCACATGGGGTTAAATCCGGACTACAGGGAGGGCGAGGGATGCACTTCACGTTGAGTTTTGCAAGATATTCAGCAACAACATTGGCAATATGCGGCCGCACATTATCATGCTGCAGCATCCAGTCTGCTTCACGGAAATGTGGTCGTTTGCACCTGATATGGACTTGCAATATTGGCAGGACATCCCTGTAGTATTGTCCAGTTACTGATGTGTGTGCAGGTACAACATGCTGATAAATCATTCCATGAATATCAAAGAATGAGAGAGAATAATTTCCCCAGCAGAAGCAACCACTTTTGCTTTTTTTGGAGTTTGGTGATGAAGGAGATTTCCACACTGAGCTTTGCTGTTTGCTCTCAGGATCAAAATGATGTAGCCAAGTTTCATCAGCAGTGATTACGTTTGAAAGAAACTCCGGATCTTCCTCTAACATCAACTTTAACTGCATGTTACCTCCATTGCAGCGGTAGGCGATACTGAACATGTCTGAGCTTGCCTGGTTCTCACAGGCAGGAACCAGGAGTACCAACAATGAAACTACTACGCCGTGTTTGTTTTACATTAAGCTAACAGAATATAATATGTTGAATTTTATGAACGTAAAAAAGTTATGATCATTCTTTATTGAACAACCCTCGTATTTTAATCGGAAAGGCAAATCAAGGGGTTTCCTTTCATCGGAGAAGGAGGGGAGTAACTTATTTTGTTGGTCTTTAATGAGAGAACATTTGAGAAAAACCATCTTTTGTTTTCATTACATCGTCTACTTCAGTATATGTATCATTGTATGATCTATCTCTAAGAATAAGAAATGCCCGCATCTGTAGCGTAGGTGGTAGCATGTCTGCCTCACGTTCAAGAGGTCCCGAGTTCGAATCTCGGTCAGGGTGTGTTATCTGGATAAGATTTTATCGGGTTTTCCCGTATCCTTTCTCTTCTTCACTCCAGGGGTTAGACTTTTCTGCCTGTTCCTCCTTCATATTCCAACTACTCCCATCTTCTTCTAGGGCGTCCTACATCTCTTCTTCCGCGACGATTGTATCTTCTTATTAAAACTGGCATTCTTTCTTCAGTCATTCTATTTATATGTTACTTACAGTCCTGTTTATTCTCATCTATTTTATCACAGTTTTTATACGCCTAATTCATCTCTCGAATTTTTTGTTTCTTGTTAATTCTTGTCTGCTGCATTCTTTACATCTTCTTAAGGGTCTCATTTCTGCTGCTTGTATTTTACATTTTTCCCTTTCCTTTAATATCCAGGACTCGCTTCCGTATTTGAGCATTGGGACTGCCACAATTTTACACAATTTCCCTTATCCTGAAAGATAAATGTCCGATAACCCTAAGCTCTATGGACCCTTTTCTCATTTGAGCATCATTTCTCCCATGTCATTGTTCATCATTAACGTAGAAGGATGTAAATAAAAACAATTAAACAGAATTCTGTATTTATAAACTTTTTTACAATAAAGAATTAATCTAAATCAGAAATAAATATATACCCTGCGGAAACTTAATGTCAATTTAGTAAACAATACTAACCTCATTATCAATTTTAGTTTATTGACTTCCGCTTCTCAAATTTAAGGTTCAAGTAGGCTATGGTATTTTATTTGACTTAGTAAACTGTTATTTACTGTCAAAGGATTTTCTTATAAAGAGAAATAGTTCAAAACATTTATTCCCAATACAGGAAGAAGACTAGATAGGTAATTTAATTGTTAAAAGGCTAAAGGTCATATTTGTCCATTCTTTTCTGGCCATCTTTTGGTAAAATGTTCACACTGAATAAGAAACCCTAGTAATATATTGTCCAAATATTAGAAACCATATGTATGTATATTTTAATATTATTACTTTTATCTCTGAAGGTGCTCCAATAACTTATAAATAAAATAAACATTGACGGTTGAATCTCTTGCATAAAATAAGCAAGGAGGTGTATTTTGAAAAGAAATCTGATGATATATTAAGATTTTTTAAAATAAATAGTCAAGAATATCTTGAAAAAGAAGTCGATGACAGCTACAACTAAAATTGATACGTTTGAGTTATTAAGAAAACCTCAATTATGCAGCATTTTGACTACCATAGCAAGCTCATTTACTACAATCTGTTTTATTTATAACTATGACTTATGTCTCTATGGTAAAGCAGATTTGCAGTTGGCTGCTCACGGTAAAACGAATTCTGCAGTTATCTGCAACAAATTTATTAGCTTATAAGTCGTAGTTCACAAATTATCTAGACAGCAGACATGGCTTTCAGCCAGGGACTGCATTTAGATACCCCATATTCTGGACCTCCTCTCAGCTCGTCTTTCCAACCTTAGCCAAGAAAACAAGGTCAAATTTCCAGAAGAGTATTGATTTGGTCAGAGTTGCTGTCATCTAATTCAAGTTCTGCAGAATCTAACGAAGAATCTAGTGCACTATGTGCGCTGTTTCTGTAATTATTTGCCTATCTTGGTTCAATAGGATTTGTGTTAGCTTCTATTCATTTAAGAGATATTTATTGTAATGCTCTAACTGAACCACCTATATATTTATTTCTCAATCTCGGTTCCTTCACCTAAACTAATAACTGAAACCCTATGACAGTTGTCATGTTACTGAAGACAATAAAAGACACGTGCTTGCTGTAATATTAGTACAGATACAAAGCTGAACTGGCAAAAAGCGAGGTTTTCAATTCCTAATTCCCCAATTTGCCACGAGCACGTGAGGGGAAGTTCTGTCTTAGGTCTTCACCGTAAGCACAGCACCTGTTTCCGGCTTTTCCTCGTATTACATATGTTCAAGCAGGTTTGTTTTAGTTGCCCGTTCATGCGACACTGACTCAGGCCTGTTCTCAGGTTACTACAGGAAATTGGAAGGAAAATTGCGACCTGCATGCAAAGCCAAGTCCCCTCACATCAAATTTCTTTTACTTCTAACAATAGCCTGACTTGCCAGCGTATCCGCTTTACGTGATTTGACATTCGTTAAAATTGTCCCGGAGAGTGGCTTGATTGATTATTACTTTCTCTGTCATGAGAGAGAGGTTTAGTACCTCTATCTACTTCATCGAAGGATAGCTCAGGCGGTTTCATCTGTGACCCGCATTCAGGAGGCCCGGGTTCGATTCCCGTGGCCGACCTACCTGACCCATTATTTTTCAGCGGATTTCCCGGGTCGCTAGGTGAATGCTGGGCAGGTTAATTGCATCCCCCAAATTTACTGTCCCTCCACTTCATCTCCATTATCATTTCACATTCTCTCATCTGGGGGTCTCTTTCAGGGTAGAAGTGTCGGCAGGTGTCTCGGCGGTGCATGGCAGGATGATATGCTCTGAGGAAAGCTACTTCCTCCTCCGGTAGTTCGGTTGCCGGTCGCCGCTCCTCTGCTGGGACCATTTGGGGACCAGTTATGCGGTTATGCGCAGAGGATCTAACCAAAAGTCCGAACAACCTGGCCTCCTTCTACTCGCGAACGATGGATAACTCCGGGGCTCTTTCAGGGCAATACCTGATTTCTAAAATAGCCCTTCCTCCCATCAACAACAACGTCAAGACGGGATGAAAGTGGATACGCCACTTACGCGCGTCAACCCCGCAGGGAAGACTACCGAAAACCTCGGTGGGGCTGCCTGGTGATCTAGCATACCTACTAGCTCTGCAGGTAAGTACCCGGGACTTACGAGAAAACCCTCTACCCCTTCCGGGCGGCCGTAGCCTGGCCGGAGGTACCCGATTTCCCACGGGTGTCGGGAACACACTGACTCCCTCGAGTCCAACCCAATCCGAACACCTTCCCGACGGCAGTTCGGCCCGAGGTTTCTCTGGTAACGTCAGAGGTACCTTGAGTGCTAAGGGTCAGCAGCGCTCGCACCACAGCAGCTGAAGGGGCGGATCCCCTCCCCATTTTGGAGCAACCAGCCAGGGACCTTTGGGGTTCGACTGCTGTTACGTTTTTGTCCCGCAGTAAGGGAGCGTGTCCTTCGCGGGAAGTCTAAGTAAATTGTAGGGACCCTGCCCTCTACACTGTCATAGCTTCTTGGATCAGCCCTCTCTGTCTCCTTCCCCTCATTCTTCCTCCCGGGGGTGCTCCACTTGGGGGCGTAGGAACAATGGGCCCAGCATGGTGGCTTACGTACTGTATGCCCACGACAAGAAGGCTAGAGGGGTATGAAGGGCAGAGGAGCTTGAACTGTTGATCTGCTCCGGTAGCGGATCAGTTTACTAGGAAATGAGTGAATGGGAGTGCATATGAGTCACCCATGCTGCCAGATCTAATGTTTGTTGCAGCAATAGGTATTATGTATAGGTGAGTTATGTGACAACACTTGTGTATTTTAAACGAGTCTTCCATCCTTGTCATACTCGGAATGCGAGCATACACACCGATGAGACAGCAAAAGTCATTACGTTGCACATTCCTCTAGCTTGCCTTCTTGTCATGGGCAATCAGTAGCGTGTCCCCTTCATGATAAAATCCCAATCCTAATTTGCTTCATGTTAATTCACATAAAGGTTATCTTCTCGCCAATTTTCTTGTAGGTGTAAGGTTAAAGTGAGAATACAGTAGTTTTTAAGCGATAGTCAACTTTAAATGCTGGTCGCCATGTGATTGCCGCCTTTGAAACTTCGTTCTATTTGCTTGGACATGCGTTAACAAATGAACAGGCGCTTCCTATTTAAGCAAAATTATAAATATTTGACAATTCTGATAAATAACAAGGAATATCTCAGAAATGGTTCACTCAAAAAAAAAAAAAAAAAAAAATCTATTGTTAAGGTTTCGGAATTATGCTAAAGTTCATGCAGGATATTACAGGACTTATGAGGACAGTCTAGCAAATTCAAGACATATAATTTGTCATGATAATATCAGAAAGATATTTTTTAATCTAAACCGTAAGTGCCATTTTTGGGAAAACAATTTTTTTTTAAATTATGCATGTAAATAGTAGTCAAGAGATGTGAAACAGTTATTTTCAAACAATGTTGCTTATTTAAACAAAGTTTGAATAGTAAAATCGTTTAAAATAAGAGTACGAGATAAAAAATTGTTTGGTTGTCATGAAGTAACCAAGGAGAAATAAACAAGCTTAGCTCTTTTTTTTTTTCTTTTGCTACCATCCATCATTGCACACGGATGTGTATACTGTGGTTTATCCTCGTGATTATGTTGTAAAATATTATTGTATGTGTGAAATCTGTGTATTTTGATGCAACTAACACAAGGATTAAATTAAATTCGAACAATATTTTAAAATATTACCAATAATTATTTAAAACTCCTGACCATCTCCCAACACTTCTGCATCCGAGACTATTACCTGAAGTGAGTTTAATGCTTCTACCGACTAGCCGTGGTCAAATATATCTACAGAGAGAGTAGTCATTATCAAAACGCAAGTATATTATCATCAAATAGATATTTTCAGCAAACGGCATAGCAACGAGGTGCTGAATCGACGGATGCCGCAGTCCAGTTACAGATGGAGGTATATTCTTCAAAATCTTCGTGTTGTATCCTTAGAAAATGCTGAATTTAAATATAAATTTTGGTATTAAACTACTTTTCTGGTGCGTTTTTAAAAATGAATTTTGAATTCAGCGACTTCAAAACGTGCATTTTCACCCAGAAATTTGGCATCGTGTTTTTCTATGGAATGCAACACTTTCCAAGTACGTAATAGAGAAAGTAAGAAGTGAAAGCGTGCAGAGAAAGTCATATGAAATATCAGATTTTCTTTATATGTACAGGATGTTAATGAACTACACCGAAATATTTTCAGAGCAAGTGGAGATAATAAAATAAACAAGTTATTTGAGATAGGAGACTTATGACCCGTTGGTTCAAATGAGGCAGTTATGGTTATATGTTTCTAAAGTGCCAGTACGCCACTGGTAATGATGATAACACTTGATTACACAACACAAAAACGAAGCAACTGTCAGAGCACTACTGTAGACCCAAGACAAGAAGGCAAGCTAGAGGAATGTGTAACGTAATCACTTTTGCTGTCCCCACGGTGTTTATGCTCACCTTCCCAGTATGACAAGGGTTTTAGATTCGTTTAAAATACGCAAGTGTTGTCATTTAAAACTCACCCATGCATAATACCTATTACTAGAGTTACTGAAACAAACATTAGATCTGGCAGCATATACTCTCATACACTCATTTCCTTGTAAACAGATCCACTAACAGAGCAGATAAACAGTTCAAACTTCAAACCCCTCTCCCCTTCATTCCTCTCTTGCTTTCTTGTGGTGGTACCTATGGCGCAATGGTTATGTCAATAGCTTGCAAGTGAAATATGAACGGGTTTGAATCTCCTCCTTTGTTCTTCTTTTGTTTTATTTGTTTGGTTGCTTTGAAACATTTTGCTAAGCTTTCAGTTGTTATATAAAAATATGTATTTTACGGAATAATTTCACATTGTCATTGCAATTACAATTCTTTCTAGCAAAGCTTGAATCTCTGCTTAATACTCTCACATGCTATACGTATAAATGGGAGTGCTGCAGCAGCTAACCCATTAACTTGTGATTTACCGTAAATAATTTGCACAATTTCTAGTACAAAAAACTTGTGCAGGTTCTGCATATTGTCTACTACTCACATTCTTGGTTACAAATCACGCCATTTGTTCCGATAAGAATTTAAGCTTAAAAAAGGGTCGAAGAAAACAAATTAACTACATAATGGGAAGTGAACCAATGACCTATACAACACCAGTTTTCGGCATTATCGATTGGGCAACCGGAACAGCTACACAAATACCACTAGAGTAGGCTACATGATGCAACAAGGCAGTTAATTGCCGTTCAGTGTCGTACTGGCAGGTGATTAGTTCGAGATTTGACAGATCTTTGAGGCATTCAATCTTCAAAGCACCAATAAGGGGCTACAAAGTATTGATATTTCTGTACTCGGGAAGCAGTTTGAAAGACATTCTAATCCAATAATTTTACCCACCTTCTTTAAATACCAACTTATCAGCATGTGATATCAATTAGCTATAACACAGCTAACTGTGCTATATTTAGCCGCAGACTATGCATTGACTATATCAACTTGCTTATATTAGTCACGTCTACAATTGCTGAAATTATTTCGGAGTAGTTCATCAACATCCTGTATATATACATTATATAAATATATAATATATACTCAAAATGGCGACGGTTTCATTGCAAGAACAGCATGTAATCGATGTTACATTCATGCCGTCATCACGCATCAACATCGCCTGATAATTTGCCACGCGCACAGCCTTGTGATCATCCGTCTGCATGCCCGCCTCGGTAGCGTGGTGGTAGCATGTCTGCCTCACGTTCAAGAGCTCCCGAGTTCTAATCTCGGTCAGGGTGAGTTACCTGGATAAGGTTTTTTCGGGGTTTTCCCTTGTCTTGAAAGACGAATGTCGGGTAAGTCTAAGCTCTATGGACCCCGGACTCATTTGAACATCATTTCACCCATTATATGACTTAACGTTGGAAGAATTAAATTAAAAAAAAAACGTCTGCATTCGTGGCCCCCTACTAGAAGACACAGAAAATTTTCACATTTTGAGATCTTAATGCTGGATTTTGTCTACAGATCCCACGGAAATGCCAGTTTTGGAGGCGATGTCTGCAACGCTGAATCGCCGATCCTCCAAAACAACGTTCTCCACTCGCTGGTGGGGGACCTTAAGCGATGTTCTGCATTTATTGAACTGTCTGTAACCGCAGTATCAGGCAGCGATTAGGAGGCGGCGAATTAATCGAAGTCAAACAATTAAAAGAAAAATAAGAAAAGATAAAAATAAATTAAAGAAAAATAAAGAAAAGA
This sequence comes from Mantis religiosa, assembly GCA_030765055.1. NCBI lineage: Eukaryota > Metazoa > Arthropoda > Insecta > Mantodea > Mantidae > Mantis > Mantis religiosa. Next base: position 39,198,894 of record CM060953.1, read on the forward strand.
TAAAAATAACAAACATAAATAAAAAAAGAAAAGATAAATTAATAGAAATGCTTTGCTAAACTAATATAACAATTTTGTTATAACAATATGAAATTAGAATGATTAAAATAGCAGTTGACTTAAAGAATAAGAAAGGAAGAATATAATTTAATATAACATATATACAAGCATCCGGGCAAGAAAGAGAAAATATTCTTGTAAAAATCTGTACACGTCAGAGAGACAGGAAAGAAGAGCCGTTACCTTCTTTGTGTTAGTAAAAGTTCAATGTCTGAAGACTATTGTATTATTTCAGCTAGGAATGTTTTGGGACAAAGGACTTTCAAAATGCAGTTGAGCATGAACGATAAAGATATTTATTTTGCTGATTTGATAACGATGCGTACCGTTACAAACAACTCAGGGTGGGGTCCCACAATTCAGGGTGGGCGGAACGTCAATGAGTCATATGAGTTTTGAAAACCAATGCGAAAATTCGAAATAAAATGAGAAACCAATAATAATGTAACATTTGAAAAGGGTAAGCTAATTTGGTCATGTGATAAAGTTAGAGAGGGGGTTAGAATAAGGTTCGAACTGAATCGTGAGGTAAGAAAAACCTTATTTACGACGGGAAGAACGTGTTCATGTGCATCAAGAAGAGAAGCGAAGATTTCGAAGTCTGAAAGGTGGTCACCGATCCAAGTTGACAAACAAACATTGATTCAAGAATTAAACCAAATAATTCTACAACAAACCAAGTTTTATTAATACGACTGAGTAGCTAACAACAACCTCCAAAATCCATGTCCTATAACCATTCACCTGAGGAAAAGAGAACTCATAGCTCCAATTAAGCTCCAATTAGAACCCAATTAATTTAACTATGGTATGCGGGTTTGCCGCATGTCACACCCAGGAACGCACATTGGACACATCCATGGTACCATCGCCACATGCCTCACTCAAAAGAAGATGAATTTTAATAGCTGTCACACCACGAAAATAGTGAAAACGAATGATTACATGCTGTTCTTGCAATGAAAACGTCGCCATTTTAAATATCAAAAGCAGTCCTAACTCTCGTCACTGCCACTAGGGTTCTATGCATTGTACAGTGGCGCCATCTCTGTCACGCATTCACAAAGAGTACACGTGTATTAAAAAGCACCAGAAGTTCCAATCTGGTCCCAGCCCTGACAAAAAGGGAGATGTTATAATTTGAACGCACATCGTGTATGATTTTCTTCTTGCTTACTTTTATATCCCTTCTGCAAATCACTTTAAAAAAAAAGCTTATTTAACTCTGTATTTTACGTGAATTAATATTAAATAGTTTGCACAAACATTCAGTATATAGTTCTTTTATTTACCCTTATGAGGTGTCACGAATACTGAGGAAAACCTGGAAAAAACTGTCAAGGAGAGTGATCTTGTCGAAATGTCAATGGCGGAATTCCCTTGGTTACCCTTGTCGGTATGCGTACTGGTACGTGTGTGTGAATTTGTCACGAGTAGAGAAAGTCGTGTGTCTGTCCAATCACTTTAGTTAGGAGTGACTAAATTTCAAGATACGGATTATATAAATAAGCTTAAACTTGAAAACAAACCTATTTTCTATAAAACAATAATTCAAACATCTGTGAGAACATGCATTTATATGGTATTGCCAACTCTGCAGGGTATAGTGATGGTAATTTACGTCTGCACCAGTTGAACCCAGGACACTTATTTACGGCTATCACTGGCAGTTGTACAGACCCCCTTGCCAACCGCTGTCATCGTAATGGGATGAAACATCAGCTGCATGACAGAACAGGGTGGGCGGTGTCCCTGCAAGGTTACTACATCGACCCTGGTCAAGGACATTGTCTTCAATGGCAACGAAATAAATACTTCAGAGAAACACAGGAACGCTGTGGATCTCGAAACGTTTAATTCTGTACCTCACTGCAAAAAGTTCATACACAAATTTTGCTAAATTTTGAAGTAATCTGAATTCCCCAAAAAGCCTCTTCAGGAAAGTTCCTTGCGAGAGTCTGTGTCGACCAAATAAAGATACGACATCTTTTTTCAGATTTTTTTTCTTTCAACGTAGTCTCCTTGTAACTCTACACACTTCTCCCAGCGATGCTACCATCTCTGTAACCCGTCCAAATATTACTCGGTGCTTTTCTCTGCAAAATAATTGTTCACGAAGGTGATTGCCTCTTCATTTGACGAAAATCTGTCATCCGAGCGCAATTTTTAAATGAGGGAACAAAAAGAAGTCGCTTGGGGCTAGATCCGGTGAGTAAGGCGGATGTTCAAGCAGTTCAAACCGAAATCCGTTTATTCGTTTATCTTGCTGAAACAGGATTTACTTTTTCTGCCAATGTGGCCTTTTTCCGCAAGTTCTGCCTTCAGCTTGTCAAGTAATGATGCCTAGTATGCCCATGTAATGGTTTTTCCTTTTTGAAGATAATCGATTAAAATAATTCCATGACTATCCCAAAAAAACAGTCGCTGACACTTTCCCGGCCGAAAAAACAACAGTTTTTGCTTTCTTGGTGCCGATTTCTCTTTTGCAGTCCACTGTTTGAGCTGCTTTTTGTTTCGGGCGTATAATGGTATATCCAAGTTTCATCTGCAGTAATTAATCGGCGCAAAAACTGGGATTTATTGCGCCTAAACTGCGCCAACAGAGCGTTGGAAATATTCTTCCCAACACGTTTTTGGTCTAACGTGAGCAAACGCAGCACCCGACGTGCTGGCAGCTTTCTCATGACTAAATGTTGATTTAATATGTGACAAACACGTTATTTTGACATGCTCATAGCCTCTGCGATCTCTCTCACTTTAATTCGGCGGTCGTCTAGCACCATTTGGTGAACTTTGGCGATGTTTTCGTCGGTAGTTGCAGTATTGGACGTCCCGAACGTTAATCGTTTCCCAAGCTCTTACGGTTCCGTTTAAATTCAGCTACCAAAAACTTCACTGTGGTAAATGATGGTGCAGAGTCCGCATACACAGAATCCAACTCATCTTTGATTTGCGTAGACGTATTGCCTTTCAAAAACAAATATTTAATGACAGCTCGATACTCGATTTTGTCCATTTTCATAAAAACACTCACATCAACTCACTCAAACAACTGTTACATAACAACTGAGCATCCAAAATGGCTGAAACTTTGGTGAGTAACTGTTAGCAGATGTACAACAAATTCACTAGCTTTTATTTAGGAGCGCTGCTTTCTTCATGTTGAGGTCGGAGACTTTTCAGGCCACCCTCGTATGTCCAGAATCTTTCAAGGATTTAGGTGGTGCCGTGGTAACTTTGCGACCCCAATTCAGGACGTCACGAGTTCACGACCATGCACTTGAGTTGTTTTTTTTTCGCGTTTTTCCCTTGGCGAATGCTGGTGTGCTTGCTTTCATACTCCCAGTTTCCCTTCATTCAATTTATTTATCAACTTTCAGGCATGCTTTCAGGCTAGTGCTGTCTGGTAGTGCCGAACAAATGCTGTGTTCTGAGCTCGACGTCCACAATTTATCCGTTTCAAGGATACAAGACAAAGATTTTCACGTAGTGTAATCCACCCTACCCTTTCTTTACTTTTTATTTGTCAAAAGAGCTGCAAAGCTTTTGTAAAAAAGGTCCAATATATTTGAGATATTGGTGTGGAGAAAAAGAAGACCTGGTGCTACATTCACATAGTTTTCTTCAACAATTCTTCAAAAAACTTCTCTCATGAAGGCTTATTTGCCCATCTAATACATATTAATCGGTATGAAAATTGGCAAAAATGCAGGTACAACGGAATTAAGGGAATACAGTTGACTTAAGCAATTGCTATTACTAGAGTTTGCACAAGCATGAGGGAAAAGTCAAATATGATTTATTATTTGAAAATTAAAGCAATAACAAAGAATATCTTGACAATGAATATATAAATAATGCTATTTCACATAAATGATGTGATTTAACAAGATTCAGTTTTTGTAGGATTCTGTCTACTTATGGTTTATAAGTTATACATATATAAATTCAGAATGAATTTAAAATTCAAGATGCACATTTCCCATGCAAATATCCTAAACATTATTTTAAATTGCAATTATCACATCTGAGATCTAAAAATAACAATATTCCATGCATAGGATAGTCTAGGGTCGGGAACTTCGTTGCAAACAAAGGCCTGAGGCGTGTGCATCTTTCCATAGGTATACTGTACATGGACTGTACTGTTATTGCTTGCACATATAAACAACTGCTGGTTGGTACACCGTGAGCATAGCAAACGCCTCACAGCGAGAGGAAACAAAACAGTAGCGTTATACTATGCATTGACTTTGCGTCTGTATACACGTGAAAGACAAAGCTTCACTATAATCTTCGCAAAAGTTAAAGGCATATGGAGGCGCGCCATACTGCATACACCAGCGGATCGTACGCTTGCTCCTCCTACCAGCGCTGCCAAATGTGGTACACGCATCTCGCGCGCCTATCTCATTCATTACACTCGGATAAATATCTGAAAACGACAGATGCCGATCTCATAATATGAAAGAATTTCATTTTATGATCAAGACCGTACAAAAATCCGCAGCTGAAAAAGACCGAGTTAATGTTCAGTTCGTTTTCAGAGTAGTTGTGTATTACTTTGTTAAAGTGAAAGGCATCGATAAGTCGTGTGTCGAACTTGAGCTGAAAAATTGTTAATATTACATTAAATTGTTATTATACATATGTTTTCTTCAGTGTTTGTGATCTGAGTGCGTGAACATATCGCCCGAAACTGGGACAAGTGGTTTTACAATAAACGAACTTGGAGTGATTCATTCTTACGGCGGAAAAATTATATTTAATATGAACAAACTTTTACGAAAGCTCTGCAATTCCGAATATAGGGCAACTGTAGATTTTTCAAAAAAAAAAAAAAAAAAAAAACAGCAATTTACTGTGGAAGTTTATGGTGTAGGTAGTGTACACACAGTGTCACGAATTTGTAGTGAAGGAGCTTCATCCTTACAAAAATGGAACGTGCCTGTATTTCAATCTCCGGGAAAGACCCACAAAGTTGGAAAGCGAGTTACTGGATTGGAAACAGTGGTTGCTGTTCCACTGCTGTGACGTGTGTCAAGATAGATTTGAATGTTTTAGGAATATTTACTGTGTTGCTTAATTACGGGGAAAATATGCAGAACCTTTTCTGACAGGTAAAACGTTCTTATGTACAGAACCTCTACCGGTACAAACAACGTTTGGCAACAGTGCTCCGCTTGAGCATTAGCCAGCGTTCATATGCCTTTAACTTTTGGGAGCGGTATAGTTCGCAGAGTACTACGTTACCTTGTTTTCGACGTATGCACATCTGATGGCCGTGCTGTACATCTGACGCCATTCACACTCTTGTGTCCAGCTAACTTGTATCGCATGTAAGCGCACATCTCTGGCCTTTAGTTGGAAATCTTCGTGGGAGATCCTGAACCAATGTTGATATTTAAATCGTTTTTCAGTAATTCTGTTCAAATCAGAAAGACATACACCCGCAAGGAACTTAATGATTTTTACTAAGGGGGCCTCTGGTAAAATTTCGGAGTAGGTATAATTTTTACTGGAATACAACACTCTTTATTGTCTACTTAGGTAAATAATAGAGGAAATCAACGTGGCAAACATATCTTCAGTGTTTCTGACAGTGTCTGTCTAGCATCTGAAAGCTGTTTTTGCTGTTGAATCCTTAGCCAATGCAGTCTCATGTGGTTTCAAGCTCGTGTAAAGAGAACAAAAACTTTTTCAAACCACTATTTGTTAGAACTGTATAGGGAAAGACACGTCATGGGAAATCACGGACTCTATTTTAGCCATCTCAAAGAGGACTTTCGCAGTATCTCTCCACATACGTAGCTTCGCTTCCATTAATATTTAATGAACATCTATTCACTGCACTAGAATTTTAATTCGTACGTTTTTGGCTCAGTTTTACGCTTAATTTAATTAATTTAAGTATCTGAACACAAAACAAACAAAATAGCCATGTGCTCCACGTATACATTGGTATAGAAAATCAAAGATAAAATTAATTGCTATTGCTGAATTCGAAATTTGTGTTCAGTAAAACCTTGAGCCTTGCTCATCGGAGTGTATATCTGGTAACACCTGTTAATTTTTCCTCGGTTCAGCTCTTTGTTCTCGAATCTCTTCTCAATGAATGATTTAATACATTTAAAAGAGCATTTCGACTGGCAGCAAATGGTTCAGGTATACCATGTGTTGTATATTTATTTTCTGTCCAATCGCACTAATTAACATATCCTATAGCAATTATGCGGTCAGATCGTATGACGGGGAACTGGTTTAGGATTGTAGGTGGTTTAGATGCCTCAGTTGAGTGCGAGTTAGTGCCTTTGTGATTTAGTGCTGGGTTGGGGGGGGGGGGCATTTGATTAATTAGCGTAATGTGCTGGTCTGCTTTAGCTCTCTGTGTAACATCAGAAATTCTGCAATATCTCCAACGTGATTGTCAGAGACACTGAGGACCATTTTTCTCCAAATATGATCTTTAAAAAGATCGGTCAAGTAGTGGGTTTCACTTAGTTATAGTTTTCATGATGCCAGTATGTTATACTAAATTTACTGCAATAATTTTTGCATGAGACTAAATGAGTTGATTGTTAAGGATGGTTTATTGATTATAAGCGAATATTCTCCAACTTAATTTCTTCAGTTGTTTCATTAGCCTGACATTACTATGAATATGCGCGCTTCTGTAACGTAGAGGATAGCGTGTTTGCCTCATGTTAGAGGGGTCCCAAGTTTGAATCTCGGTCAGGGTGAGTTACCTGGATAAGGTTACTTCCGGGGTTTTCCCTTATCCTGAGACATGAATACTAGAGCTAGTAACAATATGTTCTGTGGAGTCTGGACTCATATGAGCATCATTTCATTCATCGTCCGATATGACTTAATGTTAGAGACGTAAATTTAAAAAGAAATCATATTCGAGTTCAAAGAGACGGGCAGGGCAGTACGGAGATAAAAGCTCGCCGAAACGGTGGGGTGGGGGGGAAGGATGTGGATTCCTGGAGAGTGCGTCTTTCTTCTAACGCCGTCCTGATTGTTTGAGGACATTCCACGAATTTCTGGAATAGTAACTGTAACAGGAGCCACTGGGAGTCAGTCGGTAATAGGACGCGTGTGCGTGAACAGCTGTAGAAGTGAACTCTTTTGTGGTCGATGGCCTGGCAAGTTGTATGTATATGTGACATAATTCTGCTACTCTAAAGGTTGACAAAGTGTGTTTCTACGGAAATAACGAACAATTGTTTGCTTTTGTAACCTGGACTTTTAAGTTCACGAACTCATAAAGGTACAATATATACACAGTAGATGCATGTATTACATAAACTTAAATAAGTATTTTTTATCTCTGAAACACTTGCAAACCTTTGATGTTATTTTACTGAGTACAGATTTATGGCCATTACTTGTGACCTCTGCTTCCCTTTGAAGTATAAATAAATGATATGCTTAGGGATATAAAGAGGAAAAGTTACCTAATATGATAAAGAAACAGCCACTGACCCAGGTACAGCCCACCTCTATCATCAGTATGAGAACTAGAAACATTACGAGTTACGACAGATTATCAAAAACTCTGCTACGCTTGTCCCAATAATAAGAAAAAACCAAAAGGTTGAACATTCATTGCTCGAAAACTTGCAAACAATACAACGTGTCACAAAAATTATATTAATAAAGAAAACCATCTCACAGAAATGAGTAATAAACGAGATATTTGTATTTTAATGCATATCTCATTGCAATACCACGTAATGGAATGTGTTTAATATGACAAATAAGACTTATCCGTCACCATAAGAAAAAAAACATATCATTACGCGATACTTTTGTTGATGAAAAATATGCATTTTACTCTTAGACATCGATAATGTCTACCAGCGTCGATATAGCAGGTCAAGTAGAAGAATAAAGTTAAAATATGCGTGACAAAAGCAAATAATTGCTCAGGAACGCCTACTCTAACACAGTACCAAAGACATAATCTCCTTGACTGTCGATTACCTCGTAGATGGCTTAGTCTGATGTTCAATTTTTCTTTAATTATCTGATAAACAAAAACAAATATACGACATCTGCAATGTGAATAAATAATTCTTGTATTTCCCGTAAGTGGAACATAGAGTCTGTACCGCGCAACCTCGAGGCCCGCAGGCAGAGGGTTGAGAATCAGAGGTTTCTGATCAGAGAGATTCCGGGAGGAGTGATCAGCCCAACATCGAAAGTGAAATTACGAGAGAGATGAAGTGATAAGAAAGATGATGGAGCAATTGGTGAAATATTGGCGGAGGGAACCAGAGGACCTGGAGAAAACTCACTCCAGCACCATGTTGTCCACCAGATATCTCACTTTGCGGTCGCCTGGGGTCGAACTCGGGCCACCTTGGTGAGAGCCAAGCGGTCTAACCATTCAGCCATGACATTAACACAAATAATTTTATAATTATGGTTTAATTGCATAATTAATATTAACGGTAAAAGTCGATTTTTTCTTAGGTAAGGGATAACATTGCTTATGGAACATGCAAGGTTTGTCGTTTATCATGCTCTTGAAATTTAAGCCCTTGGCGCTAACGCCTTGGGCGTTAAACTTTGTCACTCCCTAATGAACTTCAACTTAACCTCGCAAGTCCCCTAGATAACTATTTTATGTTTATGTCCCGGGTTTCATTCCCGTTGCATTAGGCATGCCAACCTTAGGTTTTTTCGCGATTTTTTCTGGTTAGTTGGCAAATATAGATGTTACTGTTATACTGCGAATTTTATTATTATGTTTTTTCTTTTTTATGTACCAGAATTGAAGGATCAGGCGAGTGAACGGCAGGAGTATAGAGCTATCTGTCCTCTGGGACGGGTTCTCAGGGGTATCTCTTCATAGGTTGATGTAGGCTGTGGGACTCTCGCTGGTGCGTAGGATTTCCTTATAGTGGTACGTTGTGTACAAGAATCGGAGAGGACAGAGGCACCAGTCTCGTGTACTAGTGAGTTTGTGAATGGCCGGCAGTACTTGCGGGAGGGGAGACCCTAGTAACGACACTATTTAGGTAAACGTTTACACCTATAAACAGGAAGTACACAGAACAGTAAGCTTTTGTAAAATTTATCTTGTAAAAGCCAAGTGTAGCATATCAGTCAAGTACGCAAGGAGCAGGACTGGAGCCTGAGAACTGCTGTTGAAGTCAATTATGCAATCTAGCTAGACATCCATAAACCGGCGCCGAAACTAATTTAGCGCTGTTCCCATACGAAAAGGCGTGGGCCCAAAATCATTGTGTTTAAATAACCCCTTTTGTGCATTTTTGCAACTTTTTCTCAAACAGCTCCGACGCCCCTAGCGACAGAAATATGCCTTCCGTCTATTGTACAATACCGCATTTATCCCAATTAACGCTCATCACATATGAAGACAGCTAAAACTGGAGCAGAAGGTCCTAAATATACTTTTTTACGCAGTTTAGCACTATCAACGAAGCCAATCACTTCCTCCTATTGTGTCGCCAGAGCAGGCGTGGTTCTTACATCACCAATGGTTCAGCCCAGTGATATCATTTTATTGTCACATAGTCTGCATATATAACACAGGAAGTAAGCAATGAATTGCCCTCACATTAACACACACATATGCCATTCACAACCAAACCGGGGAATCGTTCCTGTAGGTCAAATGTGGTCAAATCAGCAAAATACAATCACCAGTGACGTCAATTATGTTATTGTAAACAATTGTAATATTTAATATAAGTTGCCCAACATTTTCTGGTATAAGTATACTGACATATCCCTTACACCCATCCTACTGAAAACATATTCAATCATAGTGAATAAATCATTTATAAAACGACTATAAAGTTGGAAATTAATCAGCTAAGGTTTTTATCCTTTTTTTAAATTTACTTTTTATCATTTCTTAAAATGTAATTTAATATGTGTCAAACGATGCTCAAATGAGCCCAGGATTCATAGAGGTTAGAGTTACCATACTTTCCTTTTTCAGTATAAGGGAAACCTCCAACGTTAAGTCATATCGGAGGATGAATAAAATTATGTTCAAATGAGTACAGGGATATAGAGCTTAGAGTTAATAGACATTCATCTTTCAGTATAAGGGAAAAACTTCAACGTTGTCATATCGGACGATGAATGAAATGATGTTCAAATGAGTCCGGGGTACATAGAGCTGAGAGTTCCCAGAGATACATCTTTCAGTATAAGGGAAAAACTTCAACGTTGTCATATCGGACGATGAATGAAATGATGTTCAAATGAGTCCGGGGTACATAGAGCTTAGAGTTACTAGACATTCATTTTTCAGGATATGGGAAAACCTCCAACGTTAAGTCAAGGAAAGACCAAAAGGTGAAGTTGTGTTAAATGTGTAGGGGTTGTAGGTATGGCAATTGATAAGTACATTTTAGCTCGGACTAAGATGACATTTTGTGCGATAATTGGTGACGGCTGGTTCTCAGGCAAATTCGAAGTAGTAGTTCGGACGGTTAACGCGAGTGAAAGGGGAATGTTACTATCCAAGGTTGCCATATTAAGTATGCTAGCTTAGCATTCTTGGATATGAGATAGGTTTTCTTAGAAATTCATAGACGTACTCTGAGTTGTAAAGCAGTAAATATAAAAAAGTAGAAATAAAGTGGCAACTTCGGAGCTAGGAGTGAAGGTCTTATGCCCGATTTCACAAACAGATGTTAAAATCGACGTTAACAAATGTAACGTAACAATTGTCACAGTGCTAAAACTAATGTTAAATTTCTAGCATTTCACCAACCTGTTTTCTTAAAATGTTAACAAACCTGTGTTAACGCCAAGAAACTTTTAAATATTGCAGCTGTAGAAGGCTATGGATGATTTTCTGAACGTACTCCGATGCGCTTATGTTTTCATTTTCGTCTGCACAAATGGCGGATGAACAAAATCATAATAAAGTCGTGAGACAAATTTCTCATCGACGGAGAAAGAATTGTTAATTGAAATGGTGACGAAGTGTAAGGATATCGTGGAAAATAAGAGGACGGATGCAGTGAATGTAAAAGAGAAAGATGTCGCAGGGAAAATATTGGAAACGAATTTAATTCAAATGCATGTGTCACTACTACAAGCCCCAAACAACTTGTCAATATTACGTAAATTTAAAACGAGGTGCGAAGAACAAGTGCCTTAAACGTTTCAAAACGGGAGGTAAACAATGTATTATCCACATAATTCAGCGAATTATAAAATCGCAAAGTTATTAATACTTGAAGCTAAGGCGAGATCGGCATATTCCTTTCGATGTATATTCTAACTCATTATTACATGAATTAAAACGAGGAGCGAAGAAGGACAAGTGACTTGAACGTTTCAAGACAGCAGGTGGACAATTCATTATCCACATAATTCAGTGAATTATAAACTCGCAAGGTTATTGATACTTGAAACAAAGGCGAGATCGCCATATTCCTTTCGATGCATGTTCTAACCTCTCTTGTACTTCCGCAGTAACCTTCATAGCAACATGTTTCGACAGTCTATACCTCCGTAAAACAATTTTCTTCTGATAGTTCCTCAAAATCATTTCTCCTCATAGGCCGTACTCAATTATGAATGCCATTTAGACGATCTTAAATATAGCAAATCGACATCAACAGCTGAGTTCATGCTCGCCATCTTGACTATTTACAATTGTTAAGGACTTAACATTAGAAATTCGGCGTGTTAGTTTAACATGAGATTTAACACGAGTGTTACGCTAACACTTGTTGGTGAAATGCAATTTTTGTTTTAACTATTGCTAAACTCGTGTTAAGTCTTAACATTTGTTGGTGAAATCGGGCATTAGAGTCATTCATTACCAAAGGAAAGGTTACTAGGAGAATTTGAAGATTAGTAGAGGAATGAGATACTTTAACACCAGACATTGGTATACTCCAATTCAATTTTATGTCATTTATTAGACTCAATGCTTACTTGAGGTTCCTACATTCAATTTCCTCTGGGTTGATGTTGATTAGTTTTCTTCAACACCTTTCCATATGTTTAAAAGTAATTATCTGCTCTATAGGGAGTTGTCTTCAAAGAGCAGTTGGGAGAATATTAGTAGAGCAGAAGGCTCGGAAAGTTTGAACAACGGCAGTATGTCTGTCTGACTGGAAGCAGAGACTGTACGGGCGCCGCAACAGGAATACATATAAACTTCCTGACGCGTGTGACTTAAACGAGGCGAGATTAATAGCCCTGGGTTATGCGTTTCCAAGCGATACTGCTGTAAATTGAAAAGGTTCATCTTATCCACACAGAACTGTCGAATTCAAGACCACACGCATTTCGTTCCTAAACAATTGAATCTGAGTGTGTGAACGATCGTGGATTTTCGTAACTTTGGCACAGAGGGGATTACAGACACTGTAAATTCGTGTTACAAATTCAGACCTTGAGGTTATCTTTATAGCTATAGACTAGAAATATTCTTCATTCTTCTTTTTATTTGGAAGAGTACCTACCCTTTGTCTTTAATGGTATAATAATCAGGGGCGGCTCATCTTTACGTGCTGCAGTGCTGCAGCCCGCTCTTTTCCATTTTATAAATGACACTGTAGAAAATTTAAAAGACCATGTAAATAACAATGCATTTATGTAAGGATAAGAAATCGAGTACGACCAATAATGAACTCTTGATGCATGGAAAACACCTGCGTAACTAATGGAACGCATCCGTGACGTCAACGTGCTGAGAGCCAGCAAGCTCGGTAATCAGTTATTGCGCATGCGTACAATCCTCCCCTCTAGCCTCCCTGATGTCTTAAGTTCCCAGATTTTCGCAATAATGCGTGCTGCATCTGGTTGTTGCGCGGTGATCATTCGCTGCATGGTGAAGAAGGGCCACCAACACTCACAGTTATATCTGTAGAACTTGAATATGCATTGAATATCATTTAACAATCTATCATTGCTTTATATTTTAGTTCTGGAAACTAATTCCGTCCTACTTACGTAAACAGATCCAATACCTAATGGTTATTAAATCGCAGGACAGATTGTTTGTGAAGCACCTATCATGTAGGCACGATACGAGAATCCCCCATAACAAGTGCATGTGGTTGTATCCAAGTATTTCTTTGTATAACGTTATTAGTAGCTGATATCGGTTTCTTTATTTTGTGTGTGAGTGTGAAACGTGCTATAAATTCATTTTATTCAATGTATGAGTAACGAAAATTTTAACCAATAAACAATGTACACGGTTAATGAAATTTTGAAAACATCCTTTTCAAGGCGAGCATTAGAAGAAAGGGTTGGTATAAAAATATTAGGGCGACCAATACCCGATCTAAAAATTGAGCAAAAAGAGAAATGAAGTAGAAATCTTGTTTATGCCATGAAGAAACATCGGCGCATGGACTTCATTTTTCGAAACTAGGTGAGTTGCATGAACTTTTTTCCCGCAGCACGCTGTTATTTTTGGGCACGAGCAGCCACTGATAATAATAAATATATAAATATAAATAAAGCTGAAACCACAAATACAAAAAGCGCTCTATGTTCAGAATGGTGGGTAATGTTAGATAAACACGAAAGAATTCCATTTGAGATGAAATATTTGATAAACATTAAATATATGACTAGAACTGGTAGGGTAAGAAATGCATTTATTAGGAAGGTTATAGAGTTCGAAACTGTATGGATATAGATTTAGAATAAATGAACAATATAAAACAAAGCAGCTTTTAAAGCAAGAAAAGAAGGGAGACGGCGAGAAAAATGGGAGCAACACGTCAGTGATGACACACACAAAAAAAGATAAATTGAACTTCAGGCTGTGAAGATATTGGCACAGGATCGACAACAGTACAGAAAATGATAGATGTCCTGACATCGAAAGATAAAAGGCAAAGGCGAAGAAAAAGAGGAAAAGTGCTGGAAAATATTCTGTTTAAAGTTTGTTTTTCCAAAGATATTTCACAACTTCTATAGAATCACTTAACAAATTACATAATGGCGCTGTAATGGGTGTTAACTGACGCAGCCCCTGTCACCTAGGAACACTGAGACGACATATAACTTGATACCAGAAAGACATTAACATAAACAAAGGAATAAATATAAATAAATGACGTATACCAGAATAGATATATGCCATAATGCTAGCATATACTCCGGAGACCGCCACAGTGAGAAGGCCATTCTGCGAGGTCAGTAAACTCCCTTTGGAATCCCTGTAAACAGACAGCCCTACTCTATCGTCTGTTTTTCCCTCAAGGCAAATTTGGCGCCTCCCAGTCGGAAACCAACCCATTGTTAAAATCCCATGCGTGCTTCTGACAACAGGCTATAAGATTTTGACCGACGCGCAGAACGCATGCTTCCGCATAAATTTTTGCATGCGGACAGATAGAGAAAGAGTCTCTGATATCAGGTCCGAAGCTGGAAATTCTGAACAGTGATCTCAAGTGGGGATAGTTAAGAGCCAATAGAAAATTGATATTTGTTTATGTGATTTTGCAAACTCCGAGAAATATCTAGAGTGGGGGTAATTCAAAGTGATGGCAGAAAGTAGGTTTTGCCAGTAAGAACACTTCGGTCTTTAGTTCTACGTGAGACGGACGCGTATTCGGCGCCGTCTAAGAAGTACACCTTCGCGCCATGCATTGAGACAAAGCGCAATATCTAACAATCGCTCCAGTGAGAGTTAGCGCAAAGAGTAATATATAGGGAAGACGATAAATATATCCGGTTCGACTACACAGTGCTACTGCCCCTGCTCAACCCACAACCAGTCAGGACGCACCCACTCCTGAAGTACAAATGATACTTCTCATGCGGGAGCTACATGTCACCTCGAACCGGTTATAATCTCCCATTCCTTAACCTCCCCACGCCACCGATCCTTAATTGAGGCGTTGAGCACAAGGGAGAGCTCGACGTGGTTCGCTGCTGCTGCTGCTGCTGCTGATGACGATGATGATATACATAAGGGCGCTCAACTACGGCGGTCATCAGCGCCCTTTAAAAAACTAGTCATGGCAAAAGCCAGATATAAAACTTTCTAAAAATTATACAAGTGTAACAAAACCTATTAAAAATACACGTACATAAAAACATCAATCAAAACCTACTAAAAATTTCGTTCACTAAATCCTAAACTCTAAACTAGACAAGAATCTAAAAACCTTCTCCACGAGTCTCCACGCACGGCCTACGCGTGGGTGGGCCTGCTGACTGTCTCCCTCAACCACGAAGAGGAGCCCACATGAGGTAGACTGTTGGCTCGGGACCCCGGGTGCGCCAAACCCGTATCTACCGAAGTAGGCCCCTGGGGGGACGTGGTTCGCTACGGGTCGGACCGCCTCATAACTAAAATCGCTGATACGTGCTAATCCACATCTCCTTCACAATAACTTGGTTCCTACATAATATCACTTTACATTTGAATGGCTCGGGCGTTTCCGTTTATGCCCCGCATTCGGCAGGGTTCGGGTTCGCTTCGCGTGGATTTCTCCGGGTCGCTAGGCGAATGATGGGTAAGTTCATTACTTCCCCCGAACCTCCTGTCCCTCCATTTCACTTGGTGATCTCTTTTGAGTTAGAACATGTCGGCGGGAGTCTTCTGCGTTGCATGGCAGGGCGAACTTTGTCCTACGGCAGGGCGATCTCCGGTATCCGAGCCGGCTTTTGGGGCTGTTTCAGGACCATGGCAGTGGTTTGCCGGTTGCAATAGACTGCCGGGAGTCTCCAAACTGGTTAATAATACGGACTCTGCCCTCTGCTCTCTCATGGCTTCTTGGGGTGGCCACCCTGTTTCCTCTTACCTCATCCTTCCTTCCGGGAGTGTCTCCAATTGGGGGCATAGGTGCAAGACCAGACTGGCCGAAGAGCCGAATCCCCTCCGTGAATTCTTCTATCTTCTACATTGGTAACGGACTCTTCGTTATTAGTAGTTTTCATTAATCTCGCTTATATTTTCAACGTATGACCATATGAAACAAAAGGAAAGTGGAAAGAAGTTTATGAAGTGTGTTACAAAATTTTTCTGTTAAGACAATGTCTTTCGATACATTTTTAAAATCTTTCCACGATTCTGCCAAACTTTTACTACAAATTGTACAAAGACTACATAAAAAGTAGCTAACTCAGCACTAAAATGTATGTACATCTCAGGCTTGAATGTTAAGAAACAAAGAAGAATCAATAATGCATGCATGTAAAATTCTAATTCTAGAATAATGCTGGATGTAGCGAGAAAACGTCAAAATAGAGTGTAGAAATAATTCAAGAAGTAGAACAACAAAACAGGGTAGAAGAAACACTAAGATATAAACGGAAATGCTTAAAGACTTGTACAAACATTTTTATAACTCTTGTCACGAGGAAATATTGGAGCTGGATACAGAAATTTGAAGATTAGCTTTAGAATAGGTTCAGTATAGGCTTAATTCGAACTTGAGATCTGTTGAACGTGAACAGACACGCTACCAACACACTACAGAAGCGTGCATGAGTGTTTCAGTCCTACAGAGTATGGATTTCACACAGAAATTGCACTTAAGTCAGTTTTGACATCAATAAAGCCATTATCAGAACTGGTTCCAAAAGCCCAGAATATAGCAAATCAGGCATAAGTCTAATTCAAGATGGCTTCAGTTTTCAACCCTTTTTGTGTGAGTGTATACATTCTGTAGAAGATTAAGGGTCACCAACTTATATAACGATGTTGTAATATCTCATTATTTCTTCCATATTGTAGATAAAATCCCATGTTTGCTAACTGCCAAGGGTTTCGAAATGATTTTATTAGCTTGAGCCTATTATGAACCCTATTATAATATGAATTTAGTTGTCAAAGGAGTATTTTCATTTCGCAGCTGTTCCCAGTAAGCCCGCTTACTCCAAGTATTTGTACTTAATTCGTTTCAAAGTTTCTTTTGTTTCTCTCGCTCTTTTTTTTTCCTGGGGGCTACGCCACCTGTCCGGCGCCGTGGTGCAGTGGGCTAGAGCGTTTACTTTGGTTTTCTGCGTCCGGAATGCACCTTGTTTCAATGCCAGCCCTGGGGTGTCCCGGGTATATGACCGGTGTCCACTCAGCATCGTGAGAAAATAGAAGAGCTACGCAAGGTAGCGAACCTTGGTCTAGAAAGCTAACTTTCCGGTTAGGGTGCCAAGATGCTGACCACATCCCCTCTCCGTATGGTTGGACGATTGCCTACCACTGCCATGCGTATGTGCGCGAGGCCGGCAGTCGGTTTAGCAGGCTCAGGCCATAGCCAACTTTGGGCTATTACGCCGGATTACTTTACGCTAGCTTTATGGGCCTTCAAATGAGGAATGTATGACAAAGGATACTTTAAATAAAATATTGCTTTTGGAAATTAATGATAAGATTTTCTTTCCTTTTAGAATTAACTAATTAACTATAATTTTATTAGAGTTGCAAGTCGAATTCTACGGTTACATATGAATTATTATAGAAACTGTACACCACTTGTCGAAAAGGAAATAAACAAATGCCCTTGTGCCTATTTTATGTATACTTGGTTTTCTGGAACTTTTTTCTTTTTATAAACAAAGTAAAACTTAGAACTGTTACACTTTTAAGTTAATTTCTTTACTGCTTTTTCTCCAATTTGTCGAGAAAAATTACCGTAAAAATTTATGGATATTCTATATATGTGTTAACATTTAATTAATTACTGAATTTAAAATATATATTTATAATGTTCACTCTTAAATATGAAGAATTTGAACATTAAAACATGCACATCAAATTAAGAATACTAATTACTGATTTATACTTACTCGAGAAGGTATGGAAATCCCAAACGCTCACTGTTTACGCCCGAAAAGTCACACAAATCGGGAAGAACAACAGCAGCACCGGAAAGAAAAAGAAATAAATAAGCATGTTAAATAAGCCACATACTGAAGATCTGTTAAAACTGAAACAAAAAAATAATAAAGCCTACTTGAATAACTCAGTTTATGTGTTTCATATTCGGCGTATTTTTGAGTGCTGTTAACCTGCACATCGTCAATTAGTAATTTATTTTCTTCGTCCTGCAGCATCTAGGATATATAAGAGTGTCAAAACAACAAATATGATAACAATTATGTCTATGAGGATACAAGAACCTTAGACTTTTAACGTCAGTCGATTACCACACAACGGCAGTAAATGAAGACAATGCAAGCGTTCTGTCACTATACATAGAAGGTGTTGTCGCCAAGTATCTTTGAAGCTTTAATTTGGTTATTTTAAGAAGTGGTATTATACTTCACCCAAAACTTTATATACCCAGACTTCACTGAAAAATACGGGTAAATTATTTTAAAATCGGTTCATTTGTATATCCATATAACTTTAAACAGTGTAATTTCAGAATAAAAAGTTAAATACATAACTATTTAAGTTCAGCATCCTTAAGATGCAACACAGAGTTTATCAAGAAAATCCTCGCACTCTAAACTATTTTTCAAAAATTTTCCTAACGAGTTTGGTTAAAATACCATATATTTAATATATTTGCATGACGAATAAAAGTCAGATTTTGAACTTTCGTAAAATGGCCCGAAATACACAAAATTTTCACTACGGAAAGATATAGATACTTTTAAAGCAAACAATTTACGTCAAATAAAACGTTTACGTGGTGAACTATTTCCAGATCCAGGTTTGAATTATTAAATACTTTATATTTTGTCAACTTCAAGTAGCTATTTGTTTCTTTTGCCTCCTTTTTCTTTCATTTTATTTATTTCTTCTCGTGGTCATGCAAAGAGGAAAGGCCTAGGAAAAATGCTGGATTCTGGTTTCAGAGATCATGAGTTCAAACTAGAAGGCGACTGATTTTTTCGGACTAAAAATTCTAAATACGGTTTGCTTCGGAAGGGAACTAAAGGCAGTGTTCTCGTGTCTTGAATATAGAGCGCTAACTTGTAGTCACAACAGTTAAATCAAACATAATTATATTTAATTTAAAGATAAAGGAATTTCAAAGCCATTACAGCAGAACACCTCCTTCTTAAAGGCTTTGACTACCGCTTAAGCCTACTGTATTTCCTCATTCTTGTAGTTACAAGAAAAACATCGTTTCAGCAAATTTTGTCTCGATTAGTATAAAGTAAAAACAGAAATATGGATTTGTAGGAGTAGTTTATAAAAGAAAGCAACGCAATGGTTCTTTTTATTCAACTTGTGTTATTTTACACTAGGTGTGCAGCAATAATGAGCGCATAGACACAACTATTGTTTCAAAGTACGAATACAGCTGAGCACGATGAAACGTTCTTCTGTTTGTGCTGTGAATCATATTTAACACTGTTGAGCCACATTCGCTCGCTCACAAGGACACACCACATTCCAGTTAAGCACAACTAATTGCTGCAATGAGGTCAATTGGATGAGCCAGCTTTGGTCCAGCCTACGCATGTCTCTCCGTACAGCTCAGACCCTTTCCTCACAACAAAAATCTCTAAGGACAGAGACTTCTAGCCATTTGGTCAAGTGGTATTCAAAGAATTTGTCACACAGTAACGCTACAGCAAGTTTTGAGACTACTGAATAGGTTCAAAATCTTTTGTAACATTTATTAAGACCTTAGGTGAAATACCACGCATTACCTGTGGTTTAATGGTTTATCCTTACAATATTTAGTCTCAGGTTGCACTTGTCCAATAGCCTTATGTTTCTTTGCTGCCTTTTAAAAATATAAAAGAGAATTGAAATTCTCAGAGCATTATAAATACAAAAATATATACACAGACAATGTGAAAAAGCACAGTTATACGATGACAAATATAACAGTTAATAGTGATTTCTTGTAATTCAGTTGAGTGACGTTGTTACATTGGTACTTTCTCATCCTATTTACAGAGAAAATCTCACTGGGAAGAAGTAATAGCACTTCAAGTAACGCCAATATAACCAATATACACAAAAGTTATAAAACAAAAGAAAGAAATAACAAAAGAAAGATCAGTTTTGACTCTGTCATTACTCCATGATGGATGTCAGAGACATCAATAAATTTTCATCAACATAGAGGTGTCGTTGAAGAGTCATCCCCCTCCGTCGACAAGGAGCCTTCGACGTTTTGCCATACCAGGACTCTGTCCCTTACTGACATTATGATAGATTTATAATAATAGACGGTGGGTAGATGGTGGTTTATTTTTTATGAAGTATCACAAGCTGTAAGATGAAAGAGAGGATATGTTAATTATAGGACTCTTGAGCTTATGATGCGCCTCAGGTGAATCCGGGACGCTTGAAGGTTTCCCCGTGGTCAATGTCATATTCCCCGAGGCCTCGGATAAGTTGATTGAAGTTGTAGGTAAGATGGGAATAGAATTTATGAGAGAGGTTGAAGATATAGTCATTTAATTGGGAAATGATAGGTCTGAATGGAGGTTTTCATTAGGAATATACCATTCAGCAGCAGGTATCGGTTCTGAAGTATTTGATGTTTGTAAAGGTGAGTAGACATTAACAAATATTACACGAACTCGCTGCTCTTTTGTTATTTTGTGAGGATGTCTAAACGTAAGTACTCTTGGCAATGTTCGACAATTATTATTGACGAATATATGGATGGCCTAGCAAGTTCAGTTCTCGTAGGTATACACAGCATTAAAAAATGAACCGTGTGAAATGCGGTGAAATTTCTCTTTCGAAACTGGAAAGCAGTTTTGTTTGATGTCAATTTTTGTCATGTTTAGTCAAAAAAACACCAACTTTTAAATTCTATTAAGATTTTCGGAATTAATTGTATGCAAGTAAGGCTATCGTTATAAATATATGAGGGCTGTTCAATAAAGAATGATCACAACTTTTTGTGACGACATACCTTTACTCATCCTCATAATTCTGATCGTCCCTCTCAAAATAGTCTCCCCTGAATGCGATGCACTTATTCCAAGGTTTCTGTCAGTCTTCAAAGACATGCTGGAAACCATCTTTTGAGAGATCCTTCAAAATTGCCCCCGTAGCCTTCAACACTGCTTCTGATGATGGATAATGCCTCCCACGAAGGCGTTTCTTCAAGTTAGGGAATAGAAAAAAGTCACGTGGTGCTAAACTCGGACTACAGGGAGGGTGAGGGATGCACTTCACGTTGATTTTTGCAAGATATTCAGCAATAACACGGGCAATATGCGGCCGCGCATTATCGTGGTGCAGCATCCAGCCTGCTTCACGGAAATGTCTTTTGCGCCTGATATGGACTTGCAATGTTTTCAGGACATCCCTGTAGTATTGTGCAGTTACTGATGTGTATGCAGGTTCAACATGCTGATAAACCATTCCATGAATATCAGAGAATGAGATGACTGTAACTTTCGCAGTAGAAGCAACCACTTTTGCTTTTTCGGGGGTTAATAATGAAGGCGATTGCCACACTGAGCTTTGCTGTTTGTTCTCAGGATCAAAATGATGTAGCCAAGTTTCATCAGCAGTGATTACGTTTGAAAGAAACTCCGGATCTTCCTCTAACATCAACTTTAACTACATGCAGACCTGCATGTAAATGTCCTTTTGTTCGGGATTCAACAGTCTTGGAACCCATCGCGCACAAACACGTCTCATGTGTAATGTTTCTGTCACCAACTGTGGGTGGTATCCAATGAAATGTTCAGTATTTCAGAAAGTGATCTTAAGGTAATTCGTCGATCCTCTCTCACAATGGTAGCAGCAGTGTTGATGTTTTTTTTTTTTTTTTTTTTTTTTTTCGTAAGAGCAGTAACTGGAGCACCGGGTCCACCTTCCTTTGAAATTGATTGTCTCCCCTCTTTAAACATTTTAAACCACCTTCGAGCTGTGCTGTAGGGAAGAACAGACCTTAATAGGCCTCCTGTAGCATTGTATAGGCCTCAACTGAAGATTTGTTGAGACGAAAGCAGAATTTCAAAGCCGCGTGTTACATTCATTGCAGCGGTAGGCGACACCGAACATTTCTGAACTTGCCTGGTTCTCACAGGTGGGAACCAGGAGCACCAACAATGAAACTACTACGGCATGTTTGTTTCACATTAAGCTAACAGAATATAATAAGTTTGAATTTTAGTGCGAAAAATTATGACCGCAAAAATTATCATTCTTTATTGAACAGCCCTCTTAGATAGTAAAAGCAAGCATTTTGATATAAATAGGTATTTGGTAAAAAAAAGTGAGTCCTGATTTATGTTTTGTTTATAAATATTACTTTATGGCAACCTAGAGATGCGGAAATGGGCTATTACAGCTTCAGCCATTAAACTTCCTAAACATAATCATACTAAAATAACAATCAAGTACGTCAAAGAGTTTTTAAGATAGCATTTTGCTTTGATTTTCTATTTCTTGCATGACAGTAGATTTTTAAACATCAAGTTGTACTTTTTCGATCTACTCTTATCCTTCCTTGTAATACTTATAACGTGGTCATTTTATTTCGTAGTGTTTAACGTCTGTTCTACAATTTAAGACACCTTCGGAAATGCACTTTGGTAAGTAAACGTTCCACACTTAAAATACCTTGTAACTAATTGCAGTAAATCATAGCAATAGGTTAGGTTACCAGCACTGAATGCAGGATATTCACAACATGAACGGGAAATGGTTAGAAAAAAAAACACTATCGTCTAAAGACTATGTTTCAACATCTAGGGATGGTAATTTGGTCTGCGACATGCCGTCGTTAAATCTGTTTTTTGCTCCAAAGTATACATTTTAGACTAATAAGTCAACCATTACATTTAAGTGACTCATAAGCATATGTATGCGACATCTCCCTTACAAACAAACCAAAGATTATACAGCGGCTGAATCAACAGAAGTGCTTAGCTCGGTCTGTTGATATTTCACATTAACGCTACAGCCTTAGCTTCTCAAATAGTCTTACATAACTATCCCAAACAAGCTTTTGTGTTTGTGGGAAAATACACTTGTACTTCAGCTACAATTTGTGCCTAGGAACACTTATGTAATCAAGTTATGCTAAAAGAACATCAGAAGTCATTAAAACAAATGTTTTATTCATGCCCATGTTTACATTTACTAGTAGATAGAAGCATTGCATTCTATCCAAAAGTAGTGACGTTTCAACATAAGTGGATCCAGGTCGTCACTGTGTAAGAAGATTGCAGTCAATATTGTCCTACTTATCATGTAAATACCATTATTCCTGTCATTATGTCGTTAAAAATTATCTTCCGCATTGTCTGAAATAGCTCCTTGTGAAATAGGTGGAGTTTATTAAAGATCAGTCTATACAGTTCTTTTCTGTATCTTTGGCTTCCTTACATTTTATAAATAATATATGTAGACCTGAGAATTAATTGTAATGTTTTATTGCATTTCACTCAAAAATTAGTTACAAAGACTTTACCAGAAATACACTTTTGGAGGTCCCTGTATTAAAAAAAACATTTTTAGAAAAAGGCCTGTGACTAGCACAATTCAAAATCAGTCAAAATAAAGTTTTTTTATTAAACACCAAAGTTAAGTATTTAAGTTAGCATGAGTGTTTTAGGTTTATGGAACTCCACAACTTGTATTTTCATTTATATTGTTGGTTTGAAACCATTGATTAATGATGGGCCCGTGCCGGAGTTATTTGTTGAGTTTTTGAAATGTTAATTAGAATTTAAAGAAGTGTTATATCTATCTAATGAATTATATATAGTTATCGATGTAAACAAAAGAGACACTTAGCTGACGATATATAATGTGTAATTTAGCTATTTGGAAAAAATAATTGTAAAATTACGGTAACTAAGGGTTACATGGAAAGAAAAAAAACTTTCAAGGGACACTAGAAGGGTTGTGCTTCGATGGGGAAAAGATTTACTGGAAAGGACGTATATAATAGTGTATTCTATGAGTTTATTGTGTCTTAGAATAAATAATTAATTTTGAAAAAGGAAAGGGAGTGTTATTTCACTAGTGGAGTGGAATTATAAATAAAAATCATTCGGAGACCACTCCTGAGGACTTCAAATACTCATATTCTCCGGCATCATCATTTCAAACTGGATTCAAAACATGTATCAATAAATATCTTTACCAGATTGACTTGGATACATGAAATAATAAACATTCAAACAACTTTTTAAATTGGGTCCCAATCTACATGTAAATATAAAATATATCTCTTATTTTTCAATTCTACTTTGTAAGAAATTAATAATTCCTCAGAAAAGCAACGTGATAAAAGTTATAATGAGTAATGTTTAGTATATCTGTAATTTTAATGTTATTTGGATACTCTAAACATATCAAAATGCCTCTCTATTAGAGTACTGATTTTTATAAGTATGGTATAATTTAAAAAAAGAATCAGAGCTACGGAAAACAGTACACTTGTGGGAATAAAGAATGGCTTTTTGCTACAAGTGCAACTGTACCAGAAAACCTCGCTATTAATGTAAGATAGGAAACTTTATATGCACTGTTAGTAGTCAGGGTTTGGAAAAAACTAGGATTTATTCGCTTTTAATTTGTAATTACATATACAAGTAATGTTTGAACTGTATAACTTTAACCCCAATAACTCATTTATATTTAGTAATTAATGTTAATAATTTTATATTAAATTTTTGCAAAATTGTTTAATGCACATAAGTTTTAAAGGAAACACAAAAACTCGCAATTTTCCAGTCTGGAAATACAACTTAAAGCCAAAGTCCTCTTGAAATTGCAGTCTTTTATAGTTTTCGTGTAGTGTCGTAGATTCAGGGATGTCTGGTGAAGCATGACACGCCTGCTATTGAAGTAATTCGACACATTGCATGATTCACGTGAACGTGACTGGGACATTTGAAATTTAAATGCTGTATACCTCAATTTTATGCGCCCACTCCAGCATGAAACTTTGTGGACCTGCTCAAGGGCTTATACGCAATCAAGCGTCCAGTGTTATGCACTTCTGTTGTGTCTGCTTATTTTCTTTACCCGTATTTTAACCAAAGTTTTAAAAAAATGCAAACTGCGATGAATTTCTTAATTTAAATAGCATAAAGAAAATGTTTAATACAATTTTGAAAGTTAAGACTACTGTCAAATATCACCACTCCAACAAGTATTACAAATACGTGCAGTGAGAAACTTCAATGGCAACAGTGCATTAACCCTGTCTCAATTGTTGCTCATCCTGACCTCGGATACTAGCTACGTGACTTCCTATCCCCCCTTATTTTCTTCCGCCCCCGTAAGAAACGTTGCCAAATCACTGATTCATTTGGCCGGGTAGATATACGCACCACCAATAAAAACTCGGATGTGTTGACTCTATCACTCTTGTACAACTTTTCATACTACTCTTTGCATGACCAAGAGGGGGGGGAACTAGAAAAAAAGCTTCAATTTCAGAAAGTTATTGGAAAATTCAAACAAATAAGAAACCTCCGAAATAGTATTATAATAAAAATTGCATTTGATATAACGGGATCTATAGCTTTTACATAGTGAGATTATGTTAATTTCTTCTGGTATTTATCAATTTAATTGTTTAGATTCTTAAGGTTTCCTTGCTGTACAAAAGTCACACAAAATGAAGAGAACTTGAGGCTAGTCACAGAATATTCAAGATGTACATATTATTTGTCATGAAAGTATCTGAAATATATGGTAATTTAATCAAAATCAGAGTTAATTTTGAAAAAATGTTCAAATAGAGGAGCTTTTATTTTTATGTTATATTCTTGGAAACTGAAAAATCTAACACAGAGTTAATCAAAAACGAAGACCAATGTAATAAGATCTAGAAGCAGTAATGAAAGAGGTTGCTTGATTGAAATATGTTACTGAGTTAGTTAAGATATATTATAAAATTAAAATTGTTGTCAACAAATACATTTTATCTTTAATAAAGGTTCAGTGTGTGAATGATAGTAATTTTGAAGCCTGGATAAGCTTATACAGTAAAATTTGTATAAAACGGGCCCCTTATATGCCGGAAACCTGGGAAAACGGAAAATAAATTTCTGAAGGTAGCTATTTCCCAAGTAAAATTATGCTCAAAGCCACAAAACTGTATAACGCGGAAATGGAAATATTTTTGGGAACAGTTTGCGCAAATAACCTTAATAAAACAGATTACTTTGTGATGGGTTACAGTGTACGTATTTCAAAATGTGCAATAATTTTTACGGCAACTGCACCTGCACCGAAGATTTATAAGTCATACAAGGGACGTCCAGAAAGTAAGTTCTGTTTCAATTTATCTCCACTGTAGCACTGCGATCGCAGTTCCGCACATGCGCGGTAGACGCTCTGTATCAAGGAGAAGAAACGTATACCATTGTGAGATCGCTGTTAGCCACGTACGCTTTGTTGTGCTTGTTTACAATGTCGGTGACCACTTGTGAAATCAGATCTGTGATTCGTTTACTGAATCCAAGGAAAGTGAAACCAATTGAAATTTATCGGCAAATTTGCGCTGTCAAAAGGTGTTGTGTTTCTTCATGACAACGCACGACTACACACTGGAAATGCGACGAAAAGCATCCTACAGGGATTTGGCTGGAACGTGTTTAAACACCCCCGTACAGCCCTGACCTCGCTCCTGGCGACTTTCATCTGCTTTGCATCTCAAATCATTCCTTGGCGGTCAACACTTCAACAATGATGAAGAGCTGAGAGAAAATGCTTACAACTAATTGAAGACACAGGCGGCAAACTTCTATGAAGAAGGTATACAGACACTTGTGCCTCGCTATGACAAATGCCTGCAAAATTTCGGCAGTTATGTGGAAAAGTAGTTTAAGAGTTGTAGAATTTTGTGCAATAAATAATTTTTCTGTATCTGTACACAATTTAATTTCATTACCAAACAGAACTTACTTTCTGGACGTATCTCGTAAAATCATAAAGTGTAATCCTCCCAGGAAAAGGAAAGCACACCATTAGCTCTCTCAACTCCCTTGCAATACACGTGGTAAGGGTACAATAGTTTTGTAGTGTGTTTATTCTCAGTTTCGTTGTTACAGGTGATCAAGTACGAGTGGAAGAAAACTTGAATTTTGGTGGTTTTTAAAAACATAGTTTATGTGTACATAACCTCTGTAAAATAAGTTCTAAACATAAGATATTATCACTAGAGGAAAAAAGTAAGGTTATTGAAGAATACGAAAAGAACAAACGTCCAGCTAAATAATTAACTGTGTTGTTTAAAGTGGAGAAAACTCAGATTTATGAGAATTTGAAAATATAAAAATCAAAGACGAGTGGTTAAAGGGAACAGGAGTTCATGTGAAAGGCATCACAAAATCTACAGAGTATTACGAGAGAAATTGTGCTGTGTTCGAGAAGTTTGTTAGTGCCCGCGCTAAACTACGAGCACTGTTCAATAAAGAACGATCACACTTTTGTTTTTGACAACGTACCTTTACTCATCCTCATAATTTTGATGGTCCTTCTCAAAATAGTCTCCTCTGAATGCGATGCACTTGTCCCAGCGTTTCTGCCAGTCTTCAAAGACATGCTGGAAACCATTTTTTGAGAGATCCTTCAAAATCGCCTCCGCAGCCTTCACAACTGATGATGGATAATGCCTCCCATGAAGGCGTTTCTTTAAGTTAGGGAATAGAAAAAAGTCACACGGGGCTAAATCAGGACTATAGGAAGGATGAGGGATGCACTTCACGTTGATTTTTGCAAGATATTCAGCAACAACATTGGCAATATGCGGCCCCGCATTATCGTGATGCAGCATCCAGCCTGCTTCATGGAAATGTGGTCGTTTGCGCCTGATATGTACTTGCAATGTTTTCAGGACATCCCTGTAGTATTGTCCAGTTACTGATGTGTGTGCAGATACAACATGCTGATAAACCATTCCATGAATATCAAAGAATAAGATGACCATAACTTTCCCAGCAGAAGCAACCACTTTTGCATTTTTTGGGGTTGGTGAGGAAGGAGATTTCCACACTGAGCTTTGCTGTTTGCTCTCAGGATCAAAATGATGTAGCCAAGTTTCATCAGCAGTGATTACGTTTGAAAGAAACTCCGGATCTTCATCTAATATCAACTTTAACTGTATATTACCTCCATTGCAGCGGTAGGCGATACTGAACATGTCTGAACTTGCCTGGTTCTCACAGGCGGGAAGCAGGAGTACCAACAATGAAACTACTACGGCGAGTTTGTTTTACATTAAATTAACAGAATATAATAAGATTGAATTTTTGTGCGAAAAATTATGACTGTAAAAAATTATGATCATTCTTTATTGAACAGACCTCGTACTTTCCATTTCTGGACCATTGCTTCAGAATCAAGCTTTAGACACAGCAAGAAAATTAGGCAAAGACAATTTCAGTTTCAACCATCGGCAAATCACAGTTTTGAATGCTGTATGTGGTGAAGCAACTGATGTTGATATGCAGAGAGTTTCAGATTGGAAAGGCAAAATTGAAAACACACAGAGAAACTAGGCGATAAACTGCAATTATTGTATATAAGTTGAAAATATAGTACATAATACAACTTATTGTTTACACTTCACTATAAACCTGTGCGACCTTTGTATTCAAACGCAACCTTCTGTAATACTGAAACCTGTGTAAATGGAAAGTAAATATTGGAACGATCACGTTCCGTTTTAGAGAGGTTTTACTGTATAACAGGGTGTATAGGATCTGTAGCGTTTCTAGAGTATATAAGCAGCTTAAACTATGGAATCAATTTTTATTGTTTACATGGCTTTACAGGTCAGAGGGTTCAACCTTGATGAAGGTCTTGAAGATCCATAAGTTTATCATGGAACCTCACATGGTTTGCCTGGTCGTAGTAAATAGCCAACGCCGAGAAAGCTACTGTTGTTTATTCGATTTTATTAGCTTATTAAGTGTTGCGTGAATCCCTTCTGGTAGTGATATTAGTATTCACTTTTCAAGTTGTGTGGAAGATGGTAAAGGAGAATAAAAGAAAAGGGACTATTAGATGAAAGCACAATGAAAATGATGTAGAATTTATTATGGTTGTCTGAACATTTATGTCAATAGAGGTAATTAGACCTGGATGTCAAATTTGATCCATAACGCGTAATAATTTGAGGAAAAATATCCAGAAAATAAGAACGATCAGATGTGTTCGACTCTGTACCTTCCTGAAAACCGAACTATTTCCCTTAATCGTAAGGAAACCGTCGGCCAGGATGGCGCTGCTTCCATTATTTACAGACTAGGGACGACAAATACTATCTCTCAGAACTATATTTGCAGTATTCAGCTGTAATGCAAGCCAGAGCTCACTTGTTTCTAAGTGCACCGTTCGGAAGGAAGCTAAAATATTATCTGTTTCGAATTGTAAAGTTTACGTTGCTCACAGACGCTGTTTTCAAATCGTGGTGTATGACCCACCCATGTACGATGGTAACAAGAGGTGTCTAAAAGCACTGGAACAGGTTGTATGCGAGCTCCAGCCTGAGCTCAAACCCATGCCTAGAGAAGCGTTAATATATGTATTAATAATACTATCAGTATAGAATATTAATTTCTGTCTTTTTATACATATTTTAATGCACTCAATTATGAACTGTTTATGAAGATAGAAGATAGAATTCAGTATTCAACCTGTGTAATACAATTATGTTTTAAATATTCAATTACTTACGTAACATTTATATTTCTGCGCTAAAAAGAAAAGAATCACGAAAAGATTGTGGTATTTTCCACAATCAACTGCCTTATTATTTATTTTATTTGTTTCAGTTATAATTACAAGGTGCCTACAAGGTGCCATGCCATGCCATGTGGTGCTGGCTGGCTGTATATAGCCAGAAGGTTTTTGCTGCGTGCCCACCCGTTAAGGGTTTTACCGCAGGTAAGGTATAGATTTCGGGATGTTGTAGGGTGAGATGTGGGTTTTTAGATTGATGTTGGTTATGAGGTTACAAGATGTACCTGGGGGTTGAAGGACAGGATGCAATGCCTTGCACCCTGGTGTTTTTATTTATTTTTACTTTGGGGAATAATTTTGATGCCAAGCAGCTTGGAAGGATTATGTGGAGCTCAGCTGTAGCTGCTGTTCGGATTAGCTCCTGGGTTATCTCGGATTCCTGCAAGCCATGCGGGGTAACCGGTGCTGTCTAGAACGGCATCTAGTGGGGTCATAATGTCCCAAGGACCTCACAAGGGCGCTTCTGTGGTTGGGTAAACTTGCGTATAATTTTGATGCCCGGCGTCTAATTTCATCCTCCACGTATGGAAGACTCGAGGCCTCGTGGAGCAACCTGGTAGGAAAATAACATCCCACAGAATATATAGACCTAAGTCCTCTATTCTGTGCACGTTGGAGCCATGCTAGCCAGCTGTCTGATTGGCAGCGACGAGAGTAAGGACTTTCTGATACTTAAAATGGTGACGCTTTCATTGCAAGAACAGTGTGTAAACATTCGTTTTCTCCATTTTCGTGGCGTGACACATATTGAAATTCATCGCCAGTTGAGTGAGGCATGTGGTGTGATTTTTGTTGTTGTAATTTACGT
Organism: Mantis religiosa; assembly: GCA_030765055.1. Classification (NCBI taxonomy): domain Eukaryota; kingdom Metazoa; phylum Arthropoda; class Insecta; order Mantodea; family Mantidae; genus Mantis; species Mantis religiosa. The sequence continues at coordinate 39,229,385 of CM060953.1, forward strand.
CCTGCAACGTTAAGTCATATCGGACGGTGAATGAATTGGGTGAAATGATGCTCGAATGAGTCCAAGGTCCACGGAGCCTAGAGTTCCCTGACATCTGTCTTGAAGGACAAGGGAAAACCCCGGATAAAACCTTATCCAGGTAACTCACCCTGACCGAGATTCGAATCCGGGACCTCTTGACTGTGAGGCAGACACGCTTCCATCTACGCTACCGAGGCGGGCATGTGGTGATGGTACCATGGATGTGTCTAATGTGCGTTCCTGGGTGCGACAGTTCAATGAAAGCAGAACATCGTGTGACAACAAACCAAGACTGTTGCAGACATCTCCTCCAAAATTGGCATTTCCGTGGAAACTGTGCACACAATCCTACATGTAGATCTGAAAAAGCTCAATCGGCGATCATCCAAAACAACGTTCTCCACTCACTGGATCATATCGTCAGACCGGCTTGTGCTAGGCCGTGGCGAGGCGAGGCAATAAAACAACGATAATAAAATTCATAATAAATCTGACCCACTTTTAAACTTCAATATCGTAATATAGCAGTTCAATTGCATGCGAACTTGGCCGAGGTAAGAGGAATGAAACATAAACTTTTCTTCTATGAGTAAATTAAATTAAATTAAATTTTATTTAAATATTCACAATGGAAAGCTGAAAACGAAATGTTATATACAAATAATTTAGGCAATTTAAATTTTAAGTAATAGGTGACAAATGCCTGGTTTACATATAAAAGTTTTCATCGTATTATATTTTGATAGGCAGATCATTTCCCTCGCTGCGGGAGTAACGTCTATTCCTAATCCAAAGGGTTGCAGTTCGAAACACTGGAGAGAATGGTTTGAATAAGGCTTTATTAAAGAGAACAAATAAATCGGTAACTACTACTCTATGGAACCATTTCTTTCATTCAGGTACACACTTCAATATATATATATATATATATATATATATATATATATATCCCATTTATAGCTCGCCTTTAACTCCAATGGTCATATCGGCGGCCATTCTCCTTTGGAACATATCGAAGGTGTTAACTCGTATACGTTAGGTTTTAATCATTAGATCACGTACACATTCTTACTCTCATTCATACTTCCAGACTTTGGGGAAGATGAATTATCTTGGTCGGAGGAAAATCCCCTCCCCACCCCACCCCACCGCCGGGAATCGAACCCGGGAACTCTAGCACGGCAGGGAGGTGTTCTACCGACTGTGCATTTCAATATTATTTACCCCTAAAACAAAAGAGCAACACGACAGCAAGAAAACCTATGCATGTCTTGAGGACGGTGTAGTGAATCGTTCGAAAAACATTACATCAGCGACGAATTCCGCCTGAGTCGACCTACAGGCGAGTGAATAAAAATATCGAAGCCTGCGTCAAATGATTGAAGGAGATAACAGCCTTGGCAGCGGTCTTAAGTCAACAAGAAAATTCCACCTTGGTGCCAGCTGTGAGTTTGATTGAACTGTGTAGACAAAACATGCTTAAAGAATTTGAACACGTCTGATATTACGTTTCTGACATTTGTATTGACAATTGCCGAGTCAGTAAATCGACAGTTTAAACTTTTAGGCAGTGATAAGGTGTGTATAAAAGCTTTCTTTAATCACCTTACATTATCCACAATGCATTTTTGGTAACAAAGTTATAAAGGGACAAAGAATCACAAATAATCCAGAGTTGCATTTAATAATTTCTAAATCCATCCTGATTAATATTTGGGAAAGACTAACTTACGAAAGAAGAAAAAAGCTATGAGATAGGCTTTAGACCTTTTGTGGAAGTTCTGGATCATCATAGGGTTTCCAGGTTAGCACAAAGTCACATAAAATTTAATTAAAATGTAAGGAATGCACACGCTATTTGCAGAAAACTCAAGATACACAATTACTTTTTCATATCAGTATCTAAATAGAACATTCCAAGTGGTTTTGAGAAAATAAAAATTTAGATCATTGTTTTCAAGTGAAGAGTAGCTTCAATTTAAAGTACCAATGCTTTTGGATATTATTAATTTTCAAAAAGCTGCTTCCCATAAAAGTAAAATTGGAAAATTTAAATTACAGCATAAACGGAATATTGTTTGTAACAGATGAAAATATTCGGTGAACCGTTCACTTAAGAGTAGTTCAGTACTACACTAAATGAATTAAAAACTAAATCATGGTATAGCGCTTGGGTTATATTAAAAATGACACATATCAAGAAGCACTTTTATCTTTCAAAAGAATGTGCGCAGAAAGTAAAAATTTGAATAGAAAACAAATATTTATATTACTATTTTAACTTATTTCCAGGTATCTTATAAGGTCTCTGGAAAGCACAAAAGATTATATAATTCATAGAGGGCCTTGAATTTGTTTACTTTTCCTTGCACCTGTATAGTAGAAGAAGGACGGCTCGCATTCTTCCAAAAATTCAATAACCAGATTAATCCAAAATGCATGCTTAGAATTCCACTAAAACCAAAAAAGCATTTTTAGAAAAATATACGCACAAGGATGAACAGTTTAATTAAAAAATTAAACGTATAAATATAAGTTTTTGTGCTCAGTATTTTGCAAGGATGTAAAATGAAATTTTTCACGGTAATAAACCACTTGGACTGACATATGTTTACGATGCTTTTTTGCCTTTCAGAAATAACTAAAGAATTTAGACTAAAATGCTTCAATATGATCAATGCATCATTAATAAAACGTATAGATTAGATTTATTTGCGTTCAGTGGGTTTACTTGTAGCCAGAAAAGGCTGTGAACATTGAACATGTCCAGAGGTATAAAGTTTAATAGCATATATATGTACAAAAGTTAACATAAAACACATATTATAGTACACAGGCAGTATGAACAACAATATGGAAAACAAAGCAGGGATAATTATATATGATACAAAATGAAACACTTTTTAAACCAGCTTTCACTTGGCTTATGCCAGTACGTCTCAACCTTTTTTCAATGGATACCATTCTTGTTATTTATTAAATACATATAGATTAAAAATAAACTTTCAGCTTGCATCAAATATTTATAAGTAATGATTTGTCATTGGAATAGTTCGATACTACTTACAGAGCTACAGAAGCATTATCAGGATAATTTGTCATTCAGATAATGTTGTACAGAATAAAAAGATTTTGAGCAAAGGTACTCTCTAACAGCTTTTTTAAAAGCACCGAAATTATCAACTTTTTCTTTAAGAACATTAGGAATTTCGCCAAATATTTTGATAGATTCATAATGCACACCTTTTTGGAAGCAAGAAAGTTTAGCACTGGGATAATGGATATTATACTTTTGTCTAGTGTTTATTTTGTGAATTACATTATTTTTTGCAAATAAGGCACGATTGCATACAAAGAATTTTAGGATCAAGAATATATACATGCAAGGAAGCGTTAATATCTTCAATCTTGTAAAAAGATCTTTACAGGAGCATCTGTTATGGGTGTTAGTAATGATTCTTATAACCTTCTTTTGCATAAGAAATATTTTTTTACTTCCTACTGAGTTTCCACCAAATAATATTCCATATTCCATAATAGAGTTAAAGTATGCATAATATACTAATTTAAGTGTGTCAATAGAACTCACATTAACCAGCTCTCGGATAGCATAACAGGCAGAGCTGAGTTTAGGTAGGATATAATTTATGCGAGCTTTCCAATCTAAACATCTATCCACTTGAAGGCCCAGAAATTTTATGCTGTCAATTTCTTCTAGTAACATATCATTAATCCCGATTTCTATTTCAGTATGTGATGTACGACGGGCTATAAATTTGACCACTTTTTTTTTGTCTAGATTCACAGATAATTTGTTCGCTTTAAACCAGCATGACATACAGTTCAAAACATAATTCATTTTAATTATGCACTCGTTTAAATTTGTACTGGTCACCAGGACACTAATGTCATCAGCGAAAAGAACTGTACTTGCAATGTACTTTATATAAAGTGAGAGGTTATTTATATAGATCAGAAATAATAAAGGTCCTAACACGGAACCTTTGGGTACTCCATGAGTTACTACTTTCTAGTTCGAAGTTTGTTTTTCATAACCAATATCACTGACAGCTACTTTAACACTCTGTTTTCTTTCATTTAGATATGATACAAACCATCTTAAATGTTCATTTTTAGCCCATAGAATTCCAATGTTGCCATAAGAATGTCATGATTAACACAATCAAAAGCCTTTGCTAGATCACAAAAAATTCCACCTACATGTCTTTTATCATTTAAGGCAGTCAACACTTGATGTGTAAGTTTGTAAGTGGCATTATTAGTCGATATTCCCTTTCTGAATCCAAACTGATCACTGACAAGTATGTTGTTACATTCAAGGTGTTTATACAGTCTGGTGAACATTACTTTTTCAAGAACTTTTGAAAAAATTGGCAAGAGAGATATTGGTCTATAATTTGAAACATTATTGCGTTCGCCTGTTTTGAAAAGAGGTTTAATAACTGAGTATTTCATTCTGACAGGAAAATACCAGTCCCTAGCGAAACATTACATAAAAAACTAAGGGGAATGCTAATTTGTAAGGAGCAAGATTTTAGGATTTTTGTAGTTACTTCATCATAACCAGAAGAATTCTTCATTTTTAAAGAGTCAATAATTTTATTTATTTCGGAAGGTGTAAGCAATATGGAATACAAGGCAGGGATAATTATGTATGATACAAAATCACTTTTTTTAGTCAACTTTCACTTGGCTTTTGACAGTACGTGTCAACCTTTTTACAATGGATAGCATTTATTGTAATTTATTCAATACATATACATTAAAATAGTTTTTTCAACAGGCATCTCAAAGGTTTATTGGCAATGATTCGTCACTGGAATGGTTAGATTCTGCTTACATAAGCATTATCAGGATAATTTGTCGTTCAGATAAACTTGAACGGAATAAAATGATTTTGAGCATAGGTACTGTGTAGCAGGATTTTTAAAATCACTGAAATTATCAAATTCTTTTTTTAAAATCATTAGGAAGAGCGCCAAATATTTTGATGTTTTCATAACGCACATTTTTCTGGAAGCAAGGAAGTTTTTCACTGGGATAATGGTTGTTATACTTTTGTTTTTTCTATGTATTACATTATTTGTTACAAATTAGGCCCGATTGCATAAAAAGAATTTTAAGAAATATATGCATGCAAGGAAGGGTTAATATCTTCAATGTTCTAAAATATCTTTACAATTTTTTTGTAGTAATTTACGTCATCCAACATTAAGTCATATCGGACCGTGAATGGAATGGGTGAAATTATGCCCAAATGAGCCCAGGGTCCATAGAGCTTAGAGTTACACGACATTCGTCTTTTAGAATAAGGGGAAACCCCGGAAAAACCTTACCCATGTAACTCACCCTGACCGAGATTAGAACTCGGGACCTCTTGAACGTGAGGCAGATATGCTACCATCGAGGCGGGCAAGATACTTGCAGGAGCGTGTGCTATGAATATCAATAATGATTCTTATAACCTCCTTTTTTAATAGAAATAATTTTTTACTTTCTACTGAGTCACCCCAAAATAATATTCCATATTCTATGGTAGACTTAAAGTATGCATAATACACTAATTTAATTATATCGATACAACTCACATAAATAGCTCTCGGATAGCCTAACAGGCAGAGCTGAGTTTAGGTAAGGTATACTTTATGTGAGCTTTCCAATCTAAACACCTGTCAACTTGAAGGTCCAGAAATTTCATGTTGTCAATTTCTTCTAACAACATATCATCAATCGCAATTTTTATCTGAGTGGGTGACGCACGAGTTATAAATTTGATAACTTTCTTGGTCTAGATTCACAGATTATGTCTTGAATTTTCTGTGTGCAGCTTGTACAGTCCCCTTCATGCTAAATGAACGTTGCATAACTTTGTTTAATTGAGCAGTCGTTAAAGATAGCTTAAACTTACTACAGGAAAAAGTCATTTATGTGAAGCATTTGTTTCCGTCGTCCATTCGTTTGTTTGTACTTCCCCAAGTACGTCATCTGTGGAGCATGCTTCAATCGTTGCAATTCTTTTTTCTTTCCATTTTTTGCCGTGACTAAACATTTGAATGCTGTTTACGTGTAGTTTATGTAAGCACTTAATGCTTAATTTGAACTCATTCCTGGACAAAAAGATATTTTGAATAATCTAATGGGAATATAAAAATATTTTGAAAACCATATCAAAGGCAATGGACATATGTGTATTTATCATGCATAGAGAAAATCGTGTCAAAAATTGTATCTGACTTATCTTGTTTAGCCAATTACAGTTGTTAAATGATATATCTAATGCCCATAAAAGTATGACCATTATAGTAATCGATAGAATTTAAAAGACATTTAAAATTGGCCAATTCTCTTAATATTTTCATTTGTTTCTTTTTTTTTTCAAAACATCTGCCTCTATTATTCTTACGAAAGCTTAAATTTCTATTTATTTCACATTAATCGTGATAACACATTTTATTGAAGGTGCAAGGATCATAAAGGAGACTGAGTCGAAAGTAGATAATTAAAAACCGCATCGCCTTAAGCTCAGGTTTTCATATCGCGAGAAACAATGAGTAGCAACAGCATTTTAACATATGACAAAACATTAAACAGTTAAAACCAATAACAAAATACCTGGGAATGGCTAATGCCCCAAAACATGTCTTTTGAAATAAATTATGTATTTCAAAGAGATCTACATTTATTGCTTCTTGTACAGAACCATACAAAATTATTTCCGGAAGAAGAGGCATCGCAAGTTATTCTCAGAAAATTCAGGCTATATATGTTATTTTCCATGTATCTGTTACACATATCCTATTCATAATCATTAGAGAAATTTTGAAAAAAAAACAACTTTCATGTCCAGGGTAGCTTTGGATGGGGAATTCTTAACTCAGCTCTGGAAGGTGCTAATCTTTTTTATTATTTGTAAGGCATTTTGTATGGATTATACAGACACACAGCTTCTTCCAAAATGCTCCTTCGGGAGTGTAAGGACTTTAAAATATGCATTTCTGTTAAAATGTCCACATAGAATTTCTAGGTGGTATTCAATGCATTCTCTAGCGACCAGGTACCTGGTAAAAAGAAATTGTGAGGGTCAAGTATATCACAGAGGGGGTCAACTCGTGCGCTATGTGACACATATTAGGGCTACCTTGGACGGGATGAAGTGAAGAGATCGCAGCAGGGTACAGGCCACAGAGACTTTCGGAAGTCTCTAACAGTGCCTAGCTGGAAGACCGTTCCAACCCGTTCTTCCAAGCAGCCCTCTCCTGTTACTTGTAAGAAACATCCGTGCCAACTCTTAGACACCGCCCATTGCCAGGAAAACTGGTCCCTCCGGGCTTAAAGTAGGGATGTACATAAACAGTGCTGTCGGTATCACTCCGCCAATAAACACGTCTTGATGTTCTCGATGGTCAGCTGTTAACGTCTGACTTTTATGTTTCATTGAAGCTCAAGTTTAAATGTTTTGGAAGTTAATTGCATTATTTTATTCGCTCTAAAAGTGTACAGATGTATTATTTTATCTTGACAGGAATCCTGTGCGGTAGGGATGAGTAGCAACTGTGGTGAGGATAGTGCACCTATTGCCACAATGCGTCACACGCGTACGATTACGAGAGGGGAGGGCGGTGCATAAGGTGTCTAAAAACAAATTTCATTCTCGAAGCCAGTTTTGCAGCTCTTATAAACTAAGTTGTAATTCTTAGTATGGTAGTAATCTCCACGCTTTTGTTGGATCTTAAATAATACATAGGCATTTGGAACAAAACCCTGTTCTCCTCCAGCAGGCATGATAAACAACTGTCGGCCTTTCAATATCGCTGCAGAGTCCCTGTAACGAATTTCACTCCAGGCATGTGGTCCAGTATGTGCTGTATTCATATAAGTTTCATCCATATAAACTATATAAACTTCACTTCAATATCTCCGAATATTTCGTAAATACTTAAGCCTTTTTGCATGTATGGTGCGATGTTCGATTAAAATTTGTCTGTCATGCATAGTGTTTTTTTTTTTTTTTTTTTCAAATAATCTTAGCTTCAAAAGAACTCTTCTTAATGTTCAAACACTGCCTTGGAATTCAGTAGAATTTTATAGCTTCATAAGCAATTTCTTCAAAGTTGGTCTTTGTTTTTTCTGTGCTTTAAAAATTATTCATAGTTCGCCTAACTACTTCTGAATTAAAACATCCAAATTAGATTTTGTGCATGTACTTAATCTTTGTTTACTGGGCAGAGGGAAGGACGTTGTTGCACTAGCACCAATAGTTTTTCTTTCCTTAATAACTCTCCTAAACTGCTTTCAGACACAACTGTTGCCTCAGATACCCTTCCCCAGATTTTTATAGCTGACCCAGACCATTGTTCCTTTTTTATAAATCTATGGATATTGGTTATTACTTCTAGTGTTTTTAAATGTAGCACTTTATTTCCTAATGTGCTGCTAGGAGGCGTCATTTATAAATGCTCTCTTGGAACCAGGAGACAAGCACATTTTGAAACAAGCTGTAGTGTTACCGAGTAGCTCTGCACGTGTTTAGTTGCTCACAACTGGTACGCAACTGACCTGCCCTCCCCTCCAGTTGCAACCGTTCTGAGGTGGACTCCTCCAGATACCACTGCGCATCGCTCTGCACTTTTCAAGATAAAAAAATACATCTGTACTGCGGTGTAATGTTGACATCTGTACGCACTTTAAAACCGCATAGAGTACAAAAGCACAACTGAAAAATAGCATTCTCCTACCACAAGAGAAACACACCAAAAAGTCATATACATTTAAAAATAAATACAACAAAAGTCACAATAGAAAACAACGTCCTTAACATGTACGATGTCTGAAAAGCATTCAAGTTTTAATAAGTAATAGCAAACAGTGTTGCATGTTAAAGAGCGGATGCTTCTCTCCCAGCGTACTCTAAACTTCCTGTCTGTATAAATCTCAACTGAGTTTCGCGAAGCTGTTCCCACTAAATGTAAACTGCAGTTTATTCGCATTAAGAACTTCCCACGTGCCTGAGGGGAACAGCTATATAAAGACGAATCGTGTACTCAGCACTGATTATAACCAATTACATCTCATAAGTGTACAACTTACTACCCAGACAACATCCGCGCAATTGACCTGAGAAGATCTGCATCCGTTCAAATTGTGCCATGCTCATGACCACAAGTCTTCCTCTTCTTCAGACATAGGCAATCAAGTACCTGTTCTTCCGTTAGGATATTATTGCATTATTTATATAGTACAGCGGTGAGCACAACAGGGCTCGCGAGCCTCATGCGGCTCTTGACGTCAAGCTTACAGTCAGATGAATAAATGAATGACTTTCTGTATTTCCTTTAAGCATATATATGACTAAAATTACATGAACATTTTAAAAAATCACCTTTTCCTCTTTTTAATCTATAAAATAGTGTAAGCCTTCCTGAATCCAAAGAATGCTTCGATAGCATCCACAAGCTACTTTTAAATGCTCTAATCTAATTTGAAAGTTACATAAATGCTAGTGCTACATATAAATTCTAATTATTTATCCTTGTTTACCCGCTATTGAAAATGTCAGCATTTTTCATCATTTAAGATGCTCCTTGCGTCGAACTTTTGGTGTTAGACAAATGAAAACTGCTACATACGTTCATAGAGACGTAGTGAATAGAAATTGCCCTGGATTTTATTGTGGGATACATTTTAAGAACACTTTCTGTACTTCAAAGCACAAATATTTCAAATGTTGGTCAAAAAAGCCATATTCATAGCTTTAAACATTTCTGGAGCCTAAAGTTATTGGGACACCGAATAACCTAGGGCAAATTCAAAATATGGATGTGTTGGAAACCTGTTGTTAAAATATTAGACCAAAATTTAAGCTATTTTGTCACAAGAGACATTTTAGGTGATGTAACCAAAAATACATAAATTTGACTATATTTTCCAAACTATCAAAGGAAATGTACATATTTTGGGCTGTATCATACTTGCACATAGTTACATCTGTGGCATAAATCTTTAAAAGCTAGCGTTATCAATTCAGGGTTTCAAATTTTTAGTCATAGGTATTAAGTGGAACATAGGGCCTGTTGAACCACGTAACATCGGGGCCCGTAGCCAACGGGTTGATGATCAGAGGTTTCCTGATCAGAAAGATTCCGGGATGAGTGATCAGCCGAACGGCAGAAGTGAAAGTACGAGAGAGATGAGATGATAGGAAAGATGATAATTAAGCAATCCATGGAATGCTGGTGGAGAAAACCCGGGGAAAGACCCAACCCAGCGTCATGTTTTTCACCACAAATCTCATTTTGCGGTCGCCTGAGATCGAACCCGGGCCGCCTTCGTGAGAGTCAAGCAATCTAATCACTCAGCCATAGCACGGTATTTGAGTAAGATTAATTAATATAATTAACGGAAACTAAAAACACCCTAAAGCCTTAGGAAAAAGGAAAATTTTTGCCTGAACAACCTTCAGTGATTTCAGACTTAGCTTCTCTCTCTCTCTCTCTCTCTCTCTCTCTCTCTCTCTCTCTCTCTCTCTCTCTCTCTCTCTCTCTCTCTCTCTCTTTCTCTTCTTTATAGAGATATGGTGTGGCCAGCATTTACACACGCGAAACACATATTTACAGGGAAGAGAAAAACTTATTTCTGATTTGGCCCAGACTGTATTTAACTTTCACAGCAAGTTAAAACTTCTGACTAAAATATTTGCTCACTTCAAATGTTTGAAGAAAATTACTGAAGCCTTCCTGACGTTCAGGTGGAAACTGAAGATTACTTGAGTAACATGTCGGGCCTTGCTGATTTAATGATTTAAGATCCTTAAACCTTCATTTTCATTCTTGGAAAATCCTTTTGCTGTTGATGTAGTGGGCGATGTCTGTCCTGTTTCAGCAGCTGAGCCACTAGAAATACAAGAGGACGAAGGACTAAGGACTCAAACGAAGTGGTGTATCTATCATCAAATTTCTGAGAATGTTCCAGAAGAAATATACCTACTAGCAAATCATAGATACTTACTTCAATCTTTGGGACTACTTATGTGAGTGAATCGTCCTGCGCCGTGGCGTAGCGGGCTGAGGCAGCATGCCTTGGTCCCTGGCCACGGAAAGCGGCCCGGGTTCAATCCTAACCATGGGGTGCGGATTTTAGGTCCCGGGTATAGGACCAGTGCCCACTCAACATCATGAGGAAATTGAGGAGCTTACGCTAGGTAAACGGCCCTGATCACAAAAACCAACTTTCTGGCTGGGGGATGTCGAGATGCTGACCACATCTACTTCCCGTATCAGTTGGATGATCGCCCACCTCTGCCGTGCGTAAGTGAGCGTGAGGCCGGCAGTCGGGTTGGTAGGCCTTGGCCCTCTAAGGGCTGTCGCGTTAGTGGTTAACTTTTTATGTGAGTGAATTACTAACTCAGCGCTAAAATTCATTAAATCTAAATATCGATCTGAATTGATGAACATTTAAGTGAACTTGTACGAACCGCGCTTACCAATTACCTGCCAGATTCCTAAAAACAGCAAAAGTGAGCATTCGAAAAGGCACTTCTCAAAAGAAAATTTCATTCCTTCGTATGCACCTGAACATAATGTTCTATGTATTGCAAAAAATAAATGTTCCTTCATTTGCTAGAACATTAAAAATGTCTTGATTTTATAAAACATTTTATAAACATCTCTTACAATATGCCCTCATAAATTTGCAACTCCTAAAAGTAAGGTTAGTAGCCCCCTGGTATTCTTTCAACATGTTATTTCCACTTTTGTTTGAAATCTTTTAAATTTACATTTATATTAAAAATTCCCAACTCTTCTCTAATGCTTTCATTTGTTATTAGATACCTCTTTGTACATCACTTCACACGTCTTAAAAATTTCATTTTGAAGCCTGTATTTTACTTCGTTACATTTTAATTATTGTACAAGTCTCACTTCCGTATGCTAGGTACAGCATTAACTTTGTAAAAGATTTAATTTTGTTTCTTTGCGTTTATTTCTAAATCTGCTATTAATTGCTCCACACACTCTTTGAAATTTGCATGTTTTATTGACCAGATCATATTCTTTATCATAAGCAACATCCCATCCCAGGTAGTAAATGTCTCACTGCAACGATTATTTACATTATTTTTGTCCTGATAGGTTCCTTCCCTATGCCTGCCATTATTTTGTTTTCATAAAATAAATTTTCATACTATATAGTTCACAAATTTCATTAATTTAAAAATATATTTTTTTACAGTAAAGACTCACTGTTTTGAATAGCAACCAAATCGTCAGGAAAGAATAATTTATTTAAAAAGTTGTTATTTCTACTTTTACTACTTGCTTCCATTTCCTCACTAGATTGTCAGTATAAATACTAAAAACTGTAGGTGATAAAATACTTTTTGCGGAAGTTTTATCATTGTTCCTCACATATTTATTTTAGTTTGAAAGTAGAAGTACGAGGGTTTGCTAAGTCCTGGGCCTCACATAGAGATGGTGCCACTGGATCAGTTTGACTAATAGCATCATAAGGTTAACTCTAGACTAGCTTGTATCCATAGTTACAGGTCTATAGCTTGTTTAGTTTTTGAATGACAAAATTTCAAACATGACAAGTGTAGAGGTTTCGCGAAAATGGAGGATTCCGAAGAGCAGTGATTAAAAACTTTCATTTGAAAGACTTAACACCTAAATAAATCAAGAAAGAAATGGAAAATACATTGAAAGATTCTGTCCCTTCATATACAATGATTAAAAGGTGGGTTGTAGAGTTTAAAATGGAACATACGAGCACTAGTGATGAACCTTGCTCTGGACGCACTGTAGAAGTCAAAACTCCAGAGATCATTGAAACAGTTCATCGTTTAGTACTGGAAGACCACAGATTACAGTTGTTTGAGATAGCAGAGGCTGTAAACATATCAAAAGAATGTGCAGGTAATATTTGGGCTTTCACAAGGTCTGTGTAAGATAGGTGTCACGTTTGTATACACCTGATCAAAAGTTACAAAGGAAAACCGCTTCTCTTAAGAATTTGGAGCTCCAACGTAAACATTCCTTGAAAGACGGCTTATTAATATGGATAAAACTTACATACATCACTACAATTCAGAGAGTAAATCAGTCAAAACAGTGGATTGTGTCAGGTGAACCAACTCCAAGAAAGGCAAAGACAATTTTGTCAGCTAACAAGGTTATGGCAAGTGTTTTCTGGGATGCACAAGGAATTATTTTTATTGATTACTTGGAAAAGGGTAAACGTATCACCGGTGACTACTACGCAAGCTTACTGATTCTTCACGACAATGCTCCGGCCCATCGTTCAGTCACTGCAATGGGGAAAATGTGCGAATTTAAGTTCGAATTGTTTCGCCAGATCTAGCACCCAGTGACTACCACCTGTTCCCGCAGCTCAAGAAATTTCTTGGAGGACGAAGATTTTACAGCAACAATGACGTCATTGATGCGATAAACAGCTATTTTGAGGATCATGATAAATGACATTACAGAGATGACTTAATTTTTTTTATTTTTTGTATTTTACGTCCTCCAACGTTAAGTCATATCGGACGATGAATGATATTGGTGAAATGATTCTCAAATGAGCCAGGGTCCATAGAGCTTAGAGCTACCCGACATTCCTCCTTCAGGATAAGGGAAAACTCTGGAAAAACCTTATCCAGGTAACTCACCCTGACCGAGATTCGAACTCGGGACCTCTTGAGCTTGAGGCCGACACGCTACCACCACGCTAGCGAGGCGGGCAATGATTTAATTAAATTAGAACACAGATATTACAAATATATCAGCCTTTCTGGAGATTATGTTGAGAATTAATGACAAAAACTGAGGCCCGAGACTTATGAGCCGAACCCTCGTATTGTATAATTCTTAAATCTTTCAAAGAAAACCACCATAGGCATCAGCTATATGCATAATTAAACTGTAACCACATTTTTTACGTAATTTTAAGGTTAATGGACTATTTGGCCACGGAAAATTTTGCCATGGGTTGGCTTCTGTATGTACAATCTAACTGCTTTCTTCATGGCGTCCAAAATAAAAACTTATTCATATTTTAGAAAACATATTTCTCTTCAGTTAGAGTTTGAAATGAAAGCAAATGAATGTCTTTTCATTTTCCAAAGAACTACAAATTCAAACATTTTGCAGTTTTGTTCGCTGTCATTCACCAAAACTATTCGATGTCTACACAAAGTTCCCTGTGTCTAATGATGTGTTAAATAACATGACTGACCAGACACTGCTTTATGGACGTGCCAGCCAGCCTTCATGTTTGTGTGCCATCCAAGAGCCTTCGTAATATGCTGTCGTTGGCCAGCCATTCCTGTCCGTTATTTAATTTACAGAGGGCTGCCCTTGAGGCTCACCTAGAGAGCGGTGTCAATGCCAAGTCCACACAAAACAAGACAAAATACTACGCACTATTTTAAGCAGCACACCTGTCACAGTTGCTATGCACACCAACCAGATGAAGAAATGTCTGCACGCCTGCTCTTTGCTCTTTTATAAACACAGCTGTCAATAGAAATACATATCTATTTCCCTTTTTAGGAAAATGATGCTGAGCTAGATACATATCTTAGTTACTATAGATTCTCATTGGAGATTAAAAAAAAAAAAATTTCTCTTTAAACTTTAAAGATTCCAGAAGCTAACCTAATGGAAAGAAAATCCTCAATTAATATAAATATACAAGCCATATTACACTTAATTGTTCTGCCGTTCAACAAAAGTTTAATTTTATATTACTTTTTTTAATTGCATCGATTTTCAATTTTTTCACATGCTCTGTTGACAAAATAGTTTTGTCGTGCGTAGCAACCTAAACACTGGTTTTAACCACAGTAGTGAATTCTACTTAGAACAGATCTCAACAATGGTCTCGACTTTAAACTCAGATATTGACAGACGTAACTTCAGCAAGAACACTCATTCACTTGAGCAGAATATGCAGCAGGCTTCATATTCTAGGAACCTCATATATCTCTCAGAATTTGTTCTGTGTTATCTGTGACTTTATTCAGAAGAAATCTTATCAGAATTATATTTTTTCCAGAACGAATCAATTCCGATAGTGTGATACTTCGTGCAATACTTAGTCCTTTAGTTTAGAACTGCATGTATGTACTTGTTTTCAGATAGTGAGTCTGTGTCACTTTAATTCAATAGAGGTAAAGAATAGTTTACTTTAGAAAAAATATAGGATCATTTGAGATGAAAACTAATACACTGCGATCCATATAAAACTGAACCATTTGAATAGGCCATAACTTTCGAACCAATAATAGGACACACGTGCAACTTTAGGAGAATATAATACACAGTTGGGAGATTACATTACACTATTTACATTTCAGAGAAAATGTTGGAAGTGTCCTCCAACAGCGTATATACATGTTTGTACTGGTCTCGCCGTATTCTCTAAAGTTTTACGGAGAGTATCCTCGCCAACGTTACTTATTTCGGTTCGAAAGAATTCCTTGAGAACATCAATTGTGTGCGGCCTATTCTTGTACATTCTATTTTTTAGATACCCCTAAGAAAAGATCCGGTGAGGTTAGGTCAGGGCATCTGGAGGGCCACAGACCTTTTGAGATTATTCAATTATTAAAGAAACTGGTTACAAATTCTATGGTGTCATTAGATGTATGGCACGTTGCTCCATCTTGCTGGAAATAACCTTCTCTCAATTCGATATCATCTGCATAAAACTTCAGAGAATTTGGTGAGATGAGTGCAAACATGCATAGGTCACTTTCTTCTCGGGCAGCAAGCCAGGTAAAAAGACGATTAGATATTTATAAAATGTTATAACCACAAATGAAACACTCGATATAATAAAAATATATAAAAAGAGACAAAACACTATAAAAATTCGCATTACTGAACAAAAGACTTGTTTTCAGTAAATTAAATGCCAGGTCAGGAGATGGCGCGAGTATAGAAAATTGTGTAAGAAATGTATCTACTTAACTTGATTATCAAGCTGTATTGATCTTTACTTCTTAAATCGACGGATTTGCATTTTAAGGCCGCTTTCCAAGAGGAGCTGAACTGAAATCGAGCATCACGACTAAGCGTGCTCCTTTCAGAGCAAATCGCCAAAGTCTCCTTAATTCTCCACTCACAGTAACTGTTGCATTTTGCCAAGATGGTCGTCTCCCGAAAGTTGGCTCTATGGTCGTTATCAAAACAATGCTCTGCCAGCCCAGGCTTCTCAGGTTGCATTAAACGAATGCTCCCTTCATGTACGATTATTCTGGTAGCGATGGTACTTCCGGTTTGTCCTATATACGGTGTCCCACATTCACAGGGAATACGGTACACTCCTGGAACTTGTAAGCCCAGTTTGTCTTTCACCGGTCTCTAGAGATGTTTAATCTTCGGAGGTGGCTTGTGGATGGTCCTGATGATGCATTTGGGGAGAATTCTGCTGATTCTGCCGGATAGATTGCCGGTAAATGGGATGCAGGCTGTAGCGGTAGGCTTATCTGACGCTTGCTGTATTACATGCTTCTCTTTCCTAGCTTTGGTGATCGAGGCTTCAACGTCATATTCGAAGTAGCCGTTTTGACGGAAAGTGAGTCTCAGGTGCTGTAATTCTTGTTTCAAGTGGCTGGGATCAGAGATAGACAAAGCTCTGTTGGTCAGTGTATTGAGAACTCCCAGTCGTTGAGACTTATGATGGAAACTATGAGCGTTCAGATAGAGATCGGTGTATGTAGGCTTGCGGTATACAGCATGACCCAGTGTATCGTTGTTTTTTGAAACAAGAATGTCCAGGAATGGAAGAGTTCCATCCTTCTCCACTTCCATGGTAAACTGTATTTGAGGTCGAAGGCTGTTGAGATGCGCAAGAAAGCCAGGCAAAGTGTCTGATCCATGTGACCAAATTACAAAAGTGCCGTCCATGTGACGAATGTTTCATTTGTGGTTATAACATTTTATAAATATTGTAAATAAATAAATACATTGTGGGTTCGTGAAATTAAAAGTCCAGTTGCACAAACTCAAAAAGTTATTTATTTCCACCGAAGTACAGTTGGTTCACTTACAAATCAGAGCAGGATCACGTATCACACACAATTACGTAACACTCCAATTACGCAACACTCACAATTACGTACAACTCTCTATAGAGCTGACTAAAAACTCCTCTGATACACGTGCGCAGTCCTCCAGTCCGTTCGCTAGCACTGCGCTCTTCACGGCTGCTCGCCAAGAACTGAGAACTGAGAACCGCCTCAGTCGTCTAATGCGTCGCTTATATAGGCAGATCGCTGCGTATCGAAGCTTCGCGGCTCCGAACAATCATCTCGATTGTTCCAGACGTCAGGGGGAGGGGAAAGAGACGGTACAGTGGTTCGTGATACTTTTCTAGCCATCCCCTCGGTGAGCGCCACAAGATAAATGGGTAGGCATGGCCTGAATACCTCCTGTACCCCACCCAGCTGCCACTTGGTCGTGCCTTCCAATAATTGGGTGACAATATCCTGGTGATGGGAGAGATGCACACTCCCGAAACGTCGATATCTAATTGTCTTTTCACCTGGCTTGCTGCTCGAGAAGAAAGTGAGCATATTCGTCGCCAGGAAAGCTTCAGGTCTTATTTTTTCTGTATAGATGTTGTTGGAGGACTTACAACATCTTCTCTGAGATGTAAATAGTGTAATGTAATCTCCCAATTGTGTATTATATTATCCCAAAGTTGCACGTGTGTCTTATTATTGGTTCAAAAGTTATGACCTATTGAAATGGTTCAGATTTATATGGATCACACTATAGTATAACTAAATTTTAATATATGGACTGAAATTTAACGATCTCGAACCTGAAATATACAAGCAGTCTATACTGCAGTAATAGGGATAATACTGTATTGTTTAAAACACTTTAACTTTCTTATAATTTTGCAACAGATTTCGTAACAATTGGTTTGTTTTCATAAACCAGAACTAGAACAAGATGATCCCTACGAAGAAATTCTGATGCACACCTCCAAATGCCTGATGCCTGAGGCTTGCTGCATCAAGCAGGTCTTCTGAGTTAACCGAGGCGAGACTTTGTGTGTGATTCAAAACAGGGAAGGGTTTATTCAAGATCTCTTCCGTGCTACATGGAGTTAAGTATTGATAGTTTAGAATTTAGATGGTTCCATCAGGTGTAAATTCAAGAGGTCACATTCCTGTAATCACCTTGCTGGGATTTCAGAATTACACACAGCGTTTAAGCTTTCATGTCTCTGTTACAAGGGACTAAACTAGATTAGAGATTAGATAACTGGAATTATAAGTATACTGGAGGTGTGTCGACCTCGCTCAAGTTAGCCTAATGGAAATGGCGCATGCATTGTTCTTCAAAATACAATCCCTGAATGAGTGCCAAAGTTCTTGATCCAATGTGATAATTGTTTCCTCTCTTCTGTTATAGAAAGGGTAAACTTTATTCTGTAAGGAAAAGGCAATCAAATCGAATATGCAAGGCAATTTTTCATTCTCTTTGCACATGCTTACGGTAGATTAATCATCACAGATGTCTACTTTTCGTAGGTATTTCCGTAACTGACCATATTCCGAAACTAAGGCAAACGGCGAAATAACTGAAAAACGGAATAGGAAGCTCTTGTGGTGCACTCCTGATGGAGCCTCTTATACTGTAAGCAAAGTACATATGTACCATTTCCACTGCTGTCGGACTATTTTTATCTACCTTGTTACGAACACAAGTCATTAATCTTGATTTTGATTTCTAAAACGTCATCTGTGTAGCCGTTTCTCCGGCAGAAGAATTTCATGGCTGCCTTCCAAATTCCACGTCTAGCACTGAACGAGTTAGATCTTAGACATCATGACGTTTCCTGCTATGAATCAGCCGGGTTTAGTGCCATTTTGTGGAAAGTAAAACGTTTCTGGGATGCCATCAACTCCACTGCTGTCAGTGAACGTGTTCAAGGCTGAGAGGAAAATGTTGAACACAAATTTCAATTGTACTTTGCAATCATTTGACAACATTTTTGATAGATCATAATGAGGTGTACAGTAGATACCGAACACTACGGTTCGAATGTCAATCTAGAAGGAATTTCTAGAATCTCCAGTTAAAGAAATAAGTCGCTTTCGTACCGCTATAGAACTGCATTATTCGCTTTTCTACGTTCTTTCACAATAATAGGTTAGCTTTTAAAAAACTGATCTACGTCTATTAATGTTCATTCCAACGATAATCTCTTTGGTTACACGTTTTCTAATTTATATGTCACACTTTTCTACGTAATATAAATATAAAATATATTATTTAGGGTTTATACTTGATATATGTTAAAATTATTTAATTTAAGAGTAAAGTAAATAGCATATTTCTTATCAATTATCTGATTTCACAGTATATTGAACCTATTTTGAGTCTCTTTAAGTGCACGATTATGTATTGGGAGTTGTTACTGAAAACATTGGTACAAACAATTGAATATCACTGTCTAGACCACTCGCCTCTCACCAGTGTGAACCCAGATGAATCCCTGGGGACTACAATGTACGTGGAATTTGCGACGTCCGAACCGATTTTCTTCGGGTTGTGCGATCTTCCTCGCCATTCATTCATTCATTCATTCCCCACTGTTTTCTGAAAGTTGGATTTAGGAAACTTTGGGAATTAAAGTAGGCACATTAAGGAAACGTTTCTACAGGGAATTTTGTCTTAGTGCAGGGCTTCAAAGCATGTAAAATACTACATCACAAAGTAATGGTACAAATATTATTTAGCAATTATTCTTTTATATTAGTTTGAATTATTATCCGGTTTGAAAAAAGGGAATGCAAGTGGGGCTAGTATTAAAATTTTGTTTAATCCGTTTTCTTTCTGGGAATAACTGCAGCACATGAAGCTAAAAATGATAAGTTGTCAGACATTGGAGGACAACACCTCAAATTAGCCATTGTCAGGGATCCCAGACGTCATGATTTTACCGGGACCGTGCCGGATTTTAGCCTTTTTTGTTCAATTGTCCCGGTGTCCCGAAAAGTTTTATCCGGGACGCTAAATGTCCCAACTACTTAGAGGTTTATTAGTACTGAATAGTTTTGCATCTTAAATACACGAAATATCTCTAATTTTATTGCATTTGCATTCCTTGACATGGAGAAATATGTTGTTTTTTTTTTCATATAATCGGGTAAATAACAAAAGGGAAATATTTCGCAATTTGATTGTTATGTTGGTACCGAAGCTCATGTTTACCATCGGTGGAAGTTGTGTTATAGTTTCTACAGACGACTCGGATTGGCTTGTATCTCATTCTCTGTGCGTGCTTCCAAGGTGAACACGTGGATACTAAAGTTATTCGGTTTAATACGTTTCAACTATTACTGTGAAATAAATTAAGATGCCTAAGCGAAAGTATATACTTAATGATTCTTTTAAAGAGCAATTTCCATTTTTGTAGGAGAGTAGTATTGGTAGTACTGGATCTGGATCTACAGTCTGATGTTTAAAAGAAGATACGTGAAGGTCATTTGTTTCTCCACGTGAAGTTTTGCAATGTTGCCCAACAGCAAGCAGGAAGTAATGCAGATATCCCCTTTGTTTATCCCCTCAACACTTAAAAGATAAACAAGGGTTCGAGCTATCAGAGTATGTGATTCACCAGTGTAACCAATCTGGCAACCTTTGTTTACGTTACCATAGCAACGATATTCCCTTCTTACCCTTCGCGTCCCTTACTTGATGACCTTCACGTATCTTCTTTTAAAAATCAGACTGTAAAGTGGAGTTTAATTTCTGCCACAGTGTGTTCAGCGTCAGCCATGGAGGGAAATCTGATATCATGGATCATGTTCGATACAATAAGTTCAGCTAATGGTACTGTGCTAATATATTGTCACCCAATCATCGGAAGGCACGACCAACTGATGGCTGAGTGGGGGACAGGAGGCATTCAAGCCACGTCTAACCATTTATCTCGTGTCACTAACAAAGGGGATGGTTAGGAAAATGTCACTGGTCGCCGGCCGCCTCTTTTCCCTCCCCCTGACGTCTGGAACAGTCGGGATATTTCATCTAACCCCGAACCTTCTAGATAGGTCAGTTGGTCTTATATAAGCGACGCGCCGGGCTGGAAGAGAGTTCAGTTCTTGGCGAGCAGCCGTGAGGAGCGCCGTGCTAGTGAACGGACTGGAAGACTGTGTACGTGTATCAGAGGAGTTGTACGTAATTGTGAGTGTGGAATGGACCTGTGACAGACGCACTGGTGAATTGTAATTGTGTGCGCTACGTAACTCTATGTAATCGGCGAGTGTTCCAACTGTAATTCGGTGGAAATAAAGAACATTTTGAGTTTGTGCAATTGGACTTTTAATTTATCGAACCCACAAGTCACAATACGTGTTAATAATTATTTACCTTAGTTGTATATGTAACAGGTCTTTCGGTTGTCCGATAACATAATGTCAAAGTGTCCATGTTTTTTTTTTTTCATTTCAGAATCTGGGATACCCCAAGGTGGACCTTTTGGGTTTCTAAAATGTCCACTGGGAGAAAGCTCTAAGGGCGACCAGATCCTACGAAGCTGTGTGCTCTCAAGGATGGATCTCCTAAACATTTCAACATACACAAATCCTAACCCTGCCTTAGCTACCACTTCCTTGACTACCTTGACTTCCACCTGGAGGTCGTGGGTGAGGTCGAGATAGCCCCCGGAAAGAATTTGGCTCACCTCTAGGGAGGAATGTTTCTTTAGGTAGCGCAAATTCCACCGACCTACCGCAGAACGAAACACCATCATCTACTTCTACCATCTAGAAATAGACAAAAAGAAAACGATGTACAGGAAGTTCGTGGCAACCGACAATCACGCTGAAAACGGTGGAAAGGGGGCGGGGACGTCCGATTCGACGTTTGAAACCAAGAACATATGAAACGTAGTTATATAGCAAGTTATTTAAGAAAACATTATCCAAAAGTAAATATCGATAAAATAGGAAAGTAAATAGAAGGGAAAATGTCAGATGTAATAAATAAAACACGAGAGTTAAAAAAACCATTACATTCCAAATATAAAAATAATAGAAACGTGTTATTTCTGACATTGCTTGCGTTAGAGATATGTCATCTTACATCCAAGTTGGCGTTTGTCACTTTGTTGGAACATGATGTCAGTGGCGTCTATAAACTATGGAGATTTTATCTGCTGCTCATGAATAACCAGCGAACCGAAATAAACTGAAACCGCAGCTTGTTCTTCCTCGTAACTGTCTCAGTCCGCTTCTTTGATTTCCTGGAATGTCAGCCGCAGTTATTTCCTCTCCAGACGACTGGAACCTCTTCTTGTTCCCCTTCAAGAATGTGGTTCTCGAAGAACAGCACAACACTTTGGAATGCCAGACAACGGTGCTCGCTAGTAGGGAATTTCCCAGTTTTTAAAATTAGTAGTGTGAATGTTTCACTACTCGCTTGCAGTTTTGGGGATAAATTACATCATTCTGTATAAATATGCCTGCATACCTATCATTATGGCCCGAATTTTGATGGCTTTGAATAAACTTTTCTGAAAAAAAAAACACTTTGAGGGGATATAAATTACCCTTAACAGTAATTTTTCTGTATTTTGACATTTTTATCTGATAAAACATTTTTGACAAGTTATAAGTCATTTTAAGAACAAATCTGGCTTTTTATCATTTTTCGCGAATTTTCTTGAAGTGATCTTATAGTAATATATTTTTACCCTATTTTTGATTTATATGTAACAAAGTTTCTCATTCGTTATCATAAAGTTTCAATGAATTTACAGAAAGTTTAATTGTAGTTCCTTGGTGTGTCAACTGATTAGATTATGTTTGTCCCATTTTCTCTATCAATGTCTTCTGTACGTGATCAAACTTGTTTTTCACTTCAATTGTTTACTAGAAAAAATTCTAAATACTGAAAAAACATTTGACAGCATTGGAAAAAACTTGGCAATGTTGATGTCCTTCAGATCACAATGAAATTTTATGAGTGCAAAATAACTTCTTATTAGCAATTCACAGTAATATTTTTGTATACATAATTGACATTCTCACATATTATCCTTGAAAACAAATTGCGATGTAGTAATGTATTGAAATAACATGAATGGATAGGTCAACAACACCGTAAAGTATTACCTAATGCATTATTGTATATCTTACTTCAGAAATCTGTTGGTAATTTCTTTATAACATGCTCTCGGCTTCTTCAATCTTGAAATCCATGGAGCACACAGTTATAATCATGGCCAGCTTTCCTATAACCTAATCAACTTGTATAGACATTCCTTGCCCAGATAGCACATTTGTTTACTTTTCTCGTTCATCCATGTTGCAGGTTTCATGACCTACTGTACATATTCTCATTTCATTACCCATACCCATAATCCTTTACTATTTAGAAATTGTCGTCGGTTTACGTCCTCCAACGTTAAGCCATATCAGACGATTAATGAAATTGGTGGTGATGCTCAAGTGAGTTTCAGGTCCATAGAGCTTAGAGTTACCTGAAATTCATCTTTTCAGGATAATGGAAAACCCTGGAAAAATCGTATAGATAATTATGAACAAGATTCCAACACGAGACCTCTTGAACGTAAGGAAGATACGCTACCATCTACGCTGTCGAGGCGGGCTTTGGAGCCAATATTAACTTAAATCAGTTTAACACAGTGTCCCAGGTACATTCACACAATAATAAAATATAAATAAAAAATAATCTAGCTAGACAGACACATAAATCTAAACTTATTGAGCACAGCTTTGTATACACTGCACTACCCCTTACATTTAGAAACAATAATGTCAAAAATTTTAAATTTAAACTTAAAAAGTTTTTACTACAGCATTGTTTTTACACATTAGATGAATTTATAGAAAACTGTAATAAATTGTAAATATTAATTGTTGCAATTTTTCCACATTTACATGGTAATACAAATATGTGTGTTTTTATATCTGTATTTTAAACTAAGTAGCTTCATAAACTGTGAGAAACAACTGCTGTGTTTATGTAAACCATAGTCTATGTACATTCACTATTATAAATAATTCACATGCTGACGTGTCCAGTAACAATGTACATTATTTTTAAAGATTAAAATAATAATAATAATAATAATAATAATAATAATAATAATAATAATAATAATAATAATAATAATAATAATAATAATAATAATAATAATAATAATAATAATAATAATAATAATAATAATAATAATAATAATAATAATAATAATAATAATAATAATAATAATAATAATAATAATAATAATAATAATAATAATAATAATAATAATAATAATAATAATAATAATAATAGTAATAGTAATAGTAATAGTAATAGTAATAGTAATAGTAATAGTAATAGTAATAGTAATAGTAATAGTAATAGTAATAGTAATAGTAATAGTAATAGTAATAGTAATAGTAATAGTAATAGTAATAGTAATAATAATAATAATAATAATAATAATAATAATAATAATAATAATAATAATAATAATAATAATAATAATAATAATAATAATAATAATAATAATAATAATAATAATAATAATAATAATAATAATAATAATAATAATAATAATAATAATAATAATAATAATAATAATAATAATAATAATAATAATAATAATAATAATAATAATAATAATAATAATAATAATAATAATAATAATAATAATAATTTGACAAGACAGGTGAAAATCTTACAAAGTCTTGTAAAGGATTGAATTATAGACGAAGTGATCGTGTACAAGGTGTTTAACGCATACAATAGACTCATTATAGACATCTGAATACCTCTCTAACCTTATACAAACCATACGATTAAATAAATCTTCTGTCTCTCTCTCATGGTGAATTCTGTTCGACATTAATATGGACTACAAAGGGACTAATGGGGACTAGGGGAAAACAGCAGAGGTCTTTTATATGAATACATTGCATAAATGTATGTACATATGTAAGCAACAAAGAAGAGATCTGGCTTGATGACAAGATTAAGAAATGAATGCACCATAATCTCATTTCTATCTGATATCTAAAGAACGCCAATATGGAACTCCTTGATTGCCTTCTCAGCATGCTCCATTACCTTGGTAATATTAAGGTAATGGTGCACGCTAACAAAGCAATCAATAAAAAGAATCTCCTAAAGTAAACCACATCCTAACAAAATATACCACACACTTAGGAAGGAAGCGAAGAATATTAGAGATTATACAACTCTCAATAATTCCAAGTTCTTTCAAAATACTGTCTGTGAAGTTATAGACATTTCTATGTATAAATCATTTAACTTGCAACTTCAGCCTTAATGATTTGTTATGTTATTGTTGATTACATATATAATATTCTGTACACATATTTTCGCAGTTGTCTTTGTTGTTCCATTATTGTTGTCGTGTGGTGGAAAGCACGGAGTTCTGCAACCGTTCTAGTTACAAACAAAACAGGGACTAAGCTGACTTGTTTAACTTTCAGCTAATTCTTAACTAATAATCTCTCTTGTTTTTATGCTAAAGGTTAAACCACAGGATGCCCGCCTTGGTAGCGTAGATGGTAGCGTGTCTGCCTCACGTTCAAGAGATCCCGAGTTCGAATTTCGGTCAGGGTGAGTTACCTGGATAAGGTTTTTCTGCGGGTTTCCCTTATCCTTAAACACGAATGTCGGGTAGCTCTAAGCTGCATGGACCCCGGACACATCATTTCACCGATTTCATTCACCGTCCGATATGACTTAACGTTGGAGAAAGTAAAGTCACAAAAAAGGATATTTTTGAATTCATCATCACCATTGCAGTCTACATAATTTATTGGTTCCATCGTTTTTTTGGTCTTCCCAAGCTCCTATTTCCTACCGGTCTATAGTTCATAAAATAGAGAGGTAATCTTTCTTTCTCCATGTTTTGTACATGGTTTACCCATTTACTTCTATATTCTTGTACTCTGTCATTCAGGTCGAATATCTCTAGCTCTTCGCGAATATCTTCATTTCGTTTGTGGTCGATTTTTCTATATCCCGCAATGCTTCTTAGAAATTTCATTTCATTTGCCTGAAGATTTCTTTTATCTTTCTCAGTTATGACCCATACTTCGCTGCCATATAGTATTTTAGGTTCTGTTATTAGAATGGTATCTTTGCTCGCTTTATATTTTATTCTTCTTTTAATTGCTCTGTTTATATAGTTGAATGTTTCTGACTTTTTAATCATGTCTGTTTCTTTCTTATATGACATGTAATCACCCAAGTATATATTTGAATTTTGACATTGTCATGTTGTAGTATTCTTATTTCTTCACTTGTCATCTTTTTAGTTGTTTTCTGAAATTTTGTTTAACTACGAGGGCTGCTCAATAAAAAATGATCATAATCTTTTACGGTCATAATGTTTCGCACTAAAATTCAATCTTATTATATTCTGTTAGCTTAATGTGAGACCAACACATTAGTAGTAGTAGTAGTAGTTTCATGGTTGATACTCCTGGTTTCCGCCTGTGAGAATCAGGCAAGTTCAGATATGTTCAGTATCGCCTACCACTGCAATGGAGGTAACACGCGAGGAACAATATGCGGCTTTGAAATTCTGTTTTCATCTCAAAAAATCTTCAGTTGAGACCTGTACAATGCTACTGGAGGCCTATGGAGAGTCTGTCCTTCCCTATAGCACAGCTCGAATATGATTTAAAATGTTTAAAGAGGGCAGACAATCAATTTCAAAGGAAGGTGAACCCGGTGCTCCAGTTACTGCTCTTACGGAATAAAATATCAACACCGCTGCTGCCATTGTGAGAGAAGATCGACGAATTACCTTAAGATCACTTTCTGAAATATTGAACATTTCATTGGGTGCCACCCACACGTTGGTGACAGAAACATTACACATGAGACGTGTTTGTGCGCGATGGGTTCAAAGACTGTTGATTCCCGAACAAAAGGACATTTGCATTCAGGTCTGCATGCAGTTAAAGTTAATGTTTAGAGGACGATCCAGAGTTTCTTTCAAACGTAATCACTGCTGATGAAACTTGGCTACATCAGTTTGATCCTAAGAGCAAACAGCAAACCTCAGTGTGGAAATCTCCTTCATCACCAACCCCCCAAAAAAGCAAAAGTCGTTGCTTCTGCTGGGGAAGTTATGGTCATCTCATTCTTTGATATTCATGGAATGGTTTATCAGCATGTTGTACCCGCACACACATCAGTAACTGGACAATACTACAGGGATATCTTTAATACATTGCAAGTCCGTATCAGGCGCAAAAGACCACATTTCCGTGAAGTAGGCTGGATGCTTCACCACGACAATGCGCGGCCACATATTGCCAATGTTGTTGCTGAATATCTTGCAAAAATCAACGTGAAGTGCATTCCTTACCCTCCCTATAGTCCGGATTTAGACCCATGTGACTTTTTTATATTCCCTAACTTGAAGTAACGCCTTCGTGGGAGGCATTATCCATCATCAGAAGCAGTGGTGAAGGCTGCGGAGGCGATTTTGAAGGATCTCTCAAAAAATGATTTCCAGCATGTCTTTGAAGACTGGCAGAAACGCTGGGACAAGTGCATCACATTCAGGGGAGACTATTTTGAGAAGGACCATCAAAATTATGAAGATGAGTTAAGGTAGGTTGTAAAAAAAAGAAAAAAAAAAGTGATCATTCTTTATTGAACAGCCTAGATTTCTAAATCGCGTGATTGCCATTTAGCTTTCTGGCCTTTTCCACTTGAAGTGGAACAACTTTTAAATGGTTTTCATACTGGATAGCATTTTTGGCTGGAATTATTCATTTAAAATTAACTGCAACATTAACCTCAACATTAACAAACTAAACAAAAATAGCAGTTGGAATATGAATAACAACGAACAACAATCAGTGAAACAATAAGACGGCAAAATCATGTTACCCGTAAGAAGTTGAATTACACATGGAGTTAAACAAAGCACTGGAAGTAATAAGACAACAATAAAAATGTGAACTGATAGTCATTAATTTTTATTAAAAAATATCAAAATTAGTTTCGTTGCATATGGTCCTCATAACAGCTGCTACTACGTTCTTCTGTGTCTCAATTTCTTGGGAGTACCACAAATTCCTTTATAGGTACTTAATTTTCTAGTAAGTCGTCTTATCATACAGAAAATTAATCAATAAATGATAATAAAATAGTGATGCATGATCCCGAGTTTAGTTTTAAATTGTTTTTGGTGCAGTGGTTTAACCTTTTAGAGCATTGTTTCCCTTTGATTCTTGACAAAAATTTTGTTTGGTCCATAATTTTACTCACTGGACTACAAATGCGCTGTGTTCAAACTTTATCTTTCTGTTTTAGCACACATTACCTACATTTACCCTCCCATTACATTGGAATAGTCAACTTAAGCATCGTAAAAGAGCAATGAACCTGTTGCTCATACCCTTTCATCGTGTAACAATAGCCGATGGAGGAACTTTTTCTCTTCGTACTTCTATTAACGACTTGGTTCTCTTGCCTCTGTATTTGTTCCCTTTGCCGCTTTTATTTGTATGGGTTTTCACTCTCAAGATATAATTTGCATAGTTTTATTCTCTTAGCATGGAAAGGAAACCGCTATTGTTTAGATATATTACAATTTAGAAAAAAAAAAAAAAAAAAAAAAAAAGAATATAGGTTGCATTTTAAAATAAATCCTTTCATATTCTAGGCATATGACAGGCAGCCAATCTCAAGTAGGTTTCAGTTTCGAATGAATGAATGAATGAATGAATGAAAATAAATGGGTTGAGCACTTTCGGTCCCTTGCGCGTAGGCCGCATATTGGGCCCATTGTGCCCCTCTTACTGGAGTGCTCATTCAAGTCCCGTGGCCTCCAAAAAGGACAGGATAAGTCTTGGATGAGCACTCCTTGTATCATCTGGTCTCAGTTTGTCTGAGCCCGGAATAAAGTGCCTAAGTGCAGCAAGTGCTTCACATTCGCACAGAATATGTAGAGAAGACTCATCCGCTCCACCGCACTTCCTGTATGTGGAGTCTGCACTAAGCTTCATCACATGCAGATGTCTCTTTAGGGTGTTGCGCCCTATCAACAGACAACAACAGTGCTAAGTTGTACCCAATTAAAGGTTAGGAGAATCCTGCTGTTCCTCTTGCTAGGTCCCTCAATCATAGATCGAGCCTGCCTAGCCGTGGTAAGATTACGTTATGAAGTGCCATGTTGAAGTGATACCCAATCAAGGATCTCACATCTGGCCCTTCTCTGTGTAACACCAAGGACAGGTTCTGGACCAATAAACGTGTTGGCCGTGCCCTCCCTGGCTAGCGTATCAGCTAGTTCATTTCTTCTGATCCCAGCATGTCCAGAAACCCAGCAGAGCTGTACTGTTCGGCAAGAACAGAGAATATTCAAGGTCTCTTGGAACTCTCGTACCAACTTAAGACATTGTTGTGCTAGCACATAGTGCCTCCAGGGCAGCCTGGCTCTCAGAACAGATACTAATCCGACCATGCAGCCAGGGCATCCCTAAGATATGATAAACACAGGCCAAAATAGGTTTCAATTTCAGTCAAACATGTTCATTTGTTGAAATGAATTCATTGTGAGAGCGCTTTTAGAGATGATAATGACGATGATGATGATGATTAATAATAATAATAATAATAATAATAATAATAATAATAATAATAATAATAATAATAATAATAATAATAATAATAATAATAATAATAATAATAATAATAATAATAATAATAATAATAATAATAATAATAATAATAATAATAATAATAATAATAATAATAATAATAATAATAATAATAATAATAATAATAATAATAATAATAATAATAATAATAATAATAATAATAATAATAATAATAATAATAATAATAATGCTTGCCAATTTCAGACTTGCTTGACTTTAGCAACATTAAGCAATAACCATGTACTGACTTATATAGCATTTATAGATTTTGAGAAGGCCTTTGACAAGGTAAACAGAAATAAATTGTGGACTATAATGAAACACGGAGGTGTGCCCCAGGATATGATAACTGCAATAAGAACTTTATATGTAGAAAATAAGATCATGATAGAAACTGGAATGAAGAAAGATCTAATGGGAACAATAAACAAAGAAGTAAGACAAGGATGTCCATTTATTAAAGAGCATTGCGTGTCAATATAGTTTAACAATATCTAAAAACAAAACTGAAGTTTTAGACTTCAAGGGATCTAATATCATAAGAGGCAAAATATTATTAGAAGGTAAACCCGTTGAACAAGTCAACTGCTTTAATTATCTTGGTTGCAACATCTCTTATTTTAAAAATAGTGAAATTTTAAATAAAATCAACAAATTTAGTGGTATATGTGGCACCATAAAGGGAACCTTAAAAATACGAGAAGGGAGACTAATTAAAATGTAATGTAGTAATAGCAGTTCCTGTATTATTATATGGTAGTGAATTTTGGACTTTAATAAAAAAGAACAAATGATTGAAACAGCGGAAATGAAGTTTTTAAGAAATATAGCGGGATATAATCTTCTAGATAAGCAAAGAAGTGAGGACATCGAAAATAATTGAATATTTTCAAGCTAGCCGCATTCCAAAATTAGTTTAGATTACAAACCATTAGGTAGAAGAAATATTAGTAGACCAAGAAAAAGGTGGATACAACACTTCTAATTTAAACTTTGAGATAGGAACGAGCCTTGATGGCTTAAACTGTGAGAAGTTGTTGTTGTTGTTGTTGTTGTTGTTGTTGATGATGATGATGATGATGATGATGATGATGATGATGATGATGATTATGAAAAAATAACCAAGGCATCTGGATCTCTAAACACATCGATCAGTGAGTAATTAAAACTCTCCTACACCACCTTCTCTCAGTCACTTATTATCATTGTTATTTCTACAGGTTAAAAAGTTTTTCCACGTACTTGCCTTTAATCACAACGCATATCCAATGAATTTCCTCTACTAACAAGTGGAGAACATACGCTAAGCAAGTCACGTGAACCGCCTTATAATAAAGTGCGTACAAAGCTTTAAATAGCCTTAAACATGTATGCTGATGTATCTGTAACATTAACTGAGTTCTTTCCCATTTTAGCTGATATCGTCTTTTATTTCATGTTTTACGTGAATAGAATTATTTTACTGAAAAATAGTAAGATCAGAGGGGGATTTTGGGATCTCAGTTTTATGGGAATAAATGCAAGAAAAATAATTTGTTCATCATAAGCTAAATAAATCTAACTCCGTGGCATTACAGATCATACTTGATTTCGCTTCCATTTTTACTTATTGCTGTATCATAGGAGATTTTCGTCTAAAATATTTTTCGTCTAGAAATTTCGAAATGCTACGTTCTTTAGCTTATTGAAAGGAACGCTTGCTGAAACGAATGCTTTGCGGATATCTTTCAAAAAATATCATTACCATCTTTCTATTTGCATAAATGCTGATGGTAAGGTTGTTTGGATCTTGGAAACTAGCATTTCTGTAAATAGCTGTGTAATTTATACCTTTTGTCGCAGGGCACCTATAAAATGACATAAAATAATATGGGTTTAATTTAGTTTAATAAAACCAGAAATCACTAACTCGAAAATCTATTGATTTTTAAAATGTTATAAAAATACAAAAAATTGTTTTTCACACATTTGGTGTAATATTCCCATTCTTACTGCTCACACTTCAGAATTTACCATAAGCAGCATATTAGTACAAGTTTGAAAGTTTAGTGAATCTTGGAGATGTTATAGCTGCTGCAGACGACTTTGCAATAGTAATACAAATTGTATCGTGTTTTATGATGAAACGGCCGCACCAAACTTCATAGATTTACCGCGTGATTGTTGGACGCTTAGTTTTTGTTGAGTGGCATAATTTTGTATATCAGGAAATGCTCATTGACGAGGGTATGTTCTCATTTTTGGCCAATAACAGACAAATTGTCTCTTATCTTTCTCTTTTTGAAGTATCGGGATGAAATAAATGTAGGAATCATTGCTGAAAAAGTGAAATATATCCACAAACGTGCACAAATTAGTTAAATATGCATTTACATGCACTATAAACTATCTGTAACAAACTCTTTACAATATGGCATGAAGGTATTGCATACGTTTAACTATCAAGGTACAGTAGCGACGATAGTTCTGTAACGGCGACCTACTTTCTTCGCGCACTGGAGAGAGTCTATGCCCAACCGTCACTTACATCTTCTGCTAGCGTTAGATGGAAGACAATGCAGCAAGGTCATATTTCACAGACTCGTCTTTACTAAAACGCATAGCTTAAGATATATCAGCATTTCCTCATCTTAGAAACAACAAATCTTTTTTACTGCTTTACTTCTTTGCCTACACAGATGTTTTAATTTACAGAAAAATAAAAATTTGAGATGATGCCTTTGGGCTTGTAGCGCATGGAAGTGAGTTAGCCAATTCTCGTATGAAGATATGTTTCATCTTAATAGATAACCGACCTTCCTTGGTCTCTAAGCCTTTTTATGGCACGTAAATGCGACGCGCCAACTTCTCATATACCTTTCCTATAACTAGACCCTGTTGTTCCTTGTTTTCTTCCACTTGAAACCTATGCCACATAAGATAGTCTTTAAACTGGTGCTTCCCCCTTTAAAGTTAATGGAATCTTGATGTCTCAGGAATCCCAAATTTTGACAGTGCGTACAGTTTTCTCCTGCATATACAAATTATAAATTGTTTGGCGAATTACAAACCTATCAAAGTCATCAATGACAGTGATTGTTTCTGGTACAAGATGTACTTTCCAGATGTTTCAAAGGAAGTCACTTGTGCCTCACATTTCTCCCCTTCTTTAATTATTTTACGAAATTTTCTCTCAGTTACTTTTGTTGCTGCACTCACCCTCCCTTGTATTTTATTAGCATATCTCCAGAAACTGCTTCCCATTTCAGAATAGATTGACATTATTAATAACTTTGCGTTTTGGCTGTGAAGTGTTTTTCCACCAAGTTTGCTTTGAATTGGAGCCATTTTAATAAAATAAGAAAATACATAAAAGCACACACACATACACACAGACAAAACGCTAATCACCAGTGCGACTACTAATCACAATTTCTAAACCTTAAAATCTTAACGTAACGGCACCGAAGCGTTAGAACTTACCCGGTCAAATCTCTCCACGATACTGGGTATTTCAGCGTACTGCGCATGACCGAGAGTGTAGGCTCAGCAACTGGATTCTACACGACTGCGCACACGGTCTCCGCCGGCACAGAACCATCGCCCGTACTATACTCCAAGCCCCAGTTATTATCGTAAAATATGTCTTGTAATGTGAGTAGGGGGTATAATAACTGCGTAGAATACGTTTGCACATGTATTGTAAGAATATTATTACCAGCTGTCGAAGTAACCTTGCTAGCGCGAATATGAGCTACTCTTATTATTTGATTCCTCTGCCGTTTCGGTTAAGCGGGGTTATACTGTATTTAAATAGTAAACATTTAGCTGAGATACTTCGCAAATTTGTTGCTGGAAACAATTCTGAGGGTGTCTTTTGATAACACTGATATGCGAAATTTAACTACTTGTCTGTGTTTCTTATTTTAATGTCATTATCCCTAATTTTAGTGTGCTGAACCACAATATGAACATAGTTTTTTTTCAGTATCTGTCATTGTTTCTTCATGTTCTGCAAAGACAAACACATCCTCAGAGCCTTCAACCCCTTACAAAGACATCTCCGTCTCACACAACAGTGGTGTAGGCGTTGGCGGATGTCCGTTAATCCGGACAAAAGCCACGCCATACATTTTACAAAGCGCCACACCCCCGCAGACTGCCCAAACTTCAGCTACCGAGGTCGAAGGATAGAGTGGACCAACTCTGTCCAGTACCTAGGTGACAACTTAGACAGGGGTCTAACTTTTCGCCAACACATCAGGGACCGATCGGCGAGGGTACAGGAGCAATTGTTTCCCTGTATCCAATGCTGGGGTCGACCTCGATGCCAGTTGGCATGAAGTTATACCTCTTCCGAGCGCTGGTAATCCGGGTTATGCTTTACGCCTGCGAGATCTGGGGCATGGCTAGCATGGCTTCAACGTGCACAAAATAGAGGACTTAGGTCTATATGTTCTGTGGGACGTTATTTTCCTACCAGGTTGCTTCACGAAGCCTCGAGTCTTCCATACGTGGAGGATGAAGTTAGGCACCGGGCATCCAAATTATACGCAAGTTTACCCAACCACAGAAGCGCCCTTGTCAGGTCCTTGGGAGATTATGACCCCATTAGACGCCGTTCTAGCCAGCACCGGTTACCCCGCATGGCTTGCGGGCATCCGAGATAGCACAGGAGCTAATCCGAACAGCAGCTAAAGCTGATCTCCACATAATCCTTCCAAGCTGCTTGGCATCAAAATTATTCCCAAAGTAAAAACAAATAAAAACACCAGGGTGCAAGGCATTGCATCCTGTCCTTCAACCCCCAGGTACATCTTGTAACCTCATAAATTACACCAATCTAAAAACTCACATTTCACCCTACAAGATCTCGAAATCTACCTTACCTGCGGTAAAACCCTTAACTGGTGGGCACGCAGCAAAAACCTTCTGGCTAGATACAGCCAGCCAGCACCACATGGCATGGCATGGTATTGTTTCTTCAAATAAGGCATCAAAAATGAACTTCCTAATTTGTGGAGCAATAAATACTCCCTCTTTAATTTTAGCATTAGATATTCCAGGGAACTTCTTGCACATACATTTGTAGAGGTTGCCATCCTTGTTCAAAGCTTTCACATATTGCTTCATTAGGCCTAATTTTATGTGCAAAAGTGGTAAAAGAACAATTTTGGACTCCACAAGACACTCATGAATTAACATTTTTCATTCCTGGCACGAGACTGTCTCTCTGCCTCCAATTTTTTCTTCTCCAGTGATCGGATCGAGCTCTTCTATCCCATTCACAAATAAAACCTACCATTTTAGTGTAGCCTGATAGCTGGCCTAGTAGCATGCCAAATTCTTTAACAATACTTCTAATATTTTGTCTTCTACTTCCAACAACAAAATTGCCACAGGATTATTTTTACACTTTCTGGAAGACATATTGCTTCAAATCCTCAAAATATGTATAACATAAAACTGCCTATCACAAAAACAGATTTTCATATTTAAAAAGCAGTTATGTATAGACTGAGCTAAATTTGCAGGGATTGGACTTAATATAAGACATGTATTGTTGTCTTTTACACTGTTACATTGTTATATTGTTGTGAAGCACTTTAATTTCAACAATGACATCAGTATTGTTTATTCGTTTACTGGTTTCTTTTCGGTTCCGTACAATATATTTATGCAGAGAACTATATTAAATTTTTTTAGGTATAACTACTAATTGTGCAAAACTGGTAAGTAGTAGAGAAAAACTCATTAGAGTTTTGGAATCAGCACACCAAATTTAGTAAAGTAGACCTATTTTTTAGGAAACCCCAGAATAATACATAACGGTATGATTCGACTATAACAAAATACGGAATTCCATGATGTTATTTGCGTATTTGGTAATTTTCACACAAGCAAGTAATAGTCTGACCTGAATCGGAAATGGACAGAAAAAGTCGCGCCCAGATTACGACAGCATTTCCTGCTTCTGCCTTCAGCTTTAGCTCATCTGCCAATTGCTGAAAAGGATGGGGAAATCTGAGTACAAAATAAGCAGCAAATTCAGTTGACCAATCCTCGTGCCCAGGTAACTTTACCATTTTCGTAGATCTATTTCCAAGCCCGTTGTACTGCAAGTATTTCTGTAATTATTTAATTGCATGTTATTTCTTACTTTTTTCTGTAACCTCAATTACTGAGAACACATCTACCAGTCTTCATTAATAGTGTACTTCGTAAAGAATGTTCATAATGTTAATATACCACAAGAAATTCAATAATAACAATAATCCCATCCGTTATGAGACATCTGACGACCACCTGATTCTTAGCGGCTTTGACCTACATTCCTCAGCTGTACCAGCAGTTAGGGCGGTGGCTTTCTAACGAAGAGGTTCGAGTTCATATCCTGTTTACTTCTTTAGCGTTTTATATCTGAACACCTACTTTACGTGTAGATGTATGTACAGAGCCACAACTCACAACTGGTTAAAGTATGTGCCACCGCTCTAGCATTCATATTCTGTGGCATTTAAAGAATGATCATAAATAAATACCTCTCCTTTCACTGCCGCCGGGGGTAGACCCCCGGGACTCGTGGTTTAAGAACACACTGGCCAATCGACAGCACAGCAAGTCAATTGAAAGTTAATCTTAGCAACGTTGTCTTATTAAGTTTTAAGTAGAGTCATGTTTAACTCTAAGGGTGATACACAACTGACAAAAACGTGGTTTTCTTAAGACCGATAGCAGTAAGTGCAGTAAGGTAACTTTATAGCACGCCAACAAACATAATAACCCACAAACCCACATTTCTCCCCAAAGTAGAACAGTCGATAAATATAAGAACTAGTTTCTACACTGCTATCACGATTTTTAGAGCAACGTCATTCCACGAGAAGTCCTTAAGGCCAGCAGCACATTTTATTGTATTTCTGAGATTTAGATGAGAGATAATTTTGCAAAGTATTTGAGAAATAGGAACACAACAAAGGTATAAATACTAGTATCCTTTAATAAATTTAGATTATTAGTTTAGGAGTAGCTTAAAGCCTTCATATAGTCTTTTGGAAGAGTTTCAATGACATTATAGAAATTTTGTTCTAAGAGCCAGCAGTTGAGCTGAGGCAAATCCAACTTACTATAAGACTTTTCAAAAAACTTTACAATTCTCTTGTATCTGGACGAGTAAAGTCAGACTGAAAAATTCAATGCCATAGCCAGGATGTGAACCACGGATCTTCTGCTCTTCGTGCGGTTGCTCTAAACCACTGAGCTACTATGGCCAACATGCCGAGATGACATTAAATTCTCCAACTGACTCGTTTGTTTCCCTGTAGAAACGGTGAAGTGATTATTATCATCAATTTATCTAAAATAAAAACATAGTGGTTTAACCATGAAGCCTGGGACTTAGGTACTTACAGCATAGTAAGTCGCCACAAAAGGTATACGTGTCTCATAGCATATGTGAACCCCTAGTGGTTTACCGGAAATATACGAGTCGGTTGGGGAATTCAATGTCATGTCGGCATGTTGGCCATAGTAGCTCAGTTGGTTAGAACAACCGCACGCAGAGCGGGAGTTCCGTGGTTCAAATTCCGGCTATGGCATTGAATTTTTCAGTCTAGCTCTACACATTCAAACCTTAGTCTACCCAAGGCTAGTGTGGAAGAAATCATTATTTCCATCAATTTACCTAAAATAAAAGCATAGTGGTTTAACTGTGAAGCCTGGGACTTAAGTACTTACAGCATAGTAAGTCACCACAAAGGGTATATGTGTCTCATAGCATATGAGAACTCCTAGTGGTCTACCGGGAAACATATGAGTTACAGATAGACCGCGAACAAAGTGCGGTCGGTGTGCGCATGCGCAAGCACAGTCGTCTCCCCTCTTCAACACCCAAGCATTACATGACTCCCTCCCCTCCATACGTTGACCAGTGCAGTGCAGCTTGCGATACGGAGGACAGGAGAGGCAGCCTAAAATGATGGTAGAGGGGGAAAGCTGGACAGCTTCAATTTTGGTGTATCACGCCTCCAGCTGCATTTTGTTCGTCGTTTACCTATAGATGAAGAATTTAATGTCATGTCGGTATGTTGGCCACAGTAGCTCAGTGGTTCAGAGCAACCTCATAGAGACCGGGAGATCAGTGGCTCAAATCCGGGCTACGGCATTGAATTTTTCACTCTGGCTCTATTCATCCAAACCTTAGCCTACACATGTATAGTGTGAAAGAAATGATTATTTCTCTCTTGTATCTATCTCCCTTTAGGATGTGTGTAGTGTTTAACGCCCGCTTTTACTACATACGGCAGCGCAGGCGGTGACACTGATGATACATGAGATGAAGATGGAGTATCGGTGGAATGAGATGGCGGGGGAAACCGGAGGTCCCGGAGAAAACCCGCCCCAGCGCCGTGTTGTCCACCACAAATCTCACTTTGCGGTCGCCTGGGATCGAATCCGGGCCGCCTTGGTGAGAGCCAAGCTCTCCCTTTAGGATTATTTAGTTCTGCAGCCCTAATCTAGAATGTATTTTTCGACGACTTATATGTCCAGCATTTCTATTGCGTTTTATAGGCTCAAAATATTATGTAATATTACAATGTGCATTCTTTAACAATCTAACCATTATTGATATGCATATAGATGACACACAAATTCGAAAAGAATAATTTAGATTATTTTAAAACATAATAACATTGCGTATGAATTACAGATTTTAAAGTAAGTGGATACGTTTCGATTAACAAATCGAATTCTTATATCTTATTTGGAAAAACACTATGGTATAATATAAATAAATATCTTTGCACACTAAAGAAGACTGTAAATAATTTGTATTCTAAATAACTCTTTTATTTCAGTCATACCGTTACTGGCATTGTTGTGCTGCTGCCGCAAGCCGGAACGAGGTGCGTGGGCAGGAGAGAAAGAGACAGAGGCTCCAGAGCGTTCGGTCCATTGTTGTTGCGAGAAATATCTCGGGGGGGGGGGGGTCTGCGACATTCTAGAAACAATGGCTGGATGGTACAAATACCCCGTAAGGTGTTAGAAGCGGCAGTTATGTTTTGGTTATTGCGACAGTCGACGATTCAAGTGTACCGCAGTGATTTCTTTCATTTGTTTTCGTGCCGCGGAGCACCTAGTCAACCTTGAAGATAGCTGATTGTCAATTTCACGTCTTTTTACTGCAGCAGTAGTTGTTTTAAATATCTGCAAACCAGATTTCGGAATCTACGTAATCCACTAAACAAATAACCGGATATGTGCATGAAGATCTTTGAATTTTCTACGTTGCTAGAAGTATAAAATTCATGATGTTCAACTTTTAAATTAATTCAACAACATTCAATAGATATTTACTTTGCATTTTTAATTAACGTCCTCCAACATTAAGACATATCGGGAGATGAAGTAGGCGTAGTGATACTCAAATGACCCCAGGGTCCATAGAGCTTAAACTTACCAGAAATTCATCGCCCAGGATAAGAGAAAATACCGGAAAAAGAACTTTATTCAGATAATTTTCTGACACAAATTCGAACTCGAGACCTCTTGGAAGTGAGACAGACATGCTACCCCCAGACCACAGAGCTGGTCTAGTAGGTATTTAACGTCCTCTCTGCAAACCAAATTTGAATTAATTGCCATTAAACATAATTAATATTTAAATTCTAGAAATAATGTTTCTGGCAGGAGTATAGTAAGTTGAGCTATTTGTAACATCAACTATTAATGCGTGAATGATATAATAACACAATTATGTAATAGTAATAGTAATTTATTTCCTTTTACATCAACAAATGGAAATACAAAATCAAGATTACAATTATAAAATCCATACTGAAATATGCCATATATTCCTAAATCCTGAAAATCCTATCATGTTATCATGTTGCCCACCATTGACTAATAATTTGGTCCCCATACACCTAACCCTAGGTTTTTGTGTATTGGAGGCCCTCTACTTCTTTTTACACTTTTTGCCATTTCTCCTATCTCACTCTACATTTTTCTCTTAACTGTTCTTAGCCATCTCTCTTTAACTTTCCCTAAATAATTCCCTATATTTCTCCTGTTCTTTTCTCCTTTTACTGACAACATTTTTCTAATTACTACTGCACCCCAAAACTGTCCCATTTACGTAGCCAAGCCTGCTCTCTCCATATCTTTGACTACAATTTAATATACAATGGAAATCTGCATTCTCTTCTCCACACAATAGACATTTATCTAGCTCTCTCTCTTGACCTATACCTTTCAAGTTTCTCACTCCTGTTCTCGCCCAAGCAAAACCTTCTCGACCTAACTTACTACATATATCTATATATCCTTCTCTTCCCCAGGTTTTTTTATTTCTCTATATAATCTCAGTGAGCTTTTGTCACTTGTATTGGCAAAAATGTCTTGTCTGTCAATACCTTCTAATCTTAGCTTAACCTCTTTCCAGAAGCCTCTATACCCATACTCTGCATTTATCCAAGAATGACCCACACCTATCTGGTTCAACAAGTCATACATTTTATGTGCCCAAGACCCACCCCAGTTACTTCTCTTTTGAATATGAAAACATTCTTTAATTATATTGCCATCTTCCAAGTTAGTGATTCTGTATAAATATTTCATTGCCCTTGACAAGATTTTAATTTTAGTAGAATGCCTGCCTAGTTCTAATTGTACTGCCCCATTAGGTTATGCTATTGGTAATCCCAATATATATTTACAAAAGGATCTCTGCACTCTATCAGTCTCTCTCCAAGCCTCATCTACTCCCCAAACCTCTGATCCATGTAACATTCTATGTTCTACTATTGCTGTATAAATCCTCTCCAACCATTTGACATTTATATCTGGCAGTTTACTGTAACATGATCTTATCACCCTCATGGCCATTTTACCTTTTGCCACAGACATCTTTTTTTGTTCTTTCCAGCTGCCATCTGAACTCAACCTTGTACCCAAATAATCAAATCTCCTTACTACCTCTATTTCTCTTCTATTAACCTCCCATTTCTCATCCTTACGCAACCTGTATCCTTTTTTGAAGACCATAATCTTTGTTTTGTTTTCATTCACTTTCAAACCCCATTTATTGCAATAAGAATTGGCTACCTCGATTGCTCTTCTCAGCTCTCCACTTGATATGGACCCAACTACTAGGTCATCTGCAAACAGTAGCCCCGGTATTTCTTTATTATTAATAACTGGCACAATTATGTAATATTTGACACACTTTCAGAATCGAAACTATAATCCTCCTTTCGAAGCGTAACAAAATTACTCGAATTGGATAATCGGAATAAAAGATAGTGCTTATTTTTAATATAATAGCATTTAAAGTGAATAAAAGCTGTCATGCTTTAAACTTAAATGAGTAATACATGCGACTAAGTGAAGCAAGAGCTTCGGATTTCTGGATGTTTAACTTGATTTCTAACAAGATAACAGTCCTTTGAAAGTTAAGAATGAACGAATCTACATTCATTTTTCCCACTCTATGTTGCTATTTCGTCTTTTTCACCATGTCAGTCACTGGCTGATGTCAGTATCGTATCATTCGATGCATTTCCGGGCCTTTGTGAAACATCCGACATTTCCCAATCTTACATAGTCAAGGATTTGTTACCAGTTGCTTTACAAATTCGTCTCTTGTTTTTATAGGAGCGTTCAGATTATCGAAAAGTGTCAGCTGTTGCGTAATAGACAAATTGGATCCATAATTGCGCCACACTTCATAATAATTGATGGCTAAGCTTCCTTTTTGTTTTTCAAAATTAAAGAACTTTGATTTTTTTTAATGCTTGCCTAAGTCCTGACCAAGAATTTCACCTGAAGTTTATTTATCGCCTAATACCGTGTAACATCAGCGAATGAAAATGCTAAAGTAATAATAATAAATTGAATGGTGTAACAACAAATGGATGATGTGGTTAAAACATCTTATTACCGTTATTATTTGTTGCATTTATACCCCGCTTTTAACTGCAATGGTCATATCGGCGGCCGTTCTCCTTTCGAACATATCGAACGTGCTAACTACTATTCGTTGGGTTTTAATCATTAGATCACGCACACATTCAAACTCTCATTCATACTTCCTGACTCCGGGGAAGATGAGGAATTACCTTGGTTGGAGAAAAATCCCCACTCCAGCCGGGTATCCAACCCGGGACCCGTAGCACGGCAGGCAAGGGCTCTACCGACTGAATATTACTATTTTGTCCTTTAATTATTGCTGCCTTTATTTGGATCTATTAATTTTTGTAACCCATCCTTACTGTAAGCCATGTTCCATTGCACGGAATGTACTAATACCTTTCTCAAAATATTTTTCTCTACATTGCAGGATTTTTAAAAATGTTTTTGTGAGAGCTTTAGATGTTTAGTTTAAAACATACATTATTTATTTTCTATAGGTTTTGTGGCTTGTAGTGTAGTACATATTCAGATTAATAGTTTTCTTAGGCTTTGTAAAGTGTTATAACAGCAATGTACAAAATGTAGCTTAGAGATTCATTAAAGATACGAAATTTATTGCTTTATAAAAGTTTATTTTATTTTTTTAATTCAGTGTGAGGTATAAGCATTTTTGTAACGTTGCAACGCGTTTTAAAAATGGTAACACGTCGGAGGCTATTTTACTTAGAATGTCCATACCGTGTTCATGGTCAGAAACTGTTGTACATTTATTTCCCCTCATATAGCAAGCCTAAGATTTCACGATTAAATAAAATTTAGAATACAACCAATCAAGATGAAAACACAAACAAGTTTCCTACACAAAGTTATGGAATTAAAACAGATCTGAATCTTCCTAATTCTAAAGAAAACATTTTAATCAAAGGAAACCCAGTAACTTTTGTACCAATTAATATTCAATTAGATTTAGAACAAATAGTTACAAAATCTGAAACTTCCAAACCTGTACTAAAAGCACTAGCATTAGAAACTGTGAACAATAGATACCCACCTGAAGAATGGTTGCATATCTACACAGATGGATGGATCTAACTTGGACAACAACTCAGGAGCAGGAATTAAGTGTGCACTGTTCTCAATCTATCAACCAGCAGGATACCACACAGCAAATTTTGATGCAGAAGTAACGGCTATTCATACTTCACTCCAACACCTTCTATACAAAATAGATAAATACAAAAATGCTGTCATACTTTCTGATTCTAAAGCAGCATTATGTGCAATAAGTTCATATAAAATGAGGTCAATTCAAATTAAAGAATGTCTTAAAATGATCCAACAACTTCAAAAACGACAGAAAAGAATTACATTACAATGGATACCTGCACATTGTGGAATTGCTGGAAATAAACAGCTGATTTTCTTGCCAAAAAGGTGCAAATTTAATTCACAACAAAAGTAAAAACTTACCCTTTACATACATAAAAAGATTAATCAAAAGCAATATAAAAACAAACAAAACCAATCAATATCTAACAAAGCCAAAGATAAAAAAATGGAACATTTTAATTAAAAGTCCAGAAATTATTCCAGAAATCCCACGTAAAGCTGCAGTAACAAATTTTAGATTACTTACGGAACATGATTATTTGGCCAAACACTTAAACAGAATAGTAATTTATATAAGTCCAAATTGTCCTCCGTGCCGGTCCTTACCTGCCGGACCCACTACACAGAAATATGGGAGAGCAAGAGAGCTAATGGCTTCACGGTCAGAGTGAGATAGTCAAGGATTTTTCCGGGGTTTTCCCTTATCCTGAAAGACGAATGTCGGGTAACTCTAAGCTCCATGGACCCGGACGCATTGAGCACCACTTCACCCATTCCATTCATCGTCCGATATGACTTAACGTTGGAGGACGTAAATTAAAAAAAAAAAACTAAAACTGTCACACCATTTGAAACTTACGTATATCCCAGAACCTTTGAACTTCAATAAGATAAAACACTTTACGTAGGCTGACAAGGCACGTCGTCCATTACTGAATGTTTGCGCCCATTTACTGCTGGTTACTAGAGGTCACTTACTATAATGGTGCAATCAGTTTCTAAATCCACACTCACGCATTTTTTGGAGCCCAAGGGAGGGAGTCATATGGTAATGAAGGTTAGATACACGGCAAAATTCTGGCATTAGCTAGCTACAGTGTAATCTTAAGTTACTATATAATGTAACATAAAATAAATAGTTGGTTATGTCCGGAGTGAAATCTGTAATACTTTAAATCTGCCCACAAACACGCAAAAACATTTCCTCTAAAATGGCCCATGCATTTTACGGACAAACCGAAAACGTTGGCAAGTACGACTCGTGGGACCATAGATTACAAAAATGTGAGGTTATTTCCTTTAAAAAAAGCAAGTGCAATTTAAACGTATAGTGGTTTAACGGCACATACTTCACAATAACAAAAATAATTCGCACAGTCAATATATGTGCCCAGATATTGGGTATTCAGTGACAGACAGTAATGTGTGTACATACCTGTAATAAAATTCTAAAAACATCGCCATAATAATATCCAGCACTCAACGTTCCTTTCTCTTCGAACTGCTTCTTAAACTGAACGTCAACAGGAAATCTCAATAATGTGTATACTATGCTTATTGTTGAATGCACTGTTGTCAGATACTACCCTGTGACGGCTGTCTGGCCGTCTGTGCTGGAATAAATTACCAATGCTGCGTGCAAGCAGGCAACTGAATGCAAACTTACGAGGAAAAAAAAAACTGACGTTTTCAAATCATTTTATAAAATTATGAATACCTATATTCTATTCATAAAGAACATTCACAAACTAGAGAACAGGAA
Source organism: Mantis religiosa (assembly GCA_030765055.1). Lineage (NCBI taxonomy): Eukaryota > Metazoa > Arthropoda > Insecta > Mantodea > Mantidae > Mantis > Mantis religiosa. Next base: position 39,273,883 of record CM060953.1, read on the forward strand.
ATATCTTTTTTGATTTATAAAGACAAATATGGATCGGATTTTGGTAACTTCTTTCCTGTACGTATATATTAAATTGTATTTTGTGTTGACATAGTTGGTCAACTTTGGTTACGCAAATTTTATACGAAAATAAGCAACACATCTCAAATTTATATTATGTTTCAAATTTCATTACTTCAAATACTACAACACACATAACTGCAATGAATATTTCATAAAATAGACAACAAATAAGTATTTTCGCACCTCAACAACTCCTGTGATAAAGGAGGGGATAAAGACGGATCAACAATTACTGAATTATGAGACAATATGCTATTCAAATGAAATAGAAGTTGAATCACACATTATTGACGTTATAACGATCTTTATGTATTCTTTAATATATCAGAGAAAAATTAATTATGCCTCACAAATTCTTTAAGGTAAGAACGTAATAAGATATACCAATTGCTTTCCAACTGAAGAAATGATTACCGTAAATCTCTGCCCTCATTTTTGAGAAAAGAAATCAAATTCTTATTTAATGTTTAGTATGAATTGCTTTGAATGCATGACTGGCTGTTGACAAATGAGTTGCTATCATTACTGTTATGAATTTATGTCCTAAACTAGAGATGCAGCAATCAGTTTCTCCTGTTTTGCGTACACTCAAGTTAGTTATTTTAAGGTAGTGAATTAGAAATTAATTTTCTATAAAGAATCTGATCACTTAAAGCGTTAATGCTATAGAGTTTTGTTAACACTTACTTAAAAACCATTTTTCCCATTTTCTTTTCATATTTACAGAAAAAAGCATGGAACAAATACATAGGTGGACTGAAAAGTTTCCAACCTAATAAAGATACAAGACACTTTTCAGAATTTTTATTATTATTATTTTTTTATTTATCAACATAGTCTCCTTGTAACTACACATTTCTCCAAGCGATGCTCCCATCTCTGTAACCCTTCCAAATAGAACTCGGCGTTTTTCTCTGCAAAATAAATTTTCACGAAGGTGATTTGCCTCTTCATTTGACGAAAATATCTGTCCTCCGAGCGCAATTTTCAGATGAGGGAACAAAAAGAAGTCGCTTGGGGCTAGATCTGGTGAGTAAGGCGAATGGTCAAGCAGTTCAAACCGTAATTCGTGGATTTTCGCCATTGTAACCGCTGAGGTGTGAGACGGTGAAATAGGTTTTCCTTTTTCTGCAAATGTGGCCGTTTTCCCGCAATTCTGCCTTCGGCTTGTTAAGTAATGATGCGTAGTATGCTCCTGTAATGGTTTTTCCTTTTTGAAGATAATCGATTAAAATAATTCCATGACTATCCCATAAAACAGTCGCCATCCCTTTCTCAGCCGAAAAAAACAGCTTTTGCTGTTTTTGGAGCCGGTTTCCCCTTTGCAGTCCACTGTTTGGACTGTATTTTTGTTTCGGACGTATAATGTTGCATCCAAGTTTCATCTACAGCAATTAATCGTTGCCAAAACTCGAATTTATTGCGTCTAAACTTCGCCAACAGAGCGTTGGAAATGTTCATTGGAACCGGTTTTTGGTCTAACGTGTGCAAACGCTGCACCCCTCGCGCGGACATCATGTCTAAATGATGTAATATGTGACAAACACGTTCTTTTGACATGTTCATACTCTCTGCTATCTCTCTCACTTTAATTCGGCGGTCATCTAGCACCATTTGGTGAACTTTGGCAATGTTTTCCTCGATAGTTGCAGTTGTTGGACGTCCCGAACGTCCATGGTCTCCCAAGCTCTTACGGCCACGTTTGTATTGTAGCAAATGATGGTGCAGAGTCCCCATACACAGAACTCAACTCATCTTTGATTTGCGTAGACGTATTGCCTTTCAAAAACAAATAGTTAATGAGAGCTGGTTACTTGATTTTGTCCATTTTCATAAAAACACTCACATCAACTCACTCAAACTACTGTTACATAACAACTGAGCGTCCAAAATGACAAACTTTGGTGAGTAACTGTTAATAGATGAACAAAAAAGTTCACTAGCTTTTATTTACGAGTGCTGCCATCTTCATGTTGAGGTTGGAAACGTTTCACACCACCCACGTATCTATGTTTTTTTTAATAACGTTATATGCTCTTTCATTGTTATATCCGCTTTCTATTTGGTAGTAGTTGTACTTATGCATCAAATTTGGTACTTTAGTGCAGTAATTTTAATAAATAAATAAGAGTCAAGTTTATATTAGCTTTTTGTTACTACCTATACTGCTTTTATTCCTCAATCACGCAGAGTACCCGGATTAAAAAACAAACAAACAAACAAAAAACGCGATTTCCAACATTAAGTCATATCGGACGATAAATGGTCGATAAAATTATGCTAAGCTGAACCCAGGGTCCACAGACTTTGGAGTTATGACATTCATCTCTCAGATTAAAGGGAAACTCCGGACAAAATCTTAACCAGATCAATCGCCCTGATCGAGTTTCAAACTCGTGACCTATTCAATATGAGGCAGACACGCTACATTTATCTACAGAGGCGGGCAGGCGAATTACCGAATATTTTTCCTTGGTTTTCTCTTATCTTGATGAAAGATGAACGTTGGATAATTCTAATCTATATGGATCCCGGGCTCATTTGAGTATCTTTTCACCAATTTCATTCGTCTAATATGACCTAACCGGTTCAAGGACGTTAAAACTATCTCTGCCAAATTAGAGAAATTGCAAAATTATTTTATTTTTCAAGATACCGAACATTACGTTTGATTTCTCCTTAAAAGTCAATAATTATATGGTATATTCGGTACTGATACCATAATTACCACAGTGACCATGTAAAATAATGCCAGAAAATATAAGAATGTTTTATATTTGGGGAATTTCAGTGCTAAACTTTTTTTGGAACGTTTTTTCATCCTTTTTGGTTAGAGCATATAGCCTAATTCCAAGTTGCACCTACACAGTGCTTTAAGGAGTTTTTTCATCGGGTAAGAAAATGCCATCTCAAGCGACAATCACGTCTTTTCAATAGCTACGATGACTCACCAGAAAGGATATAGCTCTTGCTTGAAAGAACGTAAGAAGTTACCAGAATGGAAGTCTGTGGCTAATGCTGACAAAAAGGCAGTAACTCAGGAATTTGGTGTCGTAAAACCGCCAACCATGAACAGTTTCTTAATGAAGTAAAACAAGAAAAGTTTATGAGCCTTCTTCGACGTTGCACAATGCACGTCTCTTGAAGCAGTGAAGCACTATTCAACAAGAATGTAATCAGCAAAACTACCAAATAGTTCTTCGTATATACGCATCATATCGGATCTATCCAAAACAGAAGAACTATATTTATTTGTTTATTTATTTATTATCCAATTTTGTGATTCCTATTTTACCCAAAGGTATATTAGGAATACAGTTTACAAATTTTAAAATGAATATAATAAAATTTACAACACATAACCAAATACAATATCAAGTTGACAGACAGTAAACATCAAGATGAATCCCTTAGCTTAAGATGAGAAGGTGCCTATCTCCAAAATGTTGTTTCCATAACTTCAGGGTGCCTGAAAATTTTCAGGCATTTTCTTAAAACTTTATCTTTAATAATACCTATCATTATTTGAAAATTTTATACAGATAATTTGTTATAATTTTTTAGTTTTTGCAAAAAAGCACTGAAATTTAGAAATGTATTTTTAAAAAAGTATTAAGAATCTCAGAGAGAAAAGTCCCTTCTTATTATTATTCATGTGAGTCTGCTTAATACACACACAAATCGTATGTTTCGGTTAATTTTTTTTTTTTTAAGAAAAGTGTACCGGAACCTGAAAAAAATATAAAACTGAGAAAAACGACTTTAAAGTCAATATATTGATTACTGACTTCTCACATGAGTCAGAAAATTCCTGCTGCATGGTCTCGGCCCTCTGTATTCTCTTGTTCTCTTCAAGTTCCTCTTCATTTGTCTTACCTTCTTGGCCAGTTCTTCCTGGGCCTACTAACCTCAATATTACATGCGATTTCATTGTCTTTTGAATTTAAATTTTCTACATTTACTTTGCCATGTTTAGTAAAACGATTGCATATAAGCTTTCTCTTTCCAAATGTTTTTGGCCTGCCCATATCATATATCCACCAATAACTAGTACAAAATATTATTCAGAACAAATAACACAGCCAAACACAAAAGAAAAACTAGCATCATTGGAATTACAGTGGTACCAACAGAAATCTTGGAAGATTCCTTACAAAACCAGGCTTAGTTCAGAATTATCTGTTCAGTATTACAGAAGTTATGATCGATTTTCTGAAAGCTTACGAAAAGGGGCGTGGCAAATACTTAACACCCACTAATATAATTAGCAAATTAGGTATAAAATATTGCTCCAAAGAACTGTTTAACTATATATTTGTAATCTAGAGGGATGACATTATAATAAAATGTAAAAATAAAAACAAGTGAATTTTAACCCCCAGTGGAGTATCTTCTCATTTTAAGAAATATTTTGTTCTAGAAAGCCATGAAATATTGATAAGTTTTGTAATTCATCAAAATATTTGTAAGTGGTTTTAAAAATGTGTAATCTAAGGATTGAAGCAGTAATTCAAGTTCGTATCTTTCAAAACAGAAAAAGGGGCAATAAAATAAAATGTGAGGGACTTCTTGAACATGACTTCCACAAATACAATCAGAGAACACGTTTGCTACAAAATTAAACAGTGGCAATTTTAATTTTATGTAAATCTAATAACGCTGTATTCTGAATATTAAATGGTATTACGAAGCATTAAGGATTAGTACCTAAAGGAGATATTTTTCAATCACTCCATTTAGAGCGAAGCCACGGCAATGAGCTGGGAGGTCGTTGCTCAGAGACCCTTCCATGCCTGCTCTACTATACCTAACAAGTATTATTATCTTAAGCAACCTTCTCTCTCAACGCCTCTCGTTCACTCTTTGAGCCAGTCCAAATAGCTACGTTGCCATAGATGCAATAGTCACTCCACTACCACTACTAGCAATACCATTACCGTTACTAGCCATTTCCACCTCAGCCGTTACCTCTATTCCATCACTCTAATTGTCGTTATTACTACCCGATCACCGCCACCGCCACCACCACCGCCTGCCTCTGTAGCGAGGTGGTAGCGTGTCTGCGTCACATTTAAGAGGTTCCGAGTTCGAACCTCGTTCAGGATGAGTTATATACACGGTGTTCATTTTTATTCGTTATTTCTCGTCCTCCGATTGAGCAAGAATGACGCCATGTTGACTGGTGAGTCTATCTTGAAATCATAGTGCCCTTTACGGAGAAGAAGCGGTAATGTTTGCAGAACCTTAAGCCAATTACAGCGCCCTAAATGTGGTTTCGCTGGTAACTATTACAACCACCTTCCCCTGGATATGAACTCAGAGCACCGCGTCTTCATGGTTGAATGCTACTTTTGTACCGGCATTAAAATTGGGACGACATATAAATATAATTTAAACCGCTGCATAGAGGAGTTATACAACGCTATACGGCATTCAGACAAGTCTCTCGGAGCGTAATGTCAAAAATGCCCAGGTACTGTCAAATTGACACACTTTTGTTTGCAACATAAACATCTTACGTTTTATCACTATACGATGTAAATTTTTGTCGTTCTCACACTTAATTAAAATGTCTAGTAATGTTGGTATCCTTATGTCGTTTAAAAGCAATAGGTGCATCTAACATTTCCAAGATACAGCATCGGTTACTTGCAAAAAGAGAGACACTGGACGCTAAAAAGAGACTTGTCCCAATATAGAAGCAATAAATAATGCTAGGACAGAAATGCCTCAAGCATCCCTTCTTGCAATACAGAGAGTGTTTAAAGTGGAACAGAAAAAGGAAATATGAGATTATGTACTAGAAATATTTTCTTGTTTAAACTTCGATAACATTTTTGTAATATTATAGCACTAATTTATTTTTCATTTCTAGAACATGTTCTGCTAATTTTCTGATTTGTAAGGAAGTTACATTGTGAGGAAACTGTGGGTGATAGTAAAGAATTGAGATCAAATTGAAATATTTCTATTTTATGCGACAGGTTTACAATATACATATATGTCTACCATAACAGAAAAACAGATATTAATTGTGAAATAAGTATTCATTGACTTATCATTCCGGATATTTCTCATAGTATACTTTTATGGCTACATAATTAGCTTTGCAGTGCAGTGCATTGCAGTATATAGTGTATTTTTTAAACAGTTATCGTATCTAAGCACCAGGTGAAATTACGCACCTTTGTATTACGCGGGCAGACCCACCTCTCAAATAGTGTATTTACCACCCGATAGAGGTAGGTCTCAAAGCTGCTGTCAGCACATCAAATACGATTGCAATCCGCTAGGGGAATCGTATATAAACTCGCTCCATCAGCGATGGTATCGATCCATCTATTCAGTAAGCCGATTTTTCCCAGTAAGGTTGCTTCATGAAGCCTCATCAGTTCCATACGTGGAAGATGAAATTAGGCGCCAGGCTACAACATTATACGCCAATTTACCATCACATAGAAGTGCCCTGGTTCGTTCTCTTGGTGATATGATCCAACTAGACGTCAGCTTCGACTTTTCCGGGTCTCCCGCATGACTTGCGGGCATCCGAGGTAATCATGGAGCAAATCCACCCGCAGCAAAAGCTGAGCTGCTATAATCTAACCAAGAGTTGTTTGGCCTAAAAATTATCCTAATCAAATATAATTTAATGTACTTCATAGCCAGGGTACATTAGGCATAGCATCCTCTCTCCCTTTAGAGGAGTAACATACTACCTCAAGTCCTTCTTCCATCCTAATACCAAAAAAAATCCATCCTTAACCCATCCTAATAAAAGAAAATCCTTCCTGCGGTAAAACCCAATCCTGGGTGGGCACGTAGCAAAAATCTTCGGGCAAAACAAAGCCTGTCAGTATCTTGTACGTGTGTGTGTGTGTGTGTGTGTGTGTGTGTGTGTGTGTGTGTGCGCGCGCGCGCGCGCGTGCGCGCTATTGATGACGTCAAATTTTGCGTGGTAAAATCATAGATAAACTGAATACCGTGTAGATAAGGATGTTTCAAGATTTTCCCTTGTCCTGGATGTCGGGTGTTTCCAAGCTCTGTGGATTCTGGGCTCAATAGAGCATTTCACTTATTTCATTCATCGTCCAATATGACTTAACGTTGGAAGACGTTATTAAAAACAAACAACACCGCCGCCACCACCGCCACCACCACCACCACCACCACCATCACCACCATCATCTGCCGGACACGGCTGTTTCCGAGCATATCTCTACCGGTTTGGCCTCAGTGCGACTGACGAATGCATCAACTGCGGTAAAGTGGACACCGGGGATCACACCTTTGAATGTGTCCGCTGGCAATATCTCCGACAGCAAGTCGAGCTGAAGCTGGGATCATTCACGCCGCAAGGAATGATACCTTCTATGCTTGCCTCCGCCTCCAACAGGAGGACCATTAGTCAGCTGGCGTACACCATCATGTCACGCAAACGCCGAGATCACGACGACCACTGAAAGTATATGATGACCGAACTTGACCTACACTAACATCTTGAATCGCCTCCTTCTTCAAGTAATGCCGTCTGGGTGGTTCCGAGAAGAAGGTCTCTAGATTCAGGCAGGGGTTTTTTAGTTGGTGGAAATCCAACTCGCCTTATGCGTCTTTTAAATAGTTTTCCCCTGCATAAAAAAAACCACCACCACCACCGCCGCCGCCACTACCGCCGCCACCACCACCACGACAAACAACATTACTATTCTTGTTTTGAGGAGCAATGGCCAAATTCGTATAAGCAGCATTTACGCAACTTTCCTTATTCTTATTTAAAAACAAATGAGTATAAAGCTTATTCATAAACTGGAACAGGATAGAAATAGAACAAGAAGACAAAACATCAGTCTGGGCGGGACAATTTTACTATCAAGTAATAGATATTTATACGATAAGGGAGGTAGGGATAATTTACCATCAGAGGACTCGTTTGTGCCCAAACGAAATGAGGGCTAGCAATATTAGAGTGCGAGGATGGTTCATTCTACCTACCTCCCGAATTGCATATAAGACTGTTTACATTCATGTTTATCGCATAACTATTATTACTTATTTGTAGTACATAATTTCAGTTTTATATTATACCTATTCATTTATATTACTTAATGAGTCGAATTATTCATTGACATTCTCTTGTTTCTCAATGTATTGTTTGTTGTTATGGGAGAGTAGTTGTTGGTTTTTATATGAAAGTATGGCGACATATTTACTTTTTGTGTAATTATGAATGACATCATATAAGTGACTGCAAATGCAGCTTATCAATTTCTACCTCCACAGAAGTCTAAATCAAGATATGAGAAAATGCATACTGCACCAGAACTTTAATTAACTTCTTACCTTTACAAATACATTTCAGCCTATACAATGATTTCAGGACAACGAACATTGAACATTCGTGAAAATAAAACATTTGACTTTATATAAAAGTAGACTGAACAGTTTTAATAATGTTCTTCACACTTAGCACTGCTTGCCGAGACAAGTCTTAAACCCAACTGCGTCGCTCCGGGGCCCGCCTCGGTAGCACAGATGGTAGCGTGTCTGCCTCACGTTCAAGAGGTCCCGAGTTCGAATCTCGGATAAGGTTTTTCCGGGGTTTTCCCTTATTCTTCAAGACGAATGTCGGGTAACTATAAGCTCTATGGACCCTGGGCTTATTTGAGCATCATTCATTCCATTACATTCATCGTCGGATATGAAAACTTTGGAAGACGTAAATTAAAAAAAAAAAAAAAAAAAAAAAAAAACGTCGCTCCGGGAAGGCTAACCAGCCTCGACCTCTCGATAGAGACAGTGGTACAATCAAACATTAGACAAAAGACAGCAAGTCACTACCACCGCCCCTATAAGGAAGTCAGACAATCACATGCAACAAGCCTCTGTGCCAATCGGCACAATATAAGTGAATATTGTCGTGAACCCGATCGCGATAGCGCGGCTTGTGTACACAAAAAACCTGGAGATAAGAAGTATGCCGGAACAAATAAAGATAGCGCGAGATAAAAGACCTGCCGGCACAGATAGGGTGATAGAGCATTCGATTCCTGTTTGGACCAGAAATCTCTCGAAATTATGAGTGAGGTATTTAAGGGAGCGACAACTCGCCAAGAGGAAGAGTAGTAAATAGTTCTGAAGTTGTGTAACAAGAGTGTTGTTGGTTGGCCCCGTAGCTCAGTCGATAGAGCACCTGCCTGCCGTGCTAGGAGTCCCGGGATAATTCCTCATCTTCCCCAGAGTCTGGAAATATGAATAAGAGTGCGAATGTGTGCGTGATGTAATGATAAAAATCAACCGAACAAGAGTTAACACCTTCGATATGTTCCAAAGGAGAACGGCCGCCGATATGACCATTGTAGTTAAAGGCGGGGTATAAATGGAACAAAAAGAGAGTTGTTTTAACGAGAGCTGATCAGAACGTTGTAGATTGTGGTATGTATGTGACGTAATGTTGTTACATGAGACTTGATCAGTGTATTTCTATGGAACCCACAAAGTCACAATATCAAATTTAATAATTATAATGTGTTTCTATTAATAATCTATTTCTTTTTCAATTATCTATTTATACAATTCAGGAAGTAATCAGTCACATCTGTTATTGTTTTCCATGTTTCATTCGTATTTAATTTTGTTTCTATTATCGGATGTTTCTCTTTGAGTAGCAATAAATATGAGTATTTTCTGAATTGCATACAAATATTGTAAATTCAGCTACTATAACAAATGAAGTCCTTCATAGTAGGGAGGTAACTAGGGAAGTAAGTAGTAAGGTAAGTTCTCTTACTTCCCTTGAGAGGCAACTTCTAATTACTCGTGAAGATAAAAAATACATAATACTATGCTTACCACAATATGACTGAAACACATATTTTCAATACGCCTATACCCTGAATTACAAAATGCTGTTAAGCGCTTAAGCTCAGATTATGTTTCATGCCATCAAAACAAACACAGACTGTAGTGCTGTGCTCTGTGCTTCCCCGTGAAAGTAATTTGCCACACGTCCAAAACCAATATTTCAGTTTGAGAGAATCCCTCGGGTAATGGTGCAATGGAATTACGTTTCTACTGATCTGGTAACCTGTGTTCAGCTCTAGTTGTGTCTGCTGTATTTAAACCACTTAACTGTAATTCTTTGCAGCAGCATACATCTGACGTGATGCAATCTCATGTTAGTCTAACAACAGACGGCCGCATTTAAGGCAATTATGTCACAGCGCTTTTACGACTTCATGTACAAGAAGTATCCTTCACTTCTCAGTTTTACATTTAGTTTCGGAAAGGAACTTAAAATATGTGTATGGTTATTTATAAAAACGAATTTCCTCCGGATGTTACAATAGCTATCTTATTTTTGTATTAATTTACGTCCTCCAACGTTAAGTCATATGAGCCATGGAGCTTAGAGTTAACCGACATTCGTCTTTCAGGATAAGGGAAACCCCTGTAAAAACCTTATCCATGTAACTCACCCTGACTGAGATTCGAACTCAGGACCTCTTGAACGTGAGGCAGACACGCTACCACCACGCTACCAAGGAGGGAACAATACCTATCATAAAGTAGGTAATATTTTGGGATATTAGAACCTCTCTCTGTGAGAGTGCGTTAAAGAAAATCCCATACTCTGCTTGAAAAAGTCCTTCATTTTGTAACTAAACCATCTTGGTGTAGGGGGGAAAAATTATCGTGAAGTTTATTGCGCATATACAAATTATCCCATACCTTTTTTAACCTTATTCATGTTAATCGACATGAACTTTTGTAGCAATATTTAAATTATGCATTTGGTAGTAAATACAAGAGATAAAGGAGCCTGAAGAGATAACCAAATTTTTTTGAAAAAATTTTAAATTCTGATTGGCATGATATCTGTCAAAAGAAACGAAATAGTATTACTTGGTTCTTCATAAACTGATAAATACTGAAAAACAAACCAATAACAAACTTTGAAATGTCGAGCGGGATGCCTTAGGCGGTTTCGTCGGTGACCCGCATTCGATTCCCGTGGTCAACCTACCTGACCCATGGTTTTTGGGGGGTTTCTCGGTCGACAGACGAAAACTGGGTAGGTTATTTACATCTTCAGGATGTCCTATCGCTCCATTTCATCTCCATTATCATTTCACATCATCTCTCATCTGGTGGTCTCATCCAGGGTAGAAGTGTCGGCGTGTGTCTTAACAGCTTTCTCATTTATATTCACAAATGATCTTGAAGCTGAATCTTGCAGCTAATTGCATATTAACAGTTCGTCCTAGTAGTAAGCAAACTGTCTTCCACAGCATTTAGCACAAGTATCGTAAAAGCTAATCAACTGCTGAAGTTGGATTCACTGGCAAATGAATAACTTCTGTTAAATTAAGTTCCCAAGTTTTATTTTGGTTTCAAATACTAAACCGTCAGGATTATTACAAACCTAAATGTGAATTCTTTGCTGATGCCTTTAACAACGATTCTTTGTGTTTTATCATAATAGTACGAGATTAGAAATTAAAACTGTCTTTTGAGCTGGAAATTTAGATCTGCATTTGTTCTCCTCTGAAAGGGGGAACTTGTTCTCCATCCTTTTACATCAACAATTTTTTTTTGCAAATGATTTTAATAGAACTACCATGTTTTCATAATAAATGAAATATCTATATACCTTGAACTTTTTGGGAATAGCCTAAAATGTCCTTTACATTCTGAACGACTTCTATATAACTGGTAAGTTATTAGAGATAGACAAAAGTCTGGATTTAATTGACAATTTATGTCACTTAAATTCACCATTTTGAGATATTTTTGTTATGATTTTGAATGCTCTATATATACTTTCTTCAAATGGGAAATCGCTCTTCGTTTTTTTTCTACTGGCTTTCCAAAGAGAACAGAATTTCAAAGCGATCAGATGGCGACAGCTCTTAAAAGACTTGCTTATCCCTTGAATGTGCTATATTGCACTATTTCCATTGGCATACAAGGAAATATATAATAAAATAGTTTCTAATAATTCCTCTCTCTCTCTTAATATGAAAAAGAGAGAGGAATAAGCTCTTCTAAGAATATTTTGCACAATAATTAGTAGAGAAAATATGAAAGTAAAACAAATTTTACTGTTTCTTAAATATTCCTATGATATTTTTTCTAACAATTTATTATCAATTAAATATTAATTATGCATATACCTATTTAGCAATTTAATAGTGTAGCAAAAATCCTATAGCATTAAAATTTAAAAAAGATTGATTACAAACTAAGTCGCATGAAACATTCAACGGAAAAAAAAAAAAAAAAAAAAAAACAATATCGGGTAAAATGTATTGCAAGTAAATACACGCCATTAAGCTTTGAGCTCTTGGGCATTGAAATGCTCATGTGTTGAAATTTTAAAAGGCGCTAAAAACAAAAGCCACAGCAAACAATTTAAGCTGGAGTTTCAAAAATATTTCTACACATAAAATCCACGCCTTGAAATTTCTTTATAATATAATTCCAGCTATGGGTACCCTTAATATTTTTATTTCATCTACTGCTTGAGACGTTTTTATTTCTCTATATATTATATAGTATACGTGTATATATAATTTACGTGCTCCAACATTGTCATATCGCACATTGAATGAAATGGTTGAAATGATGCTCAAATGAGCCCAGGGTCCATAGAGCTTGTATTGGATTATGGTACGTAGGGGATACCTTACTGCGGCCAATCTTGATCTATTGTACTTCTGTCCAAGTGGGGCATCCCCGGGAGGAAGAATGAGGCGAGAGGAGAAAAAGGATGGCTGACCCAAGGCGGCGAGACACCCGCCGACACTTCTACCCAAAGAGACCACCCGATGAGAGATGATGTGAGATGATAATGGAGATGAAATGGAGAGGGTGTAAATATTCTGCCTAGCATTCGCTTGGCGACTCGGGAAACCCCCGAAAAAACCCACGAGTTAAGTAGGCCTTCCATAGTAATCGAAACTGGGTCTCCCTCTTGTGGACCACAGACCATACCGCTCGGACTCCATAAAGCTTAGAGTTACCAGACATTCGCCTTTCAGGATAAGAGAAAACCCGGGAAAAACCTTTGCCTCTTGAACATTCGAACTCGGGACCTCTTGAAGGTGAGGCAGATACGCTAACATCTACGCTACCGAGGCGAGCAGGGTGCAGATATAACTTTATATTTAATTTGTTAAATTTTAGTCTTTATTAGCTAACAAAGTACAACATTTACTTTTCATTTTAATGTAAATTTTTTACCGTAAGATAAAAATTGAACAATTACAATTTTATGTTTAATAGTTATTAAAATGCAGCGGCAGGGTCTATTTATGGAGAACTAAAGATATATCTACCTTTCATTTGTCATGCAAATTACTTGAACATATGTATAGTGTGATCCATATAAACGTGAACAATTTTAACAGGCCATAACTTTTGATACAATAATAGCACACGCGTGCAACTTTGGGAGAATATAATACACAATTGGGAGATTGCATTACACTCTTTACAACTCAGAGAAAATGTCAGAAGTGTCTTCTACCAGCCTCTTATTCCATCTCCAGACATTCTATCCATAACGTGGTTCACAGATGATGCATGGTTTCATCTGTAAGGTTACATAAACACACAAAGCACCAGGGCTGCTGTAAACCCCCAAGTGATCAACGAAACCCCACTGCATGATGAAAAGGTCGGAATATGGTGCGCGGTGTCCGCTTCCAGGATCGTTGGTCTCATTTTCTTTGATAAGATTGTAGACACTGAAGTTTATTTGGGTATCTTCAAGACATTTGTGGAACAGCTGGATGGCATCCAATTGAGAGAAGGTTATTTCCAGCAAGATGGAGCAACGTGCCATATATGTAATGACACCATGGAACTTGTAACCAGTTTCTTTGATAATAGAATAATCTCAAAAGGTCTGTGGCCCTCCAGTTCCCTTGACCTAACTCACCGGAGTTTTTCTTGTGGGGGTATCTAAAGAATAGTGTACAAGAATAGGCCACGGACAATTGATGTTCTCAAGGAATCCATTCGAACCGAAATGATTAACATTGGGGAGGTTACTCTCCGTAAAACTTCAGAGAATATGGTGAGACGAGTGCAAACATGTATAGATGCTGGTGGAGAACACTTCCAACATTTTCTCTGAGATGTAAATAGTGTAATGTAATCTTCCAATTGTGTATTATATTCTCCCATTGTTTCACGTGTGTCCTATTAAAATGGTTCAGGTTTATATGGATCGTACTATATTTTGAGCTTCTTGAGTAAGTCATAATTTGAAAAAAAAAAAGAATTACATTAAAATATTCTTGGATCAGGCAATTTTGTTAAAATCTTGCTGTCTATCTTTAACAGGTTAAGAATGTAAATACTACATTTTGTATTCAGCACCTTATCGTTTCTAAATTGTCGAACTTATTCGAAAAATACTCTTTTTGTATCCAGGAAGCCCCCAAATCTTGTATTTCCGGTGAAATCCCTATATTAATTTTTAGCTGGTATGCAGTATCACCTTTATCGACCATGTATATACCACAGAAAGTAATAAATTGTGCTTATATATTTTTATTTATTTATAGATATGTTCTATCAAGAGAAACTGAATGAGATCCAGGTCTGGGAAATGAGCCGTAAGAAGAAGCTGTGTCTTCAGATAAATAAATGTTGGAAAAGCCAACCGCCCTGGTCATCTGCCAGACTCAAAAGAAGTTCTGCTAAACTTAGGATGCTTAAACCTCAAGAGGTAGCTTATCTTTTGAAACCCAGATGTTGTTGAAGGCTGCTAGGATTTTACGTAATTATTTTGTGTGGAGTTTCTCAGACAGGGCTTTACCACGTTAGCTCGTGCACATCCGATGTAAGGGAGAGCGCAATAAAATCAATACAGGAGAGCCCAAAAGAAATGAAGTGAAACTTACACAGGGTGTGTCAATGAAACTCCCTTTTGCGATCTATTACGAGAGTGGTCTGAAAAGTTTCCGACCTCAACATGAAGTGAATTTCTTTGCTCATCGGTTGAGAGTTACTCATCAAAGCTTCAGCCATTTTGGACACTCAGTTACTATGTAACAACCCGTTGAGTGAGTCGATGTGAGTGTTTTTATGAAAATGGACAAAATCGAGTATCGAGATGTCAATAAATATTTGTCTTTGAAAGGTAATACGCCTACGCAAATCAAATATGAGCTGGATTCTGTGTATGCGGACTCTGCACCATCATTTACCACGGTGACATTTTGGGCAGCTGACTTAAAACGTCGCCGCAAGAGCTTGGGAGGCGATGAACGTTTGGGACATACAAAACTGAAACTGAAAACATCGCCAAAGTTCACCAAAGGTGCTATACGACCGCCGAATTAAAGTGATAGAGATAGCAGAGACTATGAACATGTCAAAAGAACGTGTTTCTCACATATTAAAATCAACACTTAGGCATGAGAAATCTGTCCGCGCGTTGGGTGCCGCTTTTGCTCACGTTAGACCAAAATCGTGTTTGAATGAACATTTATGACGCTCTGTTGGCACAGTTTAGGTGCAATAAATCCGAGTTTTGACACTGTTTAATTACTGTAGATGAAACTTGGATACAGCATTATACGCTCGAAACAAAAATGCAGTCCAAAAAATGGACCGCAAAGCGGGAACCGGCTCCAAAAAGAGCAAAAACTGTTTTTTTCGGCTGGGGAAGTAATGGCGACTGCTTTTTATCTTTCGATAGGTATTTTTTTAATTTACGTCTTCCAACGTTAAGTCATATCGGACCATGAGTGCAAGGGGTGAAATGATCGTCAAATGAGCCCAGGGTCCATAGAGTTTAGAGTTACCCAACATTCGTCTTTCAGGATAAGGAAAAGCGCCGGAGAAAAACTTATCCAGGTAACTCATCCTGACCGAGATTCGAACTCGGGACCTCTTGAACGAGTTTGGATAGTCATTAGTTTGGATAGTCAATCGATTATCTTGAAAAAGGAAAAACCATTACAGGACCATACTACGCATCTTTACTTGACAAGCTGAAGGCAGAAATTTCGGAAAAACGGCCACATTTGCAGGAAAAGAAAACCCTGTTTCACCAAGACAACGCACCGTCTCACACCTCAGCGGTTACAATGGCGAAAATCGACGAATTATAGTTTGAACTGCTTGACCATCCACCTTACTCACCAGATCTAGCCCCCAAAAAATTCTTCTTTTTCCTGATCTGAAAATTACGCTCGGAGGACAGAGATTTTCCTCAAATGAAGAGGCAATCACCTTCGTGAACAATTATTTTGCAGAGAAAAACGCCGAGTACTATTTAGACGGGTTACAGAGATGGGAGCATTGCTGGGAAAAGTGTGGAAAGTTACAAGGGGACTACGTTGAAGAATTATAAAACAATTAATTCTGAGAAAATGTCATGTATCTTTATTAGGTCGGAAAAATTTCAGACCACCCTCGTACTACTAGCCAGCCACAATATGAGCATTCGATGGGAAGGGGAAATAAGTGGTTACGGAAGAAGTGTTTTTCGTAAAGAAAACATCCACAATTGTATTTATTAGTGGGGGAAATCAGCAACTGTTTATATTGTGCAACTTCAAATTTACCACCTCCTTGACCTTAATTCCCCTTTGATGTCGTTATACATTGTCAACGAAACAGTGGCTTCCTTCTCCAAGTGCACTCATATCGTAGCCAACTATTGTGCGACAAAGCGAGCCAGCGTATCTGAAAATATGCGCAATAGCAGCGATGTTTACGTCACTCACACGTCGAGGAAGAGCAATCAGCTGCAATACATCACTCGCTGGAGATAGATGTAATTGTTACAGTCATGACATAATGAAGATAAAGTGTTACTACAAGCACGAGAGATGAAATGTCATAAGAGTTTTGCAGCTGAGAAGACTATAAAAGAATTTCAGATGATGGATTGCTGCAAGATTTTTTAGTACAGTAACTTCTAACACTGGAAAATGTTTCAGGGGCAATTCAAGACGTACTGCTAATACATTTTTGAAATTTTGCTTGTGACGCTTGTGTTAATCTTCTCCTAAGAATTATTAGGAGGTGTGTTCAATAAAGAATGATCACAACCTTTTTTGACAACGTATATCATCATTTTGATAGTCCTTCTCAAAATAGTCTCCCCTGAATTATATGGACTTGTCCCAGGGTTTTTGCCAGTCTTCAAAGACATGCTGGAAACCATTTTTTGAGAGATCCTTCAAAATCGCCTCCGGAACCTTCACCACTGCATCTGATGATGGATAATGCCTTCCACGAAGGCGTTTCTTCAAGTTACGGAATAGAAAAAAGTCACACGGGGCTAAATCCGGACTATAGGGAGAGTGAGGGATACACTTCACGTTGATATTTGCAAGATATTCAGCAACAACATTGGCAATATGCAGCCGCACATTATCCTGGTAGAGCATCCAGTCTGCTTCACGGAAATGTGGTCTTTTGCGCCTGATATATACTTGCAATGTTTTCAGGACATCTCTGTAGTATTGTTCAGTTACTGGTATGTGTGCAGGTACAACATGCTGATAAACCATTCCATGAATATCAAAGAATGAGATGACCATAACTTTCCCAGCAGAAGCAACCACTTTTGCTTTTTTGGGGGGTTGCTGATGAAGGAGATTTCCACACTGAGCTTTGCTCTTTGCTCTCAGGATCAGAATGATGTAGCCAAGTTTCATCAGCAGTGATTACGTTTGAAAGAAACTCCGGATCTTCCTCTAATATCAGCTTTAACTGCATGTTACCTCCATTGCAGCGTTAGGTGATACTGAACATGTCTGAACCTTCCTGGTTTTCTCAGGCGGGAACCAGAAGTACCAACAATGAAACTATTACGGCGTGTTTCTTCACATTAAGCTAACAGAATATAATAAGATTGAATTTTAGTGCGAAAAATTATGACAGTAAATAAATTATGATCATTCTTTAGGAGATGTTTTAAGTACACATAATAAATATGTCAAAACTGTAATCCTTATCCCATTTATACAGATTTCGAACTAGGGAGAGAAATCCTTAGTACTTACGATATTACATTCGGTATTTTTATTTTTTTTTGGTGTAATTTACGCCAAGTCGTATAGGACGATGAATGGAATGAGTGAAACGATGCTCAAATATGCGCAGGTTCCATAGAGCTTAGAGTTAACAGACATTCATTTTTCAGGATTAGGAACAGCCCTTGAAAAAGCCTTAACCTGCCCGAGATTGAACATATACATACTCCTGCCGTTCTAATAAGCGCACTTCCTGTGAGCAATTCCGCGAACAGCTCCACCACGTGACCGTAGTGAATGCTGTCATTCGTTGTGCATACAACTTGTTTGAATGTAATATGGCTTAACATATGGGCCAAAGTGTCACTGTGGTCTGTTACGCTTGTGCACGTGGACGTGAAGTAGTACAAAACGTGTGAGCAGATACCTCAAAAATGGTGAAAATATTATTTTCTGTTCTTTTGCTTATTTTCATAGGTTGAAGTGTGTTTTATATGAATATAAATTTGTTTTGGACCAGAAACTTATTTAAAGGGCCTAAAATTGGGTTTAAATCACATGCTACAGAGTAGGTCACGTCCCCTTTTCACTTTCTGGCTCCTCCTAGAACTTTCTCTGATATTTTATGTTTAGGGATATTTTCTTCTGCAGTTTACACTTTCAGCTGTTTGTTCTTGCTCTTTCACTTTTTTGGCATCCTATGGTTCTAAACGTGTGTTTTGTTATTGAAAGAGCAAAAGGGCTAGGTCCTCTGCTAAAGTGTGCAGAAAAAGATCTGGAGGGCCTGGTAGGAAGAAAAAGGCGAATATAAATAATGAAAACTCTGAAAATTACTCAGGACTTGAAAACTGTACACCTATTGATGATCAAAGTGTTAGGTTAGGGTATTCAATTCCACATGATTGTGTTGTTCCAAACAAAAGTAATTCTAGCTCTAAATTTTTTTAAAGAAATGGACCAATATCGTGTTACCAAGGCTGACATGGAGCCAGAAGATATCTACGAGGGCTGTTAAATAAAGAATGATCATAATTTTTTACGGTAATAGTTTTTCACACTAAAATTCAATCTTATTATATTCTGTTAGCTTAATGTGAAACAAACACGCCGTAGTATCATTGTCAGTACTCCCGGTTCCCGCCCGTGAGAACCAGGCAAGTTCAGACATGTTCAGTATCGCCTAACGCTGCAATGGAGGTAACATGCAGTTTAAGCTGATGTTAGAGGAAGATCCGGAGTTTCTTTCAAACGTAATCACTGCTGATGAAACTTGGCTACATCATTTTGATCCTGATAGCAAACAGCAAAGCTCAGTGTGGAAATCTCCTTTATCACCAACCCCGAAAAAAGCAAAAGCGGTTGCTTCTGCTGGGAAAGTTATGGTCATCTCATTCTTTGATATTCATGGAATGGTTTATCAGCATGTTGTACCTGCACACACATCAGTAACTGGACAATACTATAGGGATGTCCTGAAAATATTTCAAGTCCATATCACGCGCAAAAGACCACATTTCCGTGAAGCAGGCTGGATGCTGCACCACGATAATGCGCGGCCACATATTGCCAATTTTGTTGCTGAATATCTTGCAAAAATCAACGTGAAGTGCATCACTCACCCTCCCTATAGTCCGGATTTAGCCCCATGTGACTTTGTTCTATTCGCTAACTTAAAGAAACGCCTTCGTGGGAGGCATTATCCATCATCAGAAGCAGTGGTGAAGGCTGCGGAGACGATTTTGAAGGATTTCTCAAAAAGTGTTTTCAGTATGTCTTTGAAGACTGGCAGACACCCTGAGACAAGTGTATCGCATTCAGGGAGACTATTTTGAGAAGGACCATCAAAATTATGAGGATGAGTAAAGGTGCGTTGTCAAAAAAACAATTATGATCATTCTTTATTGTACAGCCTTCGTATAAAAGTGCTAGACAGAAGAGAAGCAACAAGAAGCGGAGTACAGAAGATCATGACAACACTGAGTATGTTTAAAGAGACTAGGAGTACTGTAAAACTTATTTCCCCGTAGCTTTTGTTTTTGTAAGCCTTATGTACCTTTTCTTTGAAACTACTTATCCCAGAGCTATGAAATTTTCACAGACTGTTTCCTTGACTCATATCTATATACTGACATTTTTCAACACTTAGATGTTATTATCAAGTAAACTTATATTTTTTTTTCTTTTCAAGTGTACCAAAAAGTATTATCATTAAAAAAACGTTATTTCAGTTACATTTTTAATGTTATACGAGGGTGGGTCGAAAAGTAATGCCTCCTATTTTTTCCTTAAATAAGTAAGTTATGTGAAAACTTTGAATTTGGCGCAATTCCTCAAACCTTCTTCTCCAATCCCCTCCAGTAGTAACTTCCTAAGTCTACAGGTGGCAGCACTGCTGCTCTGCCAGCCCAGACTTCTCAGGTTGCATTAAACGAATGCTCCGCACATGTTCGATTATTCTAATAACGATGGTCCTTCCGCTGTGTCCTATATATGGTGTCCCACATTCACAGGGAAGGCGGGACACTCCCGGAACTTGCAAGTCCAGTTTGTCTTTCACTGGTCTCAACAGATGTTTAATCTTCGGAGGTGGCTTGTGGATGGTCCTGATGTTGTATTTGGCGAGAATTCTGCTGATTCTGCCGGATAGATTGCCGGTAAACGGGATGCAGGCTCATACTTTAACTGAATTCATTCCACGTACTGTCACTCCAACATACAGGATAATCAGGCGAGTTTCCAGACTTCAAATGACTAAAACTTATTTCATTGGTTTGAATTTGATTGTCTTTTATATTTTAGAAGCACTTGGAGAACATTTAGAGACAGAGGAAACCACGAATTTAGTTTTAGTACCTATAAAATAATCGAACATAGCACCTTTCATAATTTAAAAAAAGCTATAGCCTATATTATATATTTAAGCAATAGTTTATAGCACTTTATAGAAACGTGTCATATTCAGATTGAAACAACACAGAATTGCTCTTCGGATCTAACACTAGACTGACAAGTGAATTGAAGCTTTTCTAAAATCTTAAATATTGGTCTTAGAAAGGCTCAAATTACAGTAACTTCGACACGTAGCACGTTTTACCCGCTCGTGTATATTGTTCCTTTTTATTGCGATGTTTGTCAAGGTATAACCCCAAGTATGAATGCAATAAACTTTCGCTGAACTGGTCACTCAGAATGAACCCTCCTGCAAATAGTATGTGGCTCTAAGTTTAATGCCGTGTCTTGAAATTACGACGTAAATTGGAAAATCGAATAAAGTTAATTTCGACTTGCTATTATTGTAATTTGTTACTGAAAATCACGCAGTATTTTGAATGGTTTAATTAATAAAGGCAATGAATTGAAAAAATTATAAATAATATTAGTAAGTGGACTGTGTCCCCCTCCAAAAAATAGGCGGGGGACGGCATACATCCACGTTCCCCCTCCACTACGGCTCGTCTTATTACTCTCTTCGGTGAGTACTTGTGTGGTTTAAAGGTGGACGACTGTACTCCTTGCGTCCTGTATCAACAGATCGTTATGCTAATATGGACTCCTTTCCGGAAATGAAAGAGCAGATATCTAAGCCAAGGAAACTACTAAACATCCGCTCAACATTTCAATGTCAGGACGTCATCTATTTTCTACAAAACAGCACTGTCCAGCAGTGGAAACGTGTCTGGTATATATCACCTGCCCCTCTACCAATTCTATTTATCCTACTAAATATTTCCCACGCAGAGATGAAGACATCGTATTCCGCGTCTGTCTCATAGTTGTACCTTTCCTACAGCGATCTCCCACCTTTCTATATGTAAACATTTCACACTGTTCACGTTACTCACTTCAGCAAAAACCTCTTTCAGGTACAGTGCGATCCAAATAAACCTGAACCATTTCAATATGTCATAACTTTTGAACCAATAATGACACGCGTGCAACTTTGGGAGAATATAATACACACTTGGGAGATTACATCAAGATATTTAAATCTCATAGAAAATGTTGGAAGTGCCCTACACCAGTATCTATACATGTTTGTACTCGTCTCACATCTCCTCTGAAGTTTTACGGAGAGTATCCTCGCCAATGTTACTTATTTCGTTTCGAATGGATTCATTGAGAACATCAATTGTACGTGGCCTATTCTTGTACACTATTTTTAGATACCCCACATTAAAAAATCCGGTGAGGTTAGGTCAGGGGATCTGGGAGGCCACAGACGTTTTGAGATTATTCGATTATTTATCCAAGTTCCATGGTGTCATTAGATGTATGGCATGTTGCTCCATCTTGCTGGAAATAACCTTCTCTCAATTCTCCGTAAAACTTCAGAGAATATGGTGAGACGAGTGTAAACACGTATAGATGCCGGTGGAGGACACTTTCAACATTTTCTGTGAGATGTAAATAGTGTAATGTAATCTCCCAATTGTGTATTATATTCTCCCAAAGTTGTACGTGTGTCCTATTATTGCTTCAAAAGTTATGGCCCATTGAAGTGGTTCAGGTTTATATGGATCATACTGTATAAAGACCCAATATAATATTTGAACAACAATCAGAACTGACCTAAGCGACTCAACGTTCTCCAAAGATCTGCTACTGTTAACCAATTTGTATTCTTTTTATAAAACTATAGTCGGAATATATGTAGTCAGTGTGATCAAAATGTAAAAGTAACACATTTAGAAATAAGTAACATTTAGTTAGTTTTCATTCTACAGAGCGTGATATCTCTTACAGTCTTAAAGTTTAAGTGTCAACCCAGAACAGAGGGTCGATGTATTCCACCTATTTGACCGAGCGGTATGGCTCAGTCGGTTTCGTCTGGGTCCCACATTTGAGAGGTCCGGGTTCGATTCCCGTGGCCGACCTACCTGACCAACGGGTTTTTCTGGAATTTTTAGAATCGCCAGCGATTAGGTAACTCGTTTTTCCTGTCCATCCATTTACCCCGTAGGGGAAGGAATCCGTCTCCTGCAGCACTCGTGGTACCTCTGACGTTACTAGAGGAACCTCGGGCCGAACTGCCGAGCCCCTCCCATAGGGGAGTTTTTCGGATTGGTTTGGACTCGAGGGGGCAGTGGTTCCCGATACCCGTGGGAGATCGGGTACATGTCCAGACGGGATTGAGGGAAGCCATATATTCTCGCGTACTAGCCTGCATAGCTAGTAGAAGGTTTGCTAGATCACCAGGCGGCCCTACCGAGGTTGATCGGTAGCCTTCCCCTAGGGGTTGGCGCGCGTAAGTGGCGTATCCACTTTACCCGTCTTGCGTTTTCGGAGCAGATGGGGAGCTTGTTAATCTTTAGGTCTTGCCCTACTTGAAAGCCCCACAGAGGCGCCGGGCGCTCTTCGGGAACAGCTCGGTAACTCCCCGGTACAAGAAGGAGGTCAGCGACGGCTGCCTGCGTAGACCATACTCGTATGTCCCTCCATTTCATCTCTCGTCTGATGGTCTCTTTCAAGGTAGAATCTGTCAGCGAAGGTCTCAGCGCTGCATGGCAGGATGATATCCTCCAGGAAAACACTTCCTCCTCCACGGGATGGTCTCCGGTATCCGGACCGGGCCGTTTAAGGCCTACGGTGGGTGGGATGCGGTTGTACTGGCCTGCCGGGAGTTTCCAACTGGTCAATAGTAAGAACCCTGTCCTTTGCACTGTCGTGACTGCTTGGGTCGCTCACCCTCTGTCTCCTATCTCCTCATCCTTCCTGCCGAGATAGCTCCACATCGGGCACAGGTACAGTAGATCAATTCTGTTTGATGTACCGAGTAATTTAGAGCTCCTTCGAACTAGTGGTAACCCAGGGTGTGACAGCTCATATAGGGCTAGGACCTGGCAACCCGACTGCGGGCCTCACACCCACATTTGCAAGGTAGAGGTGGGGAATCATCCAACCGATATGGGGAGGAAATGTGGTCAGCATCTTGACACCCACAGCCGGAAGGGTCTTTCGTGACCAGGGTCGGTTACCTATCGTAGCTCCTCAAATTTCTCACGATGCTGAGTAGACACCGGTCCTATACCCGGGAGTTAAAATCCGCACTCAATGTGTGGGATCGATCCCGGGGCGTTTTCCGTGGCAGGGGGCCAAGGCATAAGGCCTTAGCCCACTACACCACTGTGCAGGGCATTCGAAGTAGCGGTACCATACACAAATGTGTGTTTCTTGCTCATATTTTGCCAATAAAGTAAGAGATATCTGGCACACTTAAAAGGTAATTACAATTTCGAGTTGATGAATAAGAATATACTGAAGCTACAGTTAAAAAGAAAAAGTGCTCTAATGTTTATTTCAGAAGCTTTGAAACCCATATACATTCCAATTTGCAGTACTGCATAGAAAGGGGCCTCCAATATTTGTTTAGAAAATAACGTGGGAGTCTCGAGCATAATAAACCCTAACAAGATTTTCTCCAGCATCACTGCAACCCAGAAAGTAACAACATAACTGAATAGCGTAGTGAAATAATTTATGATGGTAATTCACTGAGTCTGGAACTAACTGAAGTTCACATAAAATCATATTATAATCATTCATGCTTGGTTTACCAGCATTGCAGTTGGTTTGAAAGTAACGACCCTGCATGCAAAAACATGAACTCCAGCTCAGAAAAGTAATTCGTTTTATTCGGAGTTCTTTTTGAGTGTGGTATGGATTTTGTTCTGACATTTTAAGTATTAAAATGTGCGCTGTTTTATATTTGTTTATAGCTACTTTACTCTTTAACCGTCTCCATAAATAAAAACCATACGAAGACAAGGCAGGACAGCTTACTGGCTGCAACCCATTTTAGTAACTATGGTTTTCGTAATTCACGCATACTTTCAACTGTTTTGAACGGAATTCCACTGAAGCCTCTCGGGTACGAAAATTCGAAATTTTAAGGACATGTTCCGTATCTCAGCGTATTTTAATATCACTGTTGATGCAGTAACACATATGATACTACGCTTCATCCTCAAGGAGATTAAAAGTGGATCCACGTCATGGATGGAGTAAAAAAAAAAACAATAGAAACATTAAGTTCTAAGGTCTAATGGTAATAAACCATGAACTATAGCCACCTGGCACGGCTTAAAGTTTAGAAGTTCCGTAGCCGCAATAACCATGGAGTTGGAAATGTCAGTATCTCATGTCAAGCTTCTCAGCAACATTTGGAGTTAGTCCCTATTTCACCCAGTTTCTACCAGTCAGCACAGGATGTTGTCAAACTAGTTTTCTGTTCATTAAATACTGCATCCATAAAATTATGCCTAAACTTCCCTATTGAAAATTGCAATGCCTGGAAATTACTACAGTATTCCATGCAGTACTTCCTTTAAGAACTGCATTTCACGTACCATCATACGAAAGGTACGTTGCTGTCAGACATAATCAGCCATAATGAATAACTTACCAGCATGAAAAAACACAGTTTTAATCGTAACTTCCATCCCATCCAACTGCCAGAGATCAACTGATAAACACACACGCCGTTTGTTGTGAGCCGAGGACGAAGTTAACGGTAGCTGTAAGAACTGCCGTTTAGTACAACACCATGCGCTTTAATCTAGTATAACTATATACTCTCAAATTAAATGAATATCTTTGCTATAATATCCAGTTCAAATTGTGACGTGTCCTGCTATCAATTTACTGATAAGAATTCACCTGGTTTTCTGTTTTTATTGAAGGATAACAGAATGTTCCTCATTCAGAAATTTATGTTCTCAATCCCCGATTTTATGGTTTTCACTTCACTTAATGCTTTAAATACTTCCTCCATACGGTGTTTAAATCCCACCCCTGACACCAATTTGACTGTCCAGTTTTCCCTGTTACTTGACTAAATTCTCACCCCCACTTTACTTGTGTGAATTAGTTCAAATTTGTCTGTCACTTCACTTTTCTTCGTGGCGTAACGGCGAAATAGAATACGCGTGAAGGTTCACTCATGGAGGAGCCGAAGGCTTATTGCACGTCACAGCTATCATCGCAAACTGCCCTCGATATCACTTCAGAAACGCAAAACTCTCTTAGTAACTGGCTAACTCGCGAGAACGCTTGCTTTTATAGCCGACTGAATTGTCCATAGTTCCAGAACGTTTGAGAATAGGAGAGAAGGAAACTTCTAGAAGATTCTGGTTATCTCTGCATAGCGCTTCTGGTGTTTACGCTAGAGGAGTGGAATAATTATCTCTTACCAGAGGCTGGTTGATGCTACAATTGGTATCTCGGCACGGAGTCGTTGTTTTATTATATTAAGTAACTAATGAAATAACACTTTGCGTTTATTTATTGTTTGTTTCAAGTCGAATATTAGGACAGAGGTCTACGTCGGATATCGAAACTGTAAATACATGAGCAGCGCGTTTACCCAGTGTAAGCACTCCAACCGCTATCGGGAAGTAGCTAGAACTTCTTAGAAGTTTCTCCATCTCAAACGTTCTGGGACAGTGTGAAACTTCTACACACGCGACTGTACAAGAGAACGCTCTCGCAAGTCAGTATCACCAAGCATATTTGAGACGATTTGCTGTTGAGATGGCTTACTAAATGACAGTTGAACTTGAGTTAAGTGTCAGTTTTAAAATACAACAGTCATAATATATTTTGCTCTTAAAAATGCAGCAGCTAGTGACAACTTACCCAGAACTTCAGTAGAAGCTGACTGAAATATCCAAACTGAGCAAAGATGAGTCAGTCTTTCGGCACTTAACTTTATTAATAAATATTGTAGGGAGGTGCATAGATACATCTGTCGAGACTCTTAAAAAGATCCATCAATGCGAAATTAAAACTGTTGCAGGAAAAGAAGATATATTGATGAATCGAAAGATCAAAAGGAATGTTGCAGGCAAAGACTCGGGTATTTCAGTGCCTGCTGCTTGAACGTTTCACTCTACAGATAAATTACTTCTAGTTCTATGTACCTTAGGTTTATTATTTATATGATATAATTCAACTTATCTTTACAGGACGGTTAGCTTATTCATAATTTTATCAGTATACATTTAGTGAATAGGAAAAATATATAGCAATAGCTACAGTATAATCACCAGGATTCTTATACCTCAGAGAGAAAGAGAGAGAGAGAGAGAGAGAGAGAGAGAGAGAGAGAGAGAGAGAGAGAGAGAGAGAGAGAGAGAGAGAGAGAGAGAGAGAGAGAGAGAGAGAGAGAGAGAGAGAGAGAGAGAGAGAGAGAGAGTGATCAACACCTTACACAGCTAA
Source organism: Mantis religiosa (assembly GCA_030765055.1). Lineage (NCBI taxonomy): Eukaryota > Metazoa > Arthropoda > Insecta > Mantodea > Mantidae > Mantis > Mantis religiosa. Next base: position 39,301,161 of record CM060953.1, read on the forward strand.
AGTAATAAATAAGATGTCAAATATCAAACACTAGTGCTACGCAATCATTCATTATCATCAAAATTATGTGGAACTTTGTGGTTGTAGGTTTATCAGAATATACAAAACTACTAAACAGATAGGAAAATGCGTTTCTAAAACAAAACATGACAAATGCTTCAAGTAGCACTGGTTTGAAACTTTTCTAAGACCAGTGTTGAGTTTTTTTTAATCTCAATGGAGAAGGAGTAAGATAGCAACCAGTAAACAGATATAGATCTGGATAAATATCGTTCTTCAATCTACGTAGGTATGGAGGAAAGCTGTTCAATATGCAGTGATGTTTGGAAAATGATGGGTGAGAAAATAAGAGTTCAAAGTTAAGAAGCTGTCGTGCCGCAGAGTATAATGCGCGTGCTTTTTTGATAACAGTGCGAAATTGTTGCTGGATTATGGACATGTTATTAGCTTTGGCAATGATAATGAGTTTCCCAAACTGTTCCTTTATGTACGAGGTGTGTTCAAGTTATAAGACGACCTATTTTTTCAGGACTTTGACCAGATAGGAACTTCTGGTTTATTTTAAAACACAAATGAACTCTTTGTGAATGCGTGACAGAGATGGCACCACTGTACAGTGCATAGAGCAGCGACGAGAGTTAGGGCTGTTTTTGATACCTAAAATGGCGACGTTTTCATTGCAAGAACAGAGTGTAGTCATTTGTTTTCTCCATTTTCGTGGTGTAACACCTATTGAAATTCATCACCAGCTGAGTGAGGCATGTGGTGATGGTACCACGGATGTGTCTAATGTGCGTTCCTGGATGCGACAGTTCAAGGAAGGAAGAACATCGTGTGATAACAAACCAAGACAGTTGCAGACATTGCCTCCAAAATTGGCATTTCGTCAGACAGGCTGGTGTGAGGCCATGACTGTCTTGGTTTGTTGTCACAAGTTCTGCCTTCATTTAACACACATTACATACACCCATGATACCATCATCACATGCCTTACTCAACTAGCGATGAATTTCAATAGGTATCATACCACGAATATGGATAAAACGAATGATTACACGCTGTTCTTGTAATGAAAACGTCGCCATTTTAGGTATCAAAAACAGTCCTAACTCTCGTCGCTGCCACGAGTTCCATGCACTGTACACTGCTGTCATCTCTGTCACGTATTCACAAAGAGTCTACGTGTATTTAAAAAAATACCAGAAGTTCCTATATGGTCCCAGTCCTGAAAAAATAGGTTTTATAACTTGAACGAACCTCATATTTTAAGAAGAATATTTCTCATGAACGCATGTGCTTTAATTTAAATTTGTGTATAATAAAAACACCAAAAATAACCACAAATGTTAAATTGACATAACATTTGAAAACTTAGAAACTTCTGAGACGGTTTTGTAGTGCCAAAATGAAGTCAGATGCACTTAGTAGCTAACATGTTAAAATCTGCTTCACAGATTATGTTCGAAAATTAAGGAACACTAATGTAGTAAATAATTTCAGAAATATCTGAGTGGACTGAAGATGAAGACCCATGTTTTCCAGAGCAAACGTTTTTGCTAGTCTCTGGTATTCTGGGATATTGAAGATAAGTATTGCAGATATAGCCGTATTTATTTAGTTTTGCATGGTTTAAAATTTGTACTGAGAAACATAATATGGAGGAATTTTATTTACTATTTACTCCAAAGGGTTCTCGTTTGTGAATGTAACTTGCTATTACGGAAACTGAAAATTATAACACGATATAATTGCATAACATTTGAATTACTATAAAACATAAATTGATAAGTGATATAGAGTTAAACATACATGCTGAATTATAGTCAAGATGCTGAAAAGTAGACATGAGAAACAGGAATAGAGATGAAGGATAAACTCATGCAAGAATACTTTATACCAAAGTAGTATAAAGAAGATATAGGTATAAACTGTCCATCAGAAATAACGTACACAACGAATAAGTCAAGAAAAATTATACATTCAAGGAAAAAAAAAAAACATGTGCATATACATTGTTGTTTCCAGAAAACAGACAAGAAGAAGATATACTCCAATCTAAAAGGGCATTCTACGATACATATAAACATCTATGGCTTGAATTTCATACCAGAACATCCTGAGGGTAGCCATAAGATATTTGTAAGGCTGCACCTGCGGCGAAGCGCTGTGAAAAAAATAAAATTATAAAATAATTTATGACTAATATGTACAGGAAATAAGTGAGGCATGAAGAATTCACACTAACATATATTTTACACTTTTGCAGTTAACTTCTGCTTTCTTTTTCACCCCTTTTCAACATTCATAATATTAAGGGAGCTCTCAAACTTATGAGTAAAACTCAGTTTCCACTCAAATGGTGCAAGTATGTACACTTTATAAAAACAAAAGCAACAACAAAGACAACAGCATTTTAATTAATTATAATTCATTCTAAGACAAATACTCTAGCATTGCTAAATGCTGGCAAAAGGTGTCGTTATCTCATACAATGGTACAACCACTCAAAGCGTCCGCCTCAGTAGCGTAGATGGTAGCGTGTCTGCCTCATGTTCAAGAGGTGCCGAGTTCGAATGTCGGTCAGGGTAAGTTACCTGGATAAGGCTTCTTTCCGCGGTTTTACCTTATTCTTCAAGCCGAATGTCTTGAAGGATAAGGACCCTGGACTCATTTGAGCATCATTTCATCCAATTCATTCACCGTCCGGTATGACTTAACGTTGGAGGACGTAAATTAAAAAAAAGAAAACAATCAAAGCGTAGACTATTCAAAGATTAGCAGTTCAGGTTATGGTCAACGAAAGAAAATTTAGTTCATGAAGAGTATCGATAATGGCTAGCAACAAAAATGAAACAAGGAATGAACAAAACTGCCTCACAAAAATTTAGAACTTAGTTATTCTAAACAAAATATTGTAGATTCTACAACTAAAGTTGGACTGATATTTTAATATGAATGCGTCTTTGAAAGCTGCTGACATCGTTTTATGTAAACCAAGAAATACGACGTATACATTTTGTGTGCTTTGAAGGTTTACAGGGAGCCATGATGTTACAAACTGCGATTGTACTGCGATTTTCTGTTCCTTTTATTAAAAGTGGATCAAAAATAAAAATATCCTTACACAGACAGCAATAAATCAATTCCTTAAACAGTATATGATACAGTAGATAGCAGGGAACTATGCGTTGGTATATTTCTGGATCTGTCAAAGGCTTTGGACCTAGTAAAACACAATCTTTTATTAAAAAAAACCTCACACAATAGGTATTCGTGGAATAGCGCTAAACTGGTTTGACTCCTTCTTGGTGAGTAGAGAATAAATGGTAGAAATTATTCACCTAAACGCCGCCAAACACAGAGTAGAAGCCGTCTAATCTCAGAAAATCTGGTTCGCTCTGGAGTACCACAAGGATCGATTCTTGGGCCACTTTTCTTCCTGATATATGTAAATGACCTGGCCTTTGGTATCAGTGGAGCACAAATCACATTATACGCAGATGATACCAGTATACTAATAAATGGACAAGACAATATTGATTATGTTAATAAACAAAGTACTGATTGGTTTCTAAACAATAGCTTATTAATTAAAAGAAAAAACTGTTTCTTTGTAATTTCGGCATCTTCAAAACAATAATGACAAGGTCCCTGTAGTCAATTTTGATAAAAAGAACATATCTTTAAAATCAGAAGCAAAATTTTTAGGCATAACACTAAACCGTAACTTAAAATGGAATTCACAAATTGAGATCTTATCGAAACAGCCCAGTAAAGTATGTTTTATACTAAGACAAATCAGAGAAGCAGTAAATAAACAGGTTTTGCAAACTTTTTATTACTCTCATTTTCACTCGCTCCTTCTCGTATATAGTATACTATTTTGGGGTAATTCAAGCTCAGCAAAAGCAATATTTACCATACAAAAAGTGTCATTCGTTTAATTGTAAACATAAATTCTAGAAGCAGTTGCAAACAATACTTCAAGCAGATAAGGATTCTACCGTTACCTTGCGTATATGTTTGAACTATCAATCTGTATAAAAAGTAACTTAAATCAGTTTAATAGGGTATACCAGGTACATTCACACAATACGCGTCAGGCGGACACATAGATCTAAACTTTTTGAGAACATCTTTGTATACACTGGGCTAATTATTTATAATAAATTACCCCTTACATTCAGAAACAGCAATGCCAAAAATTCTAAATTTAAACTTAAAAAGCTTTTACTACAGCATTGTTTTTACACACTAGATGAATTTATAGAAAACTGTAACAAATTGTAAATATTAATTGTTCATTTACACGTCTGTATTTATATCTAAGTATCTTTATATCAAAGTATATTAAGTAGCTTTATAAACTGCAAGAAACAACTGCTGTATTTATGTAATATGTATATATACCATTGTAAATACCTCATATGCTGACGTGTCCAATAACAATTTACATTGTTCTTAAAGGATGAAGCAAATAATAATGATAATAGTAATAATAGTAGTAGTAATAATAATAATAATAATAATAATAATAATAATAATAATAATAATAATAATAATAATAATAATAATAATAATAATAATAATAATAATAATAATAATAATAATAATAATAATAATAATAATAATAATAATAATAATAATAATAATAATAATAATAATAATAATAATAATAATAATAATAATAATAATAATAATAATAATAATAATAATAATAATAATAATAATAATAATAATAATAATAATAATAATAATAATAATAATAATAATAATAATAATAATAATAATAATAATAATAATAATAATAATAATAATAATAATAATAATAATAATAATAATAATAATAATAATAATAATAATAATAATAATAATAATAATAATAATAATAATAATAATAATAATAATAATAATAATAATAATAATAATAATAATAATAATAATAATAATAATAATAATAATAATAATAATAATAATAATAATAATAATAATAATAATAATAATAATAATAATAATAATAATAATAATAATAATAATAATAATAATAATAATAATAATAATAATAATAATAATAATAATAATAATAATAATAATAATAATAATAATAATAATAATAATAATAATAATAATAATAATAATAATAATAATAATAAAAATGGTAGTAGTAGACGTCTTCTCGCACCCCCATAGGCCAAAGTTTGACAAGACAAAGGTTATTTACAAACTAGACTGACTCTACGATATGCCTTGCAAATATCGGTGCTCAAAAAGTTTAAACAAGAGATCTTATAAAAATATATGCATTGTTTATATTTCCAGTTATTTTTTCTTTTGGAAGCATCCACCATAAATGACACGTAACTGCGGTCGATTTTCTCTTCATTTCATTTAAACTTCGTTTTGATACTTGTAGCCTCAATGTGGCTCAATGTTTATTATACCCTCCCAGAGAGTTGATCGTTGAACGGAAGAGAAGAGCTTGTTCATTCCTTACAATTTAGAAACTATTTTTTCCCAACGAATAGGGACCCAATGGGAAAGGAATCAGAGATTCGGGAATTTTTTAAAATGTATTTTCACGAAAAATCACAGGCAATATACGACATCAATGTAGTATTATATGAATTTCCTTCCAAATCTGTTTTATATTTCAAATTTTTGCCAGTAAAATTAATTTTTAATGAATATAAATGGTACAATGTTTATAGTAGCATTATGTATTTCAATTAGGAGGCATTCATGCTTACGTAACAATGTAAATCAAAATGAGTGTACAGCTATAGAAGCGGAGAGCGTAGAAATATCAATTTAATTTATATTTAGGCATATCTTGATTTAATAATGACTTGATTATGACAACTTTCACTCAGGCCAACTTAAGTTTAACGCAGGTAACCTCACGATTAAAGCCCAACCTTTTTCCCTCTCAAGAATGAAAAACAAACACATGTGTAATGTATTACAGAAGTTGAGCATACAGAATGACAGCAATATATTTTGTTTGCCTTTCTATTAGTTCAGTATCCCAAAATCACTTGGTCTATAAATACATCGCTTGACTTTCAGCGTATATTATTAACATTAGAATAAATTACAGCTGCTGATTCTTTGTGTGATGCAATAAAACAAACCTTTATCGATATTTTATGGTATTACAGGAAACTGGGAGGGAAACATAACAAAGAAAATTCAATAATGTACTTTCACATACACTGTGGTAGTTAGCATATTGCTGCAAATTAATGAACTACAAAATATGTGAATTTTTAAAAGACGGTAATGTGTTCACATAATCAGGTAACTTCAGCCATGACATACATGGTGAAAATAGCTATATATAGCAGTCTATAAATAGACCGCTGGGCGTTAAAAAATGTCACCTTTTCACTGACAGAGTATTCGTACAGAATGTGCTAAGATCCCTGAAGTATATGTAAAAACAGTATAAGAACTATGAAAGGGTAGAGCCAGACTGAAAAATTCAATGCCATAGCCGGGATTTAAACCACGGATCTTCTGGTCTCCGTGCGGTTGCTCTAAACCATTGAGCTACTATGGCCAACGTGCCAACATGACATTAAATGTTCCAATTCAAATCCTGGCTATGGCATTGAAATTTTCAGTCTGACTCTACCCTTTCATCGTGCGCCCTACACACGGCTATTGTGAAAGAACAATTAATTTCCATTAATTTTACCTAATAGTGGTCTGAACTATAAAGCCCGGGTCTTAAAGTACTTACAGCATAGTAAGTCGCCATTAAGGTAGTTGTCTCATGTGTTTATGAGAACTCCTAGTGGTTTACCGGGAAAAACACGAGTCAGTTGGAGAATTTAATGTCATGTTGGCACGTTGGCCACTGTAGCTCAATGGTTAGAGCGGCTGGACGTAGACCAGAAGATCCGGGTTCAAATCCAGGCTATGGCATTGAACTTTTCAGTCTGGCTGTACCCTTTCATATGCACATGGCTAGTGTGAAAGAACAATTCATTTCCAATATAAGGACTGACGTAAAACAAAATAATGTTGAGACAATGTCGACTTGCGACAGTTATATAAAGGAGAATCTACCCGTTTCTGTACATTCAAAATCTAACCTAGGAGACTTGGCAGTAGAGTAGCTATTTGGGATGCATTATTACCCATATCTACTTCCTTTGAAACTCCCTAGAAAGCGTCAAGGAACATCTTTATGGAATTACTGTTCCTCCACTTGAAAGAAGAACTTAAGACATACTTGAGAAGTATCTGATCTGAAGAAGGACGTCTCAGCCAGCTACTAGCTGTTGTAAAAGACAAAAGAGATGGCAGCTGTGAAAAAGGAAGAAGCAAAAACACGAATTGACGAGGCTTACTTTGCATAAGCTTCCACTTTAGGGCTGTCTTAGAATTCAAGACAAAAAATTAGTTTACATATATAATAGTTCGACACGAAAATGGGAGGTCTGTGGTTCACATCCCGCCATGACGATCCTGCCTTGATCTGGTTTTCCAGTCCTCAAAACTAGCAAAATGTGGACTTAGAAAAATATACGCTTCAAGAGTCTGTTTATTTCTTTTTGTCCATGGGCTATTCCTTAGAGTTTAGCAGTTATAATAAGATCAGGTACCCCTCCCTACAAAAAAAAAATCAAAATCTTAATGATACATAACCTCTAATTAAACATATTGAGATTGCTTGTAGAAAAAGAAAATTATTTATTCTAAAATATTAGAAGTTTTGATTGGAAATAAAATGTACTTTGTTATACTAAATAAGTGAAGAATACTTCACAAGCTATTTGTTACCAGGAAAAGTTAAGGTATACATTTTATTCGTCTAAAACAAATGAATCAAAACCAGTTTTGTGAGAAAAAATAAAAACAATTTCTTTACGTAAAGGGTAGTTCGGGGTGAGGGATTTTTAGCATTTTTGAAAGATATTCTACTTTGTATGTAATGGAAATTTCATTTTTTGAGTTTTGTGACCAACAGCAATCAAATACAGTCATTGCTGTATTTTTTTTATTTTGAGAGCTTCAGAAGATGTAGTTTTGATTATACATTTCGGTATGGAATACAATATTTTCTCTACGTGCCGAAATAACTAAGAGTAGTCAAAATGCATTTACTCACTAAACAAAAATGGATACTGCCTCATATTCAAGAGGTCACGAAATTGAATCTCTTCCTGTGACATACTCTTTATGTCCTATTTCTACTGTAAGAAGAATAATACATCAACATATTCTTGAAGAATGGAACCAACAATGGCTAACAACTCCAAATGGAAGTTTAACAAAAACATTATTTTTCCCTAGTGTATATGACAGAGGAAAATGTGAAACTCTTGTACCAAATTTTGTTTTGACACAATTTTTAAGTGGACATGGTAAATTTGGTGAATACGTATCACGCTTTCACTTAACATCCAACCCCGAGTGCTTGTGTGGTGAAGAATTTCAAAATGTGGTTCATCTCCTTTTCTGTTGTCCCATTTTTTGGAGAGAAAGACAAGAATTAATATTCAAGCTAGACTCTCTAGGAACTGAATTTTCTGCTCCGCTCACATCTTTGCTAATGAAGCCACAACAGTGAGTGAGTGAGTGAGTGAGTGAGTGAGTGAGTGTGTGGTGTTTAGTATAAGTACTTCATGATGTTTATAAACTCAGTGTTTAAACGTCTGAAATAGTTTAAATTAATACGCATCAGATTATAACATATTTTCTTCCTTCTAGTATTTAAAATATTTTTGTTAAAATTGTGTATTTTTATGTATCAACTCTAAACCTAATATACCACTGTGTAAAATAGGGTTCATAAATCTGGATAAAAAAATTGAATCTCGGTTAATTTAAGTTACCTGCATTAGACATTTTTTTCATTATCCTAAAAAATGAATTGTTGGGTAACTAAGATATTTGATTCCCTGCCCACCTCGGTAGCGTAGATGGTAGCGTGTCTGCCTCACGTTCAAGAGGTCCCGAGTTCGAATCTCCGTCAGGGTGAGTTACCTGTATAAAGTTTTTACCGGGGTTTTCCCTTATCCTTAAAGACGAATGTCGACCCTGGACACATTTGAGCATCATTTCACCCATTTCATTCACCGTCCGATATGACTTAACTTTCGAGGACGTAAAACTGGAAAAAAGATAGTTACATAAACAAATAAAAATAAAAAAAGTAATTGAGTCCCAGTTCATTTGACCAATATTTCGTCTGATACGGCGTAACCCTCAGGACTTTAAACTTAAAAAAGAATACATTGGGATATCTTTTATACGTCAACGTAACGCAGAATTGAAAAGTCTGAAAGATGCCTATTGTTGATACCATGTTAAAATATAACAATAACTACTTGCTTACTATACTACTTTCTCTGCAAATTGGAAGCGGGAAATTAAAGCAGCACGTGAGCAGCTACTGGGTGTCGTATTACTTTTTAAAAATTCGATGCAAAAAGCACTGTTTTATTCTTAATTTTATTTTAATGAGTTTACAATACTGACGTAATATATATTTTCGTATATTTTTCTTGTTTAAAATAAACTATATTTCATAGAAAACAACAATAATTTATTTTAACATTTTAGTTTTCAGAGATTATGTATTGGTGACATCTGATTTGGGCTTTGATTATTCCGACTCTTGAAATCCGTTTCAAAACCTCAGTGTTTGTGAAGAGGGCAGGCTTTGCCTGTAGCTATGAGGATTTTGATGAAGAAGTAGGTCACAGGAATCACGAGACTAGTATTGACCCAGCTTCTCTCGGGACTTGGACCACTTTTCGGGTATTCATATCAAGCCGACGAATGGGAGGGAAGCATAGGCTTGCGGGGAACTTCGACCAGAACGCCCGCCATTAAGGAGGAACTAACGATCCGGGGCCTACAAATTGCAGCTCAACTTTCGAGAACATATTCCCCGTCATATGTGCACCCTAAGCATACAGAGAAGTACATGCAAAAGGAGCTGTTCTTACGGAATTTCTGTTTAGGGCTTGTGAACTTTCCAGTCGAAATGAAATCAATGAATAATTCAAATTTAATTTCAACTAAAGCACGCAAATTTACATATGGAAGGCAAGGTTTAAAACCAGGGTTAATTGGAATTTCGTTTTCAATTGCTTCCTTAGCTACTCACACTTGGAATAACATCCTATTACTCTCTATCGTATATATGCCTATTAGGTAAAGGAAGTATGGCATTTCGCCCCCAAAATTGATAACGATATTTTACTTCTGTAGATTCCTTGAATAAAAGAAAAAGAAACAAATGATTTAGAAACAAAATACGTGTGTTTTTGCTTGAAGGGTATAACTGAAAAAAGAAATCTTGGATGTAAACCAAACTTGGCTTTTTGATTTAGTATCTTCTAAAGATGCGCAGAAAAACTTTCAAAATCATTCACCCACATCAAATTACTATTTACGTAAATAATGTTTCAAATTTAAATATTTGCCTTCTGATAAGGGAATAGTTCAGCAGTTGTAAGAAAAAGGAACAAAAACAAAAGTTACTTAATCGACTATGTGATGAATTCTTTTGAGGATCATCTGGGAATTCAAGCACATTTAAATTAAGCTATTTTATGATCTTATTTTCAGTTATCTAAGTATTAAAACTTGTCTTCAATTCAACAACTTCTATTTCTTTCTTTAGCCTTCTCGTTTTGGAGTATTTACAGCCCCCATCAGGGCTTACAAGTGGGCGCGTGAGATCAGATGCCCAGCCAGGGGCGCAGAAACTATGGATCAGAAGTATTCAGGATGGTTTCTCAGCCTCAAGACTGGTATGTGAGTGAAAAAGGAGTTGACAAGAAATTAATGAAAGATGGTGATGGAGATGTTGAGGAATGAATAGCGGGGGAAACCGGACAACCCGATGAAACCCACCCAGATGCCACTTTGTTCGCCAGAAATCCTACATAGGTACATGGAATGGAAATTGGGCCCCCTTAATGAGAGACTAGCGGTCATTTCGACACGGCGACGCCCAGTCTAAGATTTAAGGTGAAATATATTCGAAACATACCTATAGGCGGTCGAAATCGTTAAGCCATAGAATCCATGTGGTGCTATGTGCTGTAAGAACGGGTATCTACTTGTATTAAAAGTTATCTGTGAATCTTTTCCCATAGAAAATTAAAAATATATGTATTTAAATTAAGGATTTATCTTTCCCAGTGGTTTCTGATAGACATAAATGTAAATTCGTTAATCCTATGTTCTCATTCTATTCTTAACTGGATATGACAAATCTTCAGCTTACTTAATTCGATTCAAAATCAAATCCACCTCTGATTGTATTTCTGGAAATCACCTTCAAGATGTCCCTCACATTTTTTTGACTGTCCCTTTTTTGTTTTGAAAGACATGAACTTGAATTATTGCTTCAATCCTTAGGTTACACTTTTTCAAAACCACTTGCACATATTTTGATGAATTACAAAACTTATCAATATTTCTTAAACAAAATATTTCTTAGGCTAAAAATTCATGTTGATGTTTACTCTTTGTCAACTTGATATTGTATTTGGTTATGTTTGGTAATTTTATTATATTCATTTTATAAGTTGTAAACTATATTCCTAATATACCTTTGGATAAAATAGGAATCACAAAATTGGATAAGAAATAAATAAGGAATAAATAAAAAATTATTATAATAAAACATATTTATTATAAAAACTTATGTTTTAATTAAAATAATTACGATTACTGCTAAGAAAATTAAAATTTGAATAAATGTCAAATACGGTGAGAAAATTATTTGAGGACATCTGACATAAATAATTTATTTAATTGTTGTATAGGAAGTTTATTCATTCCTTTAGGTTGGAGACTTGAAGCTTTCCCGGCGTTGATTATAATTATGAATGATTTCTTTTCCTTGGGAGATCAGCCAAGTAAGTGCTAAATCGCTGTCCAAGCTTTCGACGACGCACTCTGTCGTCATCATCAGGGAACGCAGAAAGCGTCGTCGAAAGCTTGGACAGCGATTTAGCACTTACCTGGCTGAACTTCTGAAAAGAAATCATTCCTTTAGGTCGTTCAGATCGGAGTTTGTGGTTCTACTTTTAGATGAAGATTTAGGAAGTAAAAGCTTATGTTATCTTACAAGATACTAAAGCGTTCATTTACAAACTCAACTTTCATCGAAGCTTATTCAGAAGACTGTTTTATCATGCAGCATAGCATTAGCGCCAAGCGTCTATGATTTGAACTTTAAAATAACAAACACATTTGGTGTCTTGCTGCGTTTTATTATCTTCCTTCACCACAAACGCTGAAACGCGGAACAGGTTTATTTTCTTTGCAAGAGAAGGCAAATACAGGGTGTTAAATAAGTGCGCGCTTCTCTGTATTTTCATAAATTAAATGTACATCATTAGAAACTCTCTAAATTATCGCTTCAAGCAAGACAGTTAACTAATACAATACCACAGTTGAGTAGGTGAGGTACTACATGGCAAAGCGAGAAGGCGTATCGGGAAAAAAATCGCAATACAGAGATGTTTACCTCAGCTTATCGCACATACACGGCGAGTCCATTGTATGTGAGACGAGACGAGCGAAATTGTCGTTGGAAGGGGATCCCACCAAAGGTAGTGGGGCCTTCCGACAGATACCATTCCAGGACTAGGTCCTTTACTGGTTGAAAGATGAACTTTGAAGTAAAGACGGTGGTAGACGGTGGCATTGTGGTAGGGATGTTAGAGTAGGGGTTGAGTTTATGAGAAGTTGTAGAAGAAATTGGAGATATGATGATAAGTTAGAGAGATGATGAGTTATTTATTGCTTTCAGGGGATGATGGTATTTAGGGTCGATGTAGGAGAAGCCTGGGATGCTTGTAACGCTCCCCGGGGTCAATATCGTACTCCCCGAGGCCGCGGATGAAGGCGTTGAAGTTATGTGGGAGAGAGTCAAAGAATTTTTGTGAAAGGGAGAGCATGTAGTCTGTGAGGAGTGGAAAAGAAATGTCACGGTGGATGTTGATGTTAGGAACGTACCAGTCGGCATTGACAGCGGTACGAAGGAAGCGGTTTTGAAGGGTTTGGAGGTGGTATATGTGAGATTTTGCGGCAGTGGCCCAGACTGGACAGGCATAGGTGAGGACAGGACGGAGAACTTGTCTATACAGAAGTAGTTTGTTGGAAAGTGACATGGCAGAGTTTCGGTGGCATAAGGGGTAGACAAGTGCCATCTTGCGAGCAACCTTGCTGTATACGGTGTCGATGTGGGCTTTCCAGGTGAGTTTCTGGTCCAGTGAGACGCCAAGATATTTGACTGTGGTGGACCATTGGACAGACCCACCAGTAATACGAAGCTCAGTAACATCAGTCTCCAAGCGCCTTGTGAAGGTGATAGCCTGTGACTTGATAGGGTTCACAGTGAGGCACCAAGTATTGAACCATGTTGTGAGGTTATCTCCGTATCGTTGTAGTCTATCTATAGCTACCTGATGACGTGTGGAGGCGGTGGTTATGGCGGTATCGTCTCCAGTGTATGTATGCTCTGTTCAGATATAATCATGTCTTCCGGACAGTAACGTGACACACATCGGCAAGAGCGAAGAATCATATCATATAGACATACACGCAGCTTCCAATCGCTCTATTTGTGTTTCGTAACTTACCAAACATCAACTTACTAATATTTCACTCTTCTAATTGACCAGATAAGACCAGATAAGAGACGCTAGGGAAGAAATTGAAAATAAAATTCCAATTAACCCTGGTTTTATACCTTGCCTTCCATATGCAAATTTGCGTGGTTAAGTTGAAATTATCTACTTTAGAGAAACGTTTCCTTTTGTTCTCACACTAGATCAGCGTTTTTGGTATTTCTTTCGTCACAATATTTCTTACTGTATTTCTGTGAATACCCAGAATTTATCATCAGGTTCATTGCATGACCCCTTACCAAGATTATTTGTCAGCACATATTTATATGTGTTCAAAACAAGCGATTGAATTTGCTTAAACAGTTACCTTTATAACTTTGTTTTTTGAGGCTTTTCCAGTAATATAACTCGGCCAAGTTATTCACACTATTGTCATAACTTTGATTATTTTCACTTGCTTGAAAGTAATCTACTACTTCATTTGCATTTACCACTGCATTTCCCTCCCACGGTCTCCACATCGTGACACACAACGAATTCCTGCACGTAATGAAACAGATCAACTGGAAGTTGGAACTTTGGCAACTGAGACTCCACGTGGAGTAAACATGCGACTGTCACTTCGAGAAATTTAGGGTCGCTACTGGTCCTCAACCACAGTGCTCCTAGAGACTATAGACAGACTATAACTTTATTACTTCGAGATTTGAACAACCAGTTGCTTCGTACCTCAAATTGTCTAAAACACCGCTACGCCCGCTAAAATTATTTCGGTGTAATTCATTAACATGCATATGTAATGAAAATAAACATAACATTTTCCTCAGTGTTTGCATCCCTTAAGTCCTAGCCATCCTTCCCCCCGTACCAAGCATTTCCGGAACGTCACGAGTGAGAGCTGAGTGCAGGTGCTTCCATTAGTCATGCTGCTCTTGCTACAGACAGCTACATGCTATCATATTTCCAAGGGTGGGACATATTCATACTACATACAGCCCTGTCTATGTGTAAGTACTGCAGCGTTCCACGACATCTCTATTCTTGCTAGACTCAACATGTTTTATGATTATATTCAAGCCTGCATAAAAAGAAAAACAAATAGCAGGCGAAATTCCGCGTTCGTTATGTATACTAACGGAACGCTCAACACTTTGTAAACAATGCAACAAAATTTGCACCTCCAAAAGTTAACGCAATGAATAAGTCACAATTAAAACCACTTTTAAGCTGGCACGCTTGTTGGAAACTACAACATGAAGGGCAATTAAGAGTATTCTGTTTAGCATAGAGCATTTTTTTGGAGTAGAATGAGGAAAACTGCGCGATGGTGACATTTGCCACCACTCTCATTTGCCGGATATACATATTTACATTTACACGCGCTTCTATGTAATGACATACATATTGCCTATTCCTGATACTCGAGGAACGAAGGCATTTTCATCACCGTGGTTTAGGGCAATGCTTCTCAAGAGTGGTCCGCGGACCCCCGGGGGTCCGCGAGGGGGTCGATTAAGTCAAGTTATAATGCTGAATTAAAACAATAGAAAGCGTTGAATTATATTTACTGGGTCACTTATCTGCTCTGTGCCGAACTACATACGTTTTACTTAACATAACAAAAACTTAACAACATAAATATCTTTATATTCCGATTATAAAAATTAACCAAAAGTCGACTGCTTCATATAAATAAAGTTGCCAAATTATGGGGGTCCAGTGAACAAGTTGTTAGATGATAAGAGGGTCCTTGAGACAGAGAGTTTGAGAAACACTGGTTTAGGATATACTTAACGGTTTTGCTCTACGATTAAAGTTAGGTATGTTTCTATAACACATATGAGGTTATTTATTCGTTTTAAACTAAACTCTATTGAAATGAAATTCTGATTTAGCTTTTAAGAGCATTTAAGCTCACCATTAATCTCGGAGTGCAAATTACGATTACATTACAATGGCAACTTAAATAAAATGTGTAGCATTTATGGCACTTTATCAACTCATTATCATACCAAGTACAGTGATATTCAAAAAGAAAGAACAGATTTCAAACATTCAACATTTTATATCATGCATTCAATATGAGCACCATGTTTTACACGATAAATGTCACAAAAGTGTCTCATTTCTTGCCACACACGAATCAACTGGTCTCCAGTTAACGAATTCACAGCTTCAACAATTATAACTCGACAGAGTGTTGAAGTGTATCGACCTTCAGGTGACCAGCGCTGCATTCGTTCCTTATCAGGTATTCTCTGGCCAATTAGAAGACCGAAATATTAGTAAGCTGATGTACAGTAAGCTACGAAACACAAATATAGCGACTGAAAGCTGCGTGTGTCTATATGATATGTTTTCTCGTGCCTGCCGATGTATGACACATTGCTGTCCAGAAGACATGATTATATCTGAATAGACTATACATACACTGGACTCGCCGTGTATGTGCGATAAGCTGAGATAAACATCTCTGTGTTGCGATTTTTTTCCGATACGCCTTCTCGCTTTGTCATAGTAGATGTCGTACATCTTCAAGAGTGTCAGGCATAGGAGGGATAAAAACAAGGTCTTTTACGTATCCACATAGATAAAAATCACACAGAGTGAGATCTGGCGACCTGGTTGTTCTTCTGCTCCTCCTCTTCCAATCCAACGTTCTGGAAATGTGTTATTCAAGTAATGCTGGAGGTGGTAAGAGAAATGAGGCGGGGCACCAGCTTGCTTGAAGTCATCTGAATCTTCTTCAAGTTGGGGAAATAATCAGTTTTTAAGCATGTCTACATAGGTTATCCTGTCATAGTTTTCTTCATGAGAAAGAAAGGCCCATAAACTTTTGTTATAGATATGGCACAAAATACGTGCACTTTTGTTAAATTTCTTTCATGTTGAATAATTCCCTATGACTTTAGCTTGCCCAAATTCGAACGTTATGGCGATTAACTTTACCAGAAAGATGAAAAGTGCATTCAACGGAAAAAAATAATTCTTGAGAAAAATTGCCCTCCTCCATATCATCTAACATGTCAATGCACAATTCCTACCTTTTATTGGCCAGTTTATATGGCTTCTGGTGCAGACGATGTTTTAGAATTCGCTATACCTTTGGTTGAGGAATGTTAAGTTCCACGCTCCTTTCTTTGGGCTCCTTTCGGATAGTGTACGAATATGCATAGCCATGGTCGCTAAAGCGTATGTCTCTAGCATTCCGCCGCGTAGAGGGTCGCGGGTTCGAGTCCCGCCTTGGGCATGGGTGTTTATGTATATAGTTAATATTTGTGAAAATAAGAAAATAAACGCAAATAATGAAAAATTGGTTAAATAAGAAAAAAAGAAAGAAAAATATTTATCTATCTATCTATATATATATATATATATATATATATATATATATATATATATATTAGAACAAAAAATACGCTCGACATTTTCGTCCTATGTGCGAGGACGTCCCGTGCTATTCCTTTGGCGAATGCAACCCCCTTCATCGAATTTTCGATGCCACTCCTAAATTTGCTTATGATGCGGCAGTTGTTTACTAAACTGACGACGAAATGCTTTCTTAAATGCGACAATGGACTCTAGTTTTGCTAATCGCAGCACACAAAATGATTTCTCTTGTCGAGTCTCCGCCATTTCACTACAAACAACAAACAACAGCACCAATGCAGACGTGATTGGAACTTCTAGCTCCCACGTTATTTCAACTGTAAACTTTTCCCTCTCCATGAGAAATTGGAATCATCTTTTGTAGCCTGGAAGAAATAAATGTTTTAAATCTGCTCTTTCTTACTGAACATCCTTGTGTTTTATCTTCTTATTGAGATAAGCTTTCGTTAAATATTTAGAGAGTTTGTATTTGTTATAAGGATGCAGTTGGTAAAGCTGTCATTCTGAAGGACTGGTATAAGTGGCAAGTCGTGAGAGATAGGCAAAATGTGATTACTAGAGCTCGGATTTTTGCATATTTGCATGTTTTATTCCTTGATAGTTAAAAATATATACATGCAAGCAATAAATGTATACCCCATTGTATGCTTATTGCATATACGAGTAAATATGACTGAAAACAGACCGAGAATGAAACGCAAAAGAGTACTCTTTCACAGGATAATGGACCATCGCAAACATCAGCAATATTGCAATGGCGAAAGTGCATGAGTTGGGCTTTGAATTGGTTCTTCACCCACCTTATGCACCAGACTCAGCCCCAAGTGACTTCTTCCTGTTCCCAAACTTGACAATTTGGCTTGGTAGCAAGATACGAGGTACGTCCAGAAAGTAAGTTCTGTTTGGTAATAACATTAAATTGTGTACAGATACAGAAATGTTATTTATTGGAAAAAGTTCTAGAACTCTTAAACTACTTTTCCACCTAACTGCCGAAATTTTGCAGGCATTTGTCATAGCGAGGCACAAGTTTTTGTATACCTTCTTCATAGAAGTTTGCCGCCTGTGTCTGCAACCAGTTGGAAACATTTTCTTTCAGCTCTTCGTCATTGTTGAAGTGTTGACCGCCAAGGAAACATTTGAGATGCAAAAACAGATGAAAGTCGCTAGGAACGAGGTGAGGGCTGTGCGGGGGATGGTCAAACACGTCCCAGCCAAATCCCTCTAGGATGCTTTAGTCGCATTTGTAGTGTGTGGTCGTGCGTTGTCGTGAAGAAGCACAACACCTTTTGACATCGCAAATTTGCCGATAAATTTAAATTGGTTTCACTTTCCTAGCATTCAGAAAACGAATCACAGATCTGATTTCACAAGCGGCAGGATTTTCAATCAACACCGACATTGTAAACAAGCACAACAAAGCGTACGTGGCTGACAGCGATCTCACAATGACGCACGTTTCTTCTCCTTGATACAGAGCGTCTACCCCGCATGTGCGGAACTGCGATCGCAGCGCTGCAGCGGAGATAAATTGAAACAGAACTTACTTTCTGGACGCCCCTTGTATTTTCATCATGTCACAGTTACCGTCAACGAGTATTTTGCAGGCCTTGACGGAACTTGTTTTTCCAGATTTGATAAAAACCTGGAACATTGATGGACCATTGTGTAGCCATCAGTGGAGATTATATCGAGAAATAAGGTGAGATTTTTAGGAAAAAATATTATTATTATTGAAATTTTACCAGACCTATCAAATGACCCTCTTAAATGTGAGAAAGTTGAAATAATGTACTTTATTTTAAATGAATATTATAACACTTTTAGGGTATATTTATACCAAATTTTAGTGCAAAGATGCATGCATATATTGATACTTGATAGTGCATATAAATCCGAATTCTAGTTATGACAAAATTGTAAGTAAATCAGGTTTGCCAATTGAGGGAAACAAGATACAGAAACGCCTTAACTATACTCGAGACTGCAAGGTGCAGACTGCAAGAAATAATTCAGGATGCACTTAAGAAGCATGACAGAATGCTTTCGGTACCTCTCATAAGGGATGGTCAGCACCACAGCCGTGAGAAGTGCTATGAAGTGGGTCGTAAAACCGTGCAAACAACGCAGTAAACCACACACGAAGGAGCTGCCTGCTATCCTTTAACAAGCGGAGTCACTACCAGAGAAAGCTAACTGTCCTTTTAAATTTTTTTTTTTTTTTTTTTTTTGGTGCTTGTGTGCATTCCTCCTAAATATTCAATGTCGATATTTCATACACTCTATGAAACTCCTTCAATAATAATAAAAAAAAATTAAATTAGGAGATGGTGCTATGAGTGTCTGTGTAATAATTCAAAAACACAAATTTGGTATTTAAAGTCATCATCTTTAAAAGATACAATATCCTCTCAAACCAGAGTAACAATTACAGGAACCCCCTCCCTTTTAAAATTATTTGCTCAAAAGTAGCTCTAACAATTGGGAATAAAATTGGTGTTTGAGATATTTTCATGACAAATAAAGAGCAGATATTACTTCAATTTTCCGGGAATATCCTCAGTAGTCCTCTTCATTATGAATGACTTTTTAATAATTGACAAACCTCAAGAGAGAGTTGAACTCTTATGCCCAATTTCTCGAACAGATATTAAGACTTAACACGGTTGTTAGTCTATTTAACAATAGCTATAACAAAAATTGCATTACACCAACATGTGTTAGCTTATCACTCGTGTCAAACCTCTTGATAAACTAACAAGCCATATTTCTGTTGTTAACAATTGTAGAATTGTCAAGATAGCAGCTTTTGATGTCGATTTGCTATATTTAGACCTCTAAATGACATTCGTAACAGAGAACGGCCTATGAGGAGAAATGATTTAGCTATCAAGATTTTCTACAGAGGTATAGACTGTCGAAGTAAAGAGAGGTTAGATCATGCATCGAATAGGATATGCCGATCTCGCCTATGCGTAATTAGGTAACAACTTTGAGATTTTATAATTCACTGAATTATGTGGATAATACACTGTCCACCTCCTGTCTTGAAACCTTCTCTCTCACTTGTCCTTCACACCTCGTTTTAAATTTACGTAATTTTAAAATGTTGTACTTCTGGTTGTGATATTTGCATTAGAATTTAACTCATTTCCAATTTTTTCCCACGTCACATCTATCTCTTTCACATTTACCACATCCATGCTCTTATTTTCCACAATATCCTTATATTTAGTTACATAATCAAGTAACAATTCTTTCTGGATTGATGAGAAATTTGACTCACGGCTACTCCTCTGGTTTTCTTCACCCGCCCTCTTTTCAGCTGTGTGTAAACGAAAATTAAAACACTAAACACAGCGCCTCCAGTTATTATAATTTGAGATAGTTATTTCCGACTTTCAGGTCCACCGCCTTCTTGAATGAGGCGATTGTCACATTCCGCAAGAAACCAAAGTTGGCATTGCCACCCTTGAGCACTGAATTAAAGAAATTTCTACTTCTGACACAGTCGTGAATTATTAAAAAACCCATGATTACTATCAACTGTCCAAAACTAAAAAACTCTCTTATAAAAAAAGTGGCAAAGGGAGTGGAATGAAATTCCAAAAGGAAGAAGAACTTTTAATTTATTTCCAAGTAAAAAAGAAAGCTTAAGATTAAATTTCATCTAATCAACTAAAGGTTTCATTCATTATATAACTGGTCATGGACCATATAACACATATTGGAAAAAATTAATAAAACTGAAAATGATTTATGTAATTTATGTAATAAAGTAGGTGATCCCGAGCATGTCATGTTTGAATGCGAAAAATATGGAATTTCGCAGTTAGAGGAAAGACATGTTTTAGGACATATTAAGGGATTCTGAATTAGTAAAAAAGTTACAATTTCTAAGCAATTATGTAAGTAAAAAAGGCTTGGGAGTCAGAAATTATAGAAGTAAGAAGACCTGAAAGATTATCAATTGAAAGACAAGAATTAAGAAGATCAGATAGAATAAAAGAAAGAATTACAAGAGAAAATTTTAATGCAAATGGATCCTTAAACATAATAATAGAAGAAGAGGAAATCGAACAAATTGGACAAGATATAGAAGAGGAAGAGAATTTATTAGATGAGGAACGAGAGTAGTTAAATATAAAATATTATGTGGTTTCGATTGGCAGATAAGAATGGGCAGAAAGAAGAAGAATTAGACCAAAGAAATAATTAGTGAAATTTTATATTATTTATATGGATTTTTTGTATATTTGTAAAAATAAAAATGAATTATTGTGTTTAGTTTCAGAATTTGGTAAAATGTAGTTTAATAGTTAATATTAAAACAATGTATTGTTGTTTAAAATTATATTTAATCATCATCTAAATTAGAGATGCAATATATAAATTTCTTTTTGAATTATATGTTTAATTAAGATTATTAAAATAAGAAAAGAAAAGAACAAATAAATTTATTATTCTTGTGGTTAATTTAAAAATAAGTGCTGGTTACCAGCACTTTTAACTATATGTTATAAATAAAATAAATTTAGCTGAGATTTTTCCAGTTTAAATTAGAATTGCTGACTTCCAGCAATTATCAGTAGTTTTTTTGTAGTTTTGTATAGTTTTTGTTATTTAAATTTATCTGTAATGTTTGGTTATGTAGTTAAAAGAATATTAGTATTATGTTCAGTAGAGATTTGCTGGTTACCAGTAAATTTTGTAATATTATAGGTAGTAGTAGTTTTTTTGTTGTGTTTTATTAATTTTGTTTTTGTAGTTTTTGTAGTTGTAGAAATCTGAAACAATTATGTATTATTAATAATGTAATGTTTTATTAAGAAATAATAAATGTAAAATTTGAATGTGTGCCCCGGTATAGTTTCAAGGAGCCGGGGTATGATATTCAGATTTTATTTTAGTTTTATTTTATTATTTTGTCCAAAAATATCATATTTCCATGGCAAGTGACATTTATACCTTTAATTTACTGGAAATAGACTAAATAGTCCTCTTCATTCGTTTTTTTTTTTTTTTTTTTTTTTTTTGTAATTGACGTCCTCCAACATTGTCATTTGGGACGATGAATGGATTGGATGAAATGATGCTTAATGAGTCCGTGGTCCATCTTAAAGTTACCCGACATTCGTCTTTCAGGATAAGGGAAACCCCCAGCAAAACCTTATCCTGGTAACTCACCCTGACCGAGATTCGAACTCGGTACCTCTTGAACGTGAGGCAGACACACTACCATCTACGCTACCGAGGCGGGCTCTCTTCATTCTGCTTGACACAAACTCTTACCACAAAAAATATCTGTGGATCTCACCAAAGCTTTTCTTTTTTGTGGTGATAATTTTTAGATGTACCTTATCATTGGTTTGAGCATACAAATAATTCTATTTTACTCAATCAGGAGGTCATTTATATTTTTATGTTGAGCTATCATATAGGTAGTGACCAGCTGGTATTTTCTCCTGTTCTACTTGTACATCTAAGAAATATGAAATAAAACCATTTTCATAAATGTTCATCTCGGATAACAATAATAAGATTTTGTGAGAGTAGTTTGTTGAATGTAGAAGCATGAATCAAATGCAGTGGTCAGTTTTGAGTTAGGGAACCAGTGACCGTGATAAAGGCGTTCACCTCTTCAGTCAGTACACGTAGGAATGCGACTTCTTGAAGCGCTGCGTTGGGCGACGTTTATTTTGAGACAAACCCGCCTGTGCATAACCAACAGGCAGTAAATCTCCTGTCTCTCACGCTTCACTGTTCAAACAACACCTTTGTATGTATGTACCAGCACAATTAAGTGCGTTCGTAATAATCTGCATTTACTCTTTGGTACGACGTAACTCATTTGAATTTTTTACTAATGTCGACATGGATCGTAAGTTGACAATCGCATATCTAACCTGGTTGCTGTGAAATCTCAGCGCTGAGACAAATGACGAACAAGCCCAAGCGCGGGAAGTAAAACTATCACAATACATTTATTTTGATACATATATCTTACAATACAATATTTACTTTACTAAATATAATTCCTCTCATGCATTTTAGTTCCAAAGCATTTGTTTATGCGTATTCTCACGGAAGTTGATGGTCCTAATCTACGAAGAAAGTAGCCAATGTTCTTCTAAATACCTAGATAACTAGTGGTACAGTTTGCATCTTCTAAAATAATTGGATATTTTTACTTTATCCATAACGAAGAAAAAATAAATTACTAGCATTTCTATAAAAATATAAGATAATATGGCCACAGGGACAGTAATACTTATTTACAAATATTCTTTCCACATAGCAAAACATTTAGGCGTATAGCCTGTATATATTTCAAGAAAATACATCCATCGCAAGCGACTCTTTACATGAAAAATATTTGGAAGACTTTAACTGTTTAAAACTATCACTTTTGATTAAAATACCATATATTTAATATATTTTTATGACAAATGCAACATAGGTTATATCTTGAATTTTCTGGTAGTGACCTCTGAGGTCCCCTTCGTCTTAAATGAATGTTACACAACAGTAAATTGTAAATTGTAAGACAGACATCTTGCTACACGAAAATTTAGATCTTGTTAAAGCAGATAATTTATGTCACGTCATTTTAAATGCAAATGTATTCACTTAAACACATTCCTAGTTATTATTTTGAATTTAAAACACACTTTTCTGATTTGTGAAGTCAATATTAGACACGCTGTTAAAATATCTTACTGTCACTTTTGCTTAGTATATTGTGACTTTGTGGTTTCGTAGAATTAAAGGTCCAATTTGCCGAAATTCAAAATGTTCTTTATTTGCGTAGAAATACACATCGTAGCAGCAGAATGACATCACATATCGCAATCTACAACAGCGTTCTGATTACACCTGTTTACATCAGCTCTCGTTACAACACTTCACAGCTGTTTACTCTCCTGTTTACAACTGACTCTTGGCGAGTCGTTGCTCTCTTAAATGCCTCATTGATAAATTCGAGAGATTTCTAGAACAAATAAGAAAACAATTATTCTCTGTCAATCAAGATATCACTAGAACCTTCCAAACGTGAAACCCCATCTGTGCCGGCAAGTACCCTATCTCCGTGATACACTATACGTCTGTTATCTATCCGCGCTATCTTTATTTGCCGGCTCTTTGTGTACACAAGCCGCGCTATCGTAGATACTGCGCTCGCGACAATATTCCAGATCTCTTGCAAAAAAATATGAAATAAAACCATGTTTATATCGATTAACGTGAAGCAGACAGAAGATTAGGGAATCGTAATAGTAATTTGTACGAAGATATAGAAAGAAAAACTATAGAATTTAGAAAAAGACATGTGAACTTATCAGATTAATTTTTTTCCTCCCAAGTATAGTGCGATCCATATAAACCTGGCCCATTCACGTTCAAGAGGTCCCGAGTTCGAATCTCGGTCAGGGTGAGTTACCTAGATAAGGTGTTTTCCGGGATTTTCCCTTATCCTTCAAGACGAATGTCGGGTAACTCTAAGCTCCATGGACCCTGGACTTATTTGAGCATCATTTCAACCAATTCATTCACTGTCCGATATAACTTAACGTTGGGGCGGACGTAAATTTAAAAAAAACCTGGTCCATTTCAATAGGTCATAACTTTTGAACCAATAACGGAACACATGTACAACTTTGGGAGAATATAATAAATAATTGAGAGATTACATTATACTGTTTACATCTCAGAGAAAATGCTGGAAGTGTCCTCCACCAGCATGTATCGTTGGTCCCATTTTCTTTTATACGACTAGACACTTAAGTTTATATGGGTATCTTCAAGAAATTTGTAGAGCAGCTGGATGATGTCGAATTGAGAGAAGGTTATTTCCAGCATGATGGAGTAACGTGCCATACATCTAATGCCAACATGGAACTTGTAACAAGTTTCTTTGATAATCGAATAATCTCAAAAGGTCTGTGGTCACCAGATCCCCGATTTAACCTCACCGGATTTCTTCTTTCGGGGTTATCTAAAATGGTGTACAAGATTAGGCCACAGACAATTGATGTTCTCAAAGAATCCATTTGAACCGAAATAAGTAACATTGCCGAGGATACTCTCCGTAAAACTTCAGGGATATTTTTTTAATTTACGTCCTCCAACTTTAAGTCATATCGGACGATGAATGGAATGGGTGGAATGATTCTCAAATGAGCCCAGGGTCCATAGAGCTTAGAGTTACCTGACATTCGTCTGTAAGGATAAGGGAAATCCCCGTAAAAAACCTTATCCAAGTAACTCACCCTGACCGAGATTCGAACTCGGGACCTCTTGAACGTGAGGCAGACATGCTACCACCACGCTACCGAGGCGGGCTTCAGAGATGATGGTGAGACGAGTACAAACATGTATGGATACAGATGGAGGACACTTCCAACATTTTCTCTGAGACGTAAACAGTGTAATGTAATCTCCCAATTGTGCATTATATTCTCCCAAAATTGTACGTATGTCCTATTATTGGTTCAAAAGTTATGGCCTGTTGAAATGGTTCAGGTTTATACTGTCGCGGCGCTGGGCATAAACGTTTCGGCACAAATAGATAATAGACGGCGGATAATGTTTCACGAGTTTGCATGAGCAGTTAACGATAACGCGGCAAACAATGTCATCTCAGATAAAGGACTCGCCGCCACAGGTAGGATTTCATGTCTCGAAGGTTCTAGAGATATCTCGATTGACGGAGAATGGTTGTTTTTCTTGTTTGTTCGAGAATGTTCTCGAGTTATGAATGGACATATAAAAAGAATTGTGACACGCCAGCAGGATAGTTGTGAAACAGTTGTTGTAAACAAGAGTTAGTAAGCAGTAGTTGTGTAAAAAGAGTGTTGTTGTAACGAGAGCTAATGATGTAATTTGCTGTCACTGTTATTGTCATCGACCTTGGTAGACTGATGGTGTATGTAACGTAATGCTGCTGTAATCTATAAGAGTATTTCTACGAAAATAAAGGAGATTTTTAATTTCTGCAACTCGGCCTTTTAATTCTACGAACCCACAAAGTCACAATATGGATCGCACTTTATATTATTGGACACAATCTTTTAGGCTAGTAATACAAGCTGAACAGTAAGGGCCGGTTTTGCCAACCATGGTTAAACTGATTTAACACTGAAGTTAACCCAAACTATGTTTCATCAAATAGGTTAGTTTTAACAATAATTTTAACTCAATGTTATCTTATCACTATCATACCCTAGGTTGAGTCGAATAATAAATTTTAAAAATATTAAAATAGCTGCAGTAAACCAAGTTGTTTATGGATTGCTGTATTTGGTACTTAAGAATGCAGCTATAATGAAAATAATAGTAAAAGTTCAAGTAATTAAGCAGGTGCAAAAATTGTAATTATTTTAACTGTAATATATGTGATAATGGTTTATAAAATATGAGTTCACATGTTCCGATGTATAGGAGGAACTATTAGAAAAACTTTAAAAAATACATGGAAGGAATCACAACTTAAATTTTATAAAGCTATGGCTGTCCCAGTAATATTATTAGGAGTGAAGGTTAAGTTTTAAAACAAAGATAAAAATCATATTCACGCAACTGAGATGAAGATTTTAGAGCAATAAAGGGAGTAACAAGATGGCATAGATTAACTAATGAAGAAATAAGAGAAAATTTAAAAATTATTGCGAAAGGAGATAACATAGAGGATAGTAAACAGAAATGGAAATGCCATCTAATAAGCAGGCTACCAAAAGGGGTGCTATAATACAAATCTAAAGGAAGAAGATTGATGGGAAGACCAATGTTAAGGTGGAAGTGAGACCGGAACAATGGCCTGAAAGGAGAAAGCAAAAAGATGAAGAAAAATGTTATTTCTAGTGGAAGAATGGGCTTATACCATTATTACATTTGAAAACCTGCAAAAAGCAGAACTAAAAGCCAACACGATTTTCCAAAACGGTTGTGAGAAAAATTTTGGAGCAAATACCTATATTAGGTTAGAGTGCTACCAATAAAAACACCAAACTCTTGAGACTTTATGTTATTGGCACGTTTTACTTAATTATATATGTTAGAGTTTGTGAAGCTACTGTTTTTGGATTTATTTGGAGGGTTAACGAGGCGACAAACAGTATGTATTTTTGGAAGGCTCTGTTTGATCCTTCATGTATGACAACACATTTTTGCATTCTTTGATTTCAATATTACTCCCGTTTAAAACGTAAATACTCTTTGACACCTGATCATTTTGGAACTTCATTTTATATTGGCATACAGATATTTTTTATGTACATCATGACCAATCCACAGATTGACAAATGACTTTTGTTTCATATATGAATAACCTCACATGTAATAATATTATTAATAATTAGTTATCGTAATATTACATTTTAATGCATTGTCACAAAGAGTTTTAGGTTTTATTAGTCAGATCATAAGGCTTAGTACCCTTTAGTCTCCGCACTTCGTCACTCACAGCATGCACAGTTTCCATTTCAGGATTTACGTGAACTTGAAGACGTTGATGGTACTATATGGCACATTTTGACATCTCTTCATAAACTGCAGCTATTCTTAAATCACGGTGTAGGACACTATAGCGCATGTACCAGAGAGTATTTACAATTCCACAAAATACTTTATTTTCAAACATCTGAGTCATATTAACATTCGTTTTGTTGGTGCAGAAATTGGCATAAAATAGCCACAGTTACTTATTGGACCTGAGAAAAATACAATTCAACTAAATTACTTGGAGATTATCCTGCAGGCTACATTATTACTCTTTAATTTAAGCCCGTCGGCTTTTACACGCACAATAATTGAATTTCACCCTTAGTAACGAGTTCTATAACTCACCATTTTTGAGCGGTGAACCATTAATTTCTCTGCACACACATACACATATACATATGGGTTAAATAAATCCTTGGGCGAAACTATCCCTAAAATCCCGTAGTTTACATCGCGACTCTAACCTCACTCCATAAATGATCTGTTATTGACATAGAGAACGCTGCAATTCGTAGACAAAAGTGCATCGGGGCCCGTTCAGAAGTCACGTCACATCTCGAAACCTCGTTGTAGGTTTTTTTGTCGTTAACAAGAGTTTATTAGCGGTTCGTTGTGGAAGCTTGAAAACTAAAGGCTTTAATATTGAATTAAACCTTTAATTCAATGTTAGTAAATACGGAATTGATGTTTTAATGAAACTAGCTCTAAAACGACTGGCTATTAGATTCAAGAGGTGCTGCAATAATGAGTGCTTGTACTTGACCCTTATGGGCCCCGTAATCTCTCAGTCAAAGCTTTAATTCACATTTCAAGTACCTATATTCATGGACATCGCATATCCATAGGTATGAACAAAGGTGAATAGCATGGTAATGCATCTCCTTTGTTTATGTACATATTTTTTCTTTTGTTTATCTAGAGTACTGAAAGCGATTCTTGTTGGGCTTTCAAGGCACCGTACCACAGCTCATAAAATAATAACAGCATGCTTCTTCTCCCGAGGGACATGTGTTTATCTAGCCAGGAGACCGGCAGGATTCTATTTTCACTGCTAGCCTCCGCTTCTGATTATGAAAGATTTCGCTAGCAAACGCCACAGGGTGCCACACAATATCAGTTAACACTGTAGCCGTTGCTTAATCTGGTTTATGGCACTGAAGATCAAAAGAAAGCGGCGTGACTACACGTAGTTGATACAAAATAGTTGCTATCAGCTGCAGCAAAGAAAATGTCTGCAACTAATATACAGGGAGTTTCACAAGTACTTTTACAAACCACTAGGAGTTTTAGAGCCGACTTAATAGTCCATGTCAGAAGTGAATCGTTTCGATGTACAATAAGTTTAAAAATCGAAGTTTAAATATACTTTCATTCATTAGAGACAATGAGCCTTTGCCAATGTCTACAACAAGAGTGGATTCACGTGGTGACCGTGATGGTATTTACAGAAAGTATACCTGCGAAGAATGCTTTCATAACATGCCAAAGGAGAAAGTTAAACCGTGGTGCCCAAAGTGTTGGACCACCTCAATCTATCCACATCTTTCCGAATGTTGGAGATTTCAGCGCATGACAAGTGAATCACAACTGATGTGAAAACCGACCCAGTAGAATTGATTGTAACTGTAACCAGATGTCAGGGGACCACAGAACACACCCTCAGCTCATTTTCTGTGCGCATCGGGAACTGGGAGATTTTAAATCGAATCGATCTAAAAACTTATTTTGCATCAAAGTGGTGAATTTGTATTTCCAAAAAAATTTATCTACGTAGTTCCCTCTACAACCACGAGAAATTTGTAATAGGGATTATGAAACATTTTGTATATGTAGTAAATGACTTTATTTAGTGTTGAGGCAGCGATCGTTTTAACCTAACTTTTTTAAGGTTCCTAAGTGTCATTCTAAGATAAATGTACCACCACCACTTTCATTTTAAAATTACGTATGGTAAGTAGGAAACGAGTATACTGCATTCCATTCAAACATTTACATATTGTCACAAGTGACTGTTTAATTTAAACAATACGTTGGATCAGCATTTGACTAGTTGTGTGTGACCTCATGTCACGGGTCCTCTCGCTCCCTCCTCTTGATAGTGAAACTTGTGAAAAGAAGTCTCTCTGCCTCTCTTGTAGCAACGGTTGACCTGAACCAACGAGTGTGTCTGCAGCTTGTGAGAGCAAGTAACCTGCCTTGCGGCCACTTATGTATTTTCCATTATTGTTGTAAACCTTTTCTTGTCTAAATTGTAGTTTTGGTATTTTAATGCAATTGAACCTTGCAGAAAATTTGTACTCGGCGCCTCCACCAAAATGTGACGACCTAACCATGGATGGTAAAGGATAAGGATATCCCATGGCTATACCTTACACGGCGGGGGGGGGGGGGGTTACTGAGGTAGGTCTTCACATGCTTTGTGGAGCGGTTGGGATTTTCTGCAAGGTTCAATTTCATTACAAAATACCAAAACTACAATTTAGACAAGAAAAGGTTTACTACAATATTGGAAAATACATAAGTGGCCGCAAGGCAGGTTACTTGCTCTCACAAGCTGCAGACACACACACGTCCGTTCAGGTCAACCGTTGCTACAAAACAGGCAGAGAAACTTCTTTTTACAAGCTCCACTATCAAGAGGGAGGGCGAGGCCACGTGACATGACGTCACACACAGCTAGTCAAAAGATATCCAACGTATTATTTAAATTGAACAGTCACTTGTACCAATATTTTGAGGGCCGTGTATCCAACAAATCATCAGTGTATTTCTAACGGTTTTATTAAAATGTCATTTCCTTAAGATAATGATAAATAGAATGTTTTTCTTGAATTTTTTAGGAATAGCTTCCCAAGTTCCTTCATTCTAAGTGAATTTGCTGTATTGGACAAACCAGGAGACAAAAATCCTACCAGAAATGCAGTTATCGTTAAAGCACACAAATTACCCAAATAAATAGCTTCATACCATTCACCATTTCCGAATTACATTTTGTTAGAGATTTGGAGTTTTCAAATATACATTACTCTTGTACTCTTCCCCCCCAAAAGGGACGAAATTTCTTAGGAATCACATAACGACCACTTTAAAAGCCATCTAAAAGTTAATTGGTGCAAATTAACCATTCTTCTACACAGGTTAAGGTTTGGTTGATGGAGTCAGACTGAAAAATTCTATGCCACAGTCGGAATTTTAATCACGGATCTCCGGTATCCGTTCGGTTGCTCTTAACCATTGAACTACCATGGCAACGTGTCCGCATGGTATTAAATTCTCCAAATAACTCGTATTTTTACTCTGTAAATCATATACAATGAGTTACGCACCATTTGTGGCGACTTACTATGCTGTAAGTACGTAAATCCCAGGATATAGTTAAACCACTATTAGGTTAATTGATGCAAATCATCATTCTTTCACACTAATATTTCAGTTTGACTCTACCTATTCATCTTAAAAGATTTAACTGTCTGCTATATTCCCGCAATCCCCTTGTATCTATAAGGAGGTATGTAATAAAGCTATTTCTACATTAATCTCGATTAACATAATATAAAAGTAAGTACGAGTTTTAGTTAGTGCTGTAGATAGTACAAAATTTTTAATCGATTAACCGTGTTACTTTAACCGATTAATCGATAGATTTATCGAGATATTATCTGTTCAAAAATTATGTGTAAGGATTATATAGAGTAATTTAATACTCTGTACATTTCATTATTTATTAAACTTTAACATTTTTAGATTCAAAATTTGTGTTTGCATCAAGTGCACGTGCTTTATATATGTACTGAATTATATCTACAATGTTTTTGTAAGTAATTATTTAGTAACATATTATATCAATATCTACTGAGATTTATGAGAGTGACATGCAGTTGTTGTGTTTTTAACGTTTTTTTCTTATTTTAACTTTTTAA
The DNA here is from genome assembly GCA_030765055.1 of Mantis religiosa. Taxonomy (NCBI): domain Eukaryota; kingdom Metazoa; phylum Arthropoda; class Insecta; order Mantodea; family Mantidae; genus Mantis; species Mantis religiosa. Next base: position 39,332,578 of record CM060953.1, read on the forward strand.
CACAAAACAGTCACAAACTCAGAAACGTTACTGGCTTACTGCAGTTAACAGCAAAGTTACATCGTCATCAGCCGTGAGAGGAAGGATCAGCTATTGTTTTCATAGCTGCGTAATCGAAGTGTTCGGTTCAAGGTTGTACGGTTCAGTTTATGCTACAAAGCGATAAATAATCAGTACTATACGATATGTTGTCATTAGGGAGCGGATTTATAGGCACTAAAAAGTGTAAAAAAAAGCAGGCAAAAGGGCACTAAAATGGGCAAAATAGGCACTTAAATAGGCACTAAAAATTTGCTAAGTAAACACTTAGAAATACACAATTTTAGTAAAATGGCTCCTAAAATGCACTATAAATGTACTATAACAAAATGACAATCATCGCAACATATGCTGCAACAAATTCGCTAAACACATACTATTTTGCAGTTCCCTAGGCGAAATAGTTCTACATTTATTCCAAATTTCATAAATGGCTCCACAACAAGTTAAAATAACAGATATTGTCGTATAATTAAAGTACATATAAATCCACTTCACTAAGTAAGAACCATAATGTGCAGAAAGGTGTGGAGTAATTAACTATATCAAAAAACAAAAACATGGGTTTGGGGTGGGGGCTCTTAATGATAAAAACTGAAATATCTGAAGCTTTTGTTAGATTTGTTTAAAATTTTTACCATTTATTTTTTTGATCGATCAAGAATGGAATAATACCAAGTTTCAGGTTTCTAGTTACAATAATTTCAGTTTATATCTAAATTACAGGTGATTTTCAAAATGTCCCACATATTGTAATTTTAAAAATTAATGCTTGGGGCATAAGTTTCTGCATCCATTTTAATCTATTAATGACCTGTACCTATGTGAAATATTTGTCTTCGCCATATCAACGAATGGAAAAAATAATCATACGTATTAATCAGTTTTTATTTTCCTAATCGTTTTTAGTAAGAAGTAAGCATTATAATCCTTTACAAAACAAATAACAAAAACACAATAAATGTGAATGGGTACACTTAATATACAGTTGTCTTTGAAGGCATGTTTAGAATTTCATACAGATTAATTGAAAACTGCATCCTGCGGTATATTTTGAAGCTGGAAAATTCAGAAAATATGGAATATAAGAAATCTGAGGTTAAAATTACGTAATAGCAGCTACGATACAGGTGTAAGGTTATTTAAATAGTCATGTGACGTTTTCTATAGTGCCGCTAGGAGAAAAAGAACTTTATATTATTGAAGTATGTATGTATTAATTTTAAGACAAGAAACTAAATTTGGTATTGTTGTAAGTTTTTGGCCAATTTGCACAGATGTGTCCCCTTAATAACCCCCTTTTTGTATATCTAATTTGCAGCTGTAAGAAATTTCTCTTCCCCCGAAAACTCCACGTTGAAACCAACAAATGCAAAAGCTGTTGTCACAAATTACAAGCACAAGAAATTGGCTAAAAAGGCAGTTTTAGGCACTAATATGCAGAATAGACACAAACGTATGAAATAGGCATTTATAGACACTATAAAACTAAGAGATTAGGCTGATAATTGTAGGAAACGTGCTTATAACTTAAAAGCCTACGTTTCTGAACAAAGGAATAAATTCCGCCAACTAGTCAGCTACAAGGTGTAAGGAAAGAAACCTCTCTGTCAGCATTTGTATGTAGTTATGTGCCTCTTAGAATATTTCACAACAGAAGTGTTATTTAGACTCTCTCGGGGTTCAAAGTGATTTCTTTTACCTATCAGGAGTTATATCATCTCAAACTTCAAAGAACATTACATATCTAGTGAAAGCTTGATGCGTTGGGAAGGCTGTTTAGGTTGGAAGCAATACACCAAAACAAAGAGGGCCAAATTTGACTGAAAGAGTTTGATTAATATTTATTGTAATCACTAATTTTAAACAACTCGATTATTTGATTAAATTTTTTCAATCTTCAAACTAAAATAAAGAAATAATCGTTTAGGTTAACCGATTAAATCACGCAGCCCTAGCTTTAGTAATAATTATTTGAGGAAATATTGGTAGTACTGTATGGCACCACATGCGGCCGACCCCGATGATACATAAAATAATTTTTGGAAAGCTATATATAAAGGAAGTGTTCCAGTCCCAAGATTTAAGCTACATTTCTCAATTTTGAGGATAGAGGACTGGAAAGGCCTCAGTAAGAGAACACGCTCTTGGCTGGAAATGAATCGAGGATCCACAGCTCACAAGTTCATGCTTTAGCGAGCTCGGCCACCCATTCTACTCTCACCCTGCGATCCTTGACATATGATTTTTGAAACGTTAGCAGTGATATTACATTTTCCTTGACATTCACTTCTACAAAGTTGGGAAAACGATGATGCAGTAAGAAGAGAGACAATGGTGCGTTCCAAGTATTACAACACTACAAAGTTTTTTGGCTGCGGCCCATACTGGCACCAAACTTCTTGAGACAACGCCCCGAATTCTCGTTTTGGCTGCACCAATCATTCCCGTCCTCTTCCTCCGGGCAAGGGGAAGGCTCAGAGTTTAAAAATATCGGGTCTGGACTTTAACCTGTCATTCCACGCTTCTACAGAATAACTACCCTCCACTCGACATCCATTTCTTCTGCACTTTTTTTTTACTGAAATATGCAAGTAAATAATGAACAGCTGACGGTGATGTATGAATGCGAATGTACTTATATTATTAAGATAAGCAATGACAAGTCAAAGCAACATTTCTGACAGTTTCCATTCACTTCTTTACGAAATATATAGTTGATAGTAGGACAATAATCACTGGGCAACAAAAAATAATTTTTGAATGTTTCGAGCACACCTTGAGGCAATTTCTTCTAATTTTGGGTTGAGAAAAACAAATATGACAATGAAAAACTTTTATTAGCTCTAGTTTCTATGATATACACAAGGTGGAAGTATTGTATATTGGCAATTGAGAGAAAATGATACATCTTAATTACATACATGCTAACAACAATGAAAGTGCATTTGATTTTCTAACTGGTAATTACATGCTAAGAGTTCTCAATTTCTGGAAAAATACTTCGCAGATAGTCGTGTCTGAACAGAATCATGTGGTGGCCTATTGACTTCGTCGTCTTTTAGCTTACCTCTTGTGATGGAGTTCCGCAGAATCCCTATACAAAGACCAACAATAATCCGCAAGCATTACTTCATTCCAACGGTCCTGATATCTTTGTTCCATAACAGAAATGTCCTGATGGAATCTCTCCCCATGTTCATCACTAAATCCACAACTAGGAGGGGAAAAGTCCAGGTGGGAGTGGAGAAAATGGATCTTAAGGGACATGTTGCTTCCAAGGCTATGGTATTTTTGCAGGAACACTGTCACCAAAGGCTTGTAGTTGTCATCTCTTTTGTTGCCTAAAAATCCATGAACAACACCCATGAAGACTTCCTAAGCTTCCTTTCCTTTCCCCTCCAAAATTTGGTCAAATGCAGGATCCTTTACAAGTCATCTTACTTGTGGTCCGACAAAAGTGCCTTCCTTAACATTTGCATCACTTAATTTACAAAAATTCTCTCTGATTGTATTTTTTTATTTGACAGGTGTGCCAACTCCCCAAAAAATTCGCCCAAATTTAAAATCTTCACTGTAAAACTGAAATATCACTTTATCTTCAAACCAAGAGCTAATTTATAATTTTATGGTGATTTTTGAATTCAGAAGATGGAAATACATGTAAATTCACTATTTTTAAGCCCCCAAAATTTTTATTGTTGCCCAGTGTAATTTTTTGAGACATTGCAATCTTTCAATTATTGTATTTGTCTACCGTTCCTCTTCTCATTTCAAATGGTCGTTTCCAGTTTCACAGAATGTAATATCCTATCAATATTTGCGAGCATAATGGAGCTTTCTTTAGTGCACTTGTTTTTGAGAGTTAACGGTCCTCCCTTATCTCTGATTAATGCAGTTGAACTGTTATTTCAGGTCCAATAAGCAACTATGACTATTTCATGCAAATATAAAACGCTGTACCAAAATAATTAGGTGTCAAAGAGTGTTTACGACAGTTAAATCTGAATAGTGAATATGTTCTACATTGGAATCAAAGTAAGTACAAATGTATTACACTAAATAAGGATCTATCAGACTCTTCTAAAAATACTATTTGCTACCTCGTAAACCTTCCCCATATTCAAGAGATACGAAATTTACACTTGATAGAGTGAGTCACCTGGATAAGCTTTTACTGTCTCCCCCCTTATCCTCAGAAGATATTAAAAATGAGGGTCTTTCTGCCGATGTAGATATTCATTGGTATCTTGTTCACCAATCAGAAGCGAACTAAAACGATAGCGCAGTGCCCAAAACTAATAATAATCAGTCATATGAATCTTTAAACATTAAAGTCAGGACGAAACGAAATGAAGTTGAACTGTTACTAGCATTGCATTTTACAAACTAATCGATATTCTTTACAGCCCACTTCTGTAGCGTAGATGGTAGCGTGTTTACTTCACGTTCAAGAGGTCCCGAGTTCGAATCTCGGTCAGGGTAAGCTATCTGGATAAGGTTTTTTCTTGGTTTTTCCCTTATCCTGAAAAGTTAATGTCTGGTAAGCTCTAAGCATTTCACCCATTTCATTCATCGTCCGATAAGACTTAATGACTAAATTAAAAATAAATACATAACATCCCTGACGTTTGCATATAGCCAGCGATTCATTTTCGCTTTTGTTTACATTTGTTTGCATTGATAATCGTTAAGTGTAGATAATTTAAAAAGTCTTGTGATAGTTTTTTCTCCTGCCTCATTTATTTCTATAATTCCTGCTTCAATTCGACCAGGGATCTAGGAAGCCTATTCACATGACTACTGTAATTACAAACATATGAAAATGTCATGTTTATGATTAATATTATGTATTAATATGTTTTGTTAAATTAATTATTAAAATTTTAATATTAATTCTGCGTTAATGTCCAAACAACGGATATTAATTCTAACACTTTTATCTCATGTTAATATTAATTCTACATTAATATCTAACTGTCCAGTATTAATCCCATCATTTCTATCTTTTGCGGATGGTAGTTGGATTTAGAGTACGTAAAAGTGGGTTCTTAGAGTTTCTTTTGTTCTTGATTCATACACTTTCAGATGACCAGTATGGGTCCTAAACAGGATCTATGATGAATGCTGGGGAGCTATTGCTTTGAAGGCGGTTGTCTCTCAGTTCCCACAAAGCGGGTTGCTTACACTCTTTGAATTTTAATATTTTTAAAACTCACATTACTGAGTAATGTGCAAACTTTTTTATTTGCAACCATACGTCGTTTTGAATGATGTAGAATAATTATTACGTTATTGTTATCATTATTACTATTATGTCCTTTGTGAGACACTTCAGTTCATGCAGCACTTCAACTGTTTCCAGTACGTGTATTATTTGAAGACACAGTTCTGTTTAGAATCACAACTAATAAAGTCAGTACATGTTTTGCAAAGATGAAACCGGTAAGCTAATTCAGTAATTATACTTACTAATAGTTAAAGAAACTGGTATTGTTCTCGTATTGTAAATATATCTCCTGCTTATGTTTACTTTGTATCTACTAATTTAATTGTACTTTCAAACTCAGGCTTGTTGACAGCTTGGAGACCGAAGGTCTCAAATAAAGGACAAGCATTCGTTAATCTCAATGAAGTTATCGAAGAACTACCATACCATCACTGAAGAAATTACCTAAAATTTGTGTGCTCTATCCTGACTCATTTGGACAAAATTTCACGTCTGATATAAGCTATTAGTTCACTAATTAAAGGATGCCAAGTTCACAAAAGAAAGAAATAAAGAAAGAAGGGGAGAGAGAAAGAGAGAAACAAACAAAGAAAGAAAGAAAGAAAGAAAGAAAGAAAGAAAGAAAGAAAGAAAGGTGGAAGGAAAAATCACAAGTGTTGAACAAAATAACATTTTGTGAACTAGATGCTTCCCGCTTACCTTAGGAGGAGACGTTCCAGCTCCCAAAATGTCTTTCAAAATTATATTTTATTGTATAGTACATTTTTGTTTAATCTCCTAACATTACCAATTAAGTACACAGGCTTATATGAAGTTCCTTCCAAATAAAGTGTACTGTACAGGCTATTTCCATAGAATTCAAGATACACATTTTATTCGTAATGAGGGTATTTCAAACTTATGGTCCTGGAATGAAAATTGGGGTACTTTCTTGAAAATCTTCGTGACGTATCTCTGCAGGATAAGGTCTCAATCACACTAGGCTGTTAGCCGACTTGATGGCGGTCACGAGGCTCGTGACTTCTTAGACCTGGACGAGAGTAACACTTCTTCCGCAGAATAGACACTGTGTGTTGTCTTTCTGCTCTCAAAGGTTCGTTTTGTCTATTTCCAGCATTTCCTTTTGAGGAACGTACCCAACCTGTATTAAAGCAGTTGGCCAGCGCCTAAAGCCCGCCTCGGCAGTGTGGTGGTAGAGTGTCTGCCTCACGTCCAAGAGGTCCCGAGTTCAGGTAACTCTAAGCTCTATGGACCTTGGGATCATTTGATCATCATTTCACCCATTCCATTTATCGTCCGATATGACTTAACGTTGGAGGACGTAAAATTACAAAAAAAAAGCGCCTAACAGTTGATTGAATTAGTCGAGTCGAGTCAACTTGGAGTTGACCGTAAAGTGGATAGTTTTTCAGTAGACAATGAGAGTTCAGTCGAGTGAAGTGGATACCGAGTTTGTATTTATCAGAAGCTTTCATTTTTGAGTCCACAGAAAGACAGACCTTTTCCCAAAACTGCTTTCTGGGTTCAGGATGACCTCAAAACATACATTTCTGGTGAAAACTTGGTACAGAATGTTTTGTATATGGAATGCAATATTTCTGTTTACTGTAAGAAGTAGAGAGAAAGAGAGAGAGAGAGACAGAGCAAGAGAGAGATAGTTAGAACCTTAGAAATCCTTCATGTCAAATCTTGACAGTTTGTTAACCATATGATCGGTGTCACCCTACGCCGTTTTGGCGGGGTTTGTCATTGCCTTGAACGGCTTCACCCCAGGTGATCTTCCTTGTCCTTGAGTTGCACTGTTCTGGCTCTAACTTGCATTCCCCAGCATAAGGAGAGCCAAGAGCAGCACATCGCCGATGCTAATGGGAAGAAACGTCTACCCGCATGCAAGGAATGACAATTAAAAACTCCTTGACGGTTCACCGGAAATGAACGGTCCCTTTGAACCCTTCAAGAAACAGTTTAGGTGCGTTCGTGCAGAGAGGCGCCCATTTGGTTATGACAACGAAAGAGGATTTGATACTTTAAAATGAAGAATAATGTTGCCTAATATCTACACCACAAGGGTCTTTGGCTGTTCTAGATTAAGCAAGAGAGTATACATTATTTTTAGACAGTACAGAATATTACATTATAAAATTTCTACTGAAATTTCTTTGCAAATAGTAGTAAACATCTGCATATATGGGCACACTGATAAGCTCTAATCTCTGTTTCATATAACCTTGCCCCGCTGACATGTATCACTCCGCGTGCAACTATCTTCCCCCTCATCCTAATTGGCTAATACTTTCGCGCCATAGACCATAGGCGGTGCCCTCCCATCACATTTAATCCTGCAGTAAACGTCATAATAATTGCCAGGAAGATAGATAAAATCATACAAATGAGAATGTGAAGGCATGCAAAAATAATGAAGTTTATAATGAAACTGAGCAAGTTGAAACTGAATGAATGAGCAATGAAACTGAAACAAGTTTATAATGAAAGGCCTTCGGCCTTTTCCACTAGAATTTTTTAAAACCAGCACACATACCTTGCAAAAATGCTTGTCTTTCAGTCTTAAAAGTCGTGTTACGCCATACTTGTCGTGTGTCCTTCATTCACCCAAGTCTCGTCAAGGTAGTATATTTTGCGATTTGTATCCTGGTACAATCTGATTGTCCTTAAATAACGTCTTCGCCACACAGCAATATCGCCCCTGGAGTGGTAAGTTTTCCTGTTGTCTCAATTTCATGTCGCGATGTTCCTACGCATCTAACACACCTGTAAGTTCAGAGCACAGCTGTTCGACTTCTCTCACTGGCAAAGACGGATTCTTCTCTGTGAGTGCATTAAACACGTGCACCACAATTCTTTTTTCGACGCTTTGTAAAGGTTTTCCCTTGTGATGCTTCAGCGAAAAACTGGCGGTAGACTCTGCCATTATACATATAATAAGTACACGCGCAATAAACGATCAATTAAATAATTTAGCTCTCAAAATCAGCACAACACACCTTCGAATGGCAATATATGACTAATCCAGTACAAAACAAGGTCAGTTATAAAAGTCATATAAACAAATATGTCATCACTACCGCATAATCACGTGCTATCGTGCCATGTGCTTGAGAACAAAGGAACCTCTTTACTTCGTTTAAGAATTAACATGCATTTCAGATAAATCAACTCTGTTGCGTAATATATTTAATTAAAACAGTTATGAAAATATAAATTTGACAACTCTCTTCCAACATATAAAGATATATCACCATGTTAAATAACGAACTAATTTTTACCGCACAAGTCTATACTACAATAGCAACCAATGAGAGGTGATAAGGTCACGTGACCGTTAAGAGATAGGGCAAGCTTATGTGAAACAAGGATTAGTTTATTGTTTGGCCTTCGTTGTTTGTGCTGTCAACGTATTGTAGAATGTGTTATAGGATTCCCCATTTCTCTCCGTGGTCCAGGAACAACACGCTAGCCACTAGTTCTTAAAGCGGGGATGTATGCATATTTATCGGCTCAAGCAAAATGATTTTTATCTCTCGTAATATTTACTGTAAACAAATGAAACTTTGCACTTATATTAAAGAGATCATAAGAAACACATTTAAAGTTTACTAAAGCTTAAATACTAAAACCTTCTCCCGCAACTTTTCAATTTTGAACAGGTTCTCATTTGTCTAACTGTTTCCGCAATTACACTGTAAATTTATATTTTTGTTATACATATATGAACATAAATTTAAGCGGTATAACGTTTTCTAAATCTCACTAAAAAGAGCTGGCGACTTTTTAAAATAATTTTTCCTATTAGTAAACTTTTTCTTGCCACTTTATGATCCTGCAATACAAGAAGTATGCACAATATTTTAATTTCATACAGCATAAATCTTCACTGCTGTTGGAGTAAGCAGTGTAGAAAATTTCATTAAATCGTGGTTAATAGTTTTGTAGAAAAGGGCATATATATGTTGAAAAATGTTAGTTGCAGAAAACTACAATTGAAAATAATATAAATCCCGTGATAGATCAGAAAACTTCAAATGAGTAGCTGTTGCCTTGATTATCTTCTCTAGCTCCCTTTTGGCTCCTCTTTTCCTGCCTATCCAATATGTAGTGGAATTTTCAGCTGCAGCAGCTCCGATTATATCAATTTCACTAAAATGTTGTGTGAAAGAACCTTGCAGTGGGGCAAGGCAATGTTCATAATGCCGCACAGCAAATTACCACCTTCTCTCCCAACACCAACACTTTTGAGCCCATAAACAAACCTTGCATTTGCTTCATAACACTTGATGTTCTTCCTTGAAATTTTAAATTCTGTGTACATACCACAATTTATGCAGATTACATGCAAGTTAGGCACTACTCCAACTCTGTTAGCGTCATCCACTAACTTTAAATTACCAGCACCACATCCAGAACATTTTCAGCGATGTTTACGCCTCTAATTAGAAGCTCTAGATCTATTAGCCTGAAGCCAGTGTTCTCTTCAATCTCAATAGAAACATCTAAATTATTGTTTGGAATCACTTGGAGGTGACATAACCTCAACATTTCCTACCTCATTTTTCTTCCATCTACTTACATTTTTTATTTTTTGGATCCTCATATTTCTTAAATATGTGTTTACTTCTCCCCTTTTTAGAAGTAAGAGCAACTCAAACACAAAAGTTACTACCCAAACTCAGAGCTTACTTATAGCACAAACAGCTATACGGAAAATAATCCACAGCCTTGTAAAATAAATATGCAGATATAGACAATTTCGAACAAATGACTGTTAATGGCATTTTAAAGCTTTCTATTGCTGTCCAATCTGAAAAAGGGTGGCAACATTCGCAGTTTTCCTACAAAATTGAAGACAGGTTGTTGTCTAACCTGATAAAGGGGCATGGCACAGTCGCAGGGCCAAGTCATTTAAATTTATAAATGCACTTAGAATTGGAATACAAAAATGATGTCTGGGAAAATGTACTCAAATGTTCAATTTATCAAATAAAGATTTTATAAAACATTAACCTTTTTGGCCGATTTTGAGTACGTCTCTCCTGAAGTCGCATGTTCAAACCCAGCATAAGGCGATGAACTTTTGGGGAGGGAAGTAAAGCTGTGTTGTAGATTAGCACAGAGACAACCTCAAGCCTGATACAGAGGCTTGTGAGCAAAATTTGGAAGCTGAGAATCACAGTAGTTAAAGAGCATCCACAGATAAAATGAATTCCAAATTCATAGAGATATTTATTTATTTTTTACTTATTTTTTCCCCTTTTCTTGTAATTTACGTCCTCCAACATCAAGTCATATCGGACGACGAATGAAATGGCTTAAATGATGCTCAAATGATTCCGGGGTCCATGGAGCTTAGAATTACCTGACATTCGTCTATCACGGAAAACCCCGGAAAAATCTTATGCAGGTAACTCACCCTGACCGAGGTTCGAACTCGGGGACACTTGGACGTGAGACAGACACGCTACCATCTACGCTACCGAGGCGGGCTTCACAGAGATATCTTGATTGGTAAATATGAACCCAGGAATCACTTTCTCATCTTATAATTAAGGATTTTTATAGAAAAATATCTGATATCCAAAAAGTGAACAAACATAAACATTTTTTGAAGTATGTAAAGTATTTTGCTATGTTTCAATGTTTATCCTCGCCTTCATAAGATAATTGGTTCTGAAAATCTCCAGGAGGAAGGGATAAAGCAAAGGATACAAAGGACAGCTATATAACGAGTGTCAATCTCGGTCATAGCTGAGGTTCATGACATCTCCAGGTATTATATCCTGATAGCACCGGGAACTCTCACAGATTCTCCATGGAGAGGTCTCTCTGAGGGCCCGTCCCAGGGTTCGAACTCCGGAGCAGACAATTTCACCAGTGCAAACCCCACCAAAAATTACAGGAAAATTTATTTTCAATAATCGTGAGATGAAATGTTATTTAACAGAGAAGAAATATTAAACTCGAAATAATTTATGTTCCAACTTGATTTTCTCCAGAGATAGCTGCGCCTTTAGATAATCAACTTACTGGAAAGTGCTTAAAATAGTTTTCCGTCTACAGTTATTTTTATAAAATTGACTAAATAACCGAAAATAAATCTGTTTGCAGATATGACACGTTAAAAACAAATTTTCTAAATACTTCCACAGTTGTGTTGACGCTAACATTTCCCATGACAGGGCCTGTCAGATACAATAAGCAAATCCTTCTTGGAAGTTTTGGAGGAAAATCTCCTTGACAGTAGCCTGAAAAAAATTCCACAAACAACCCAAATAAAAGACCCTCCCGGGATGCATACGGCCTCACGGAGACCTAATGCATATTTCAAGAGCTCTTGGCGCTTTTATTCCAATTGCTTCTCTCGGGAAAGCATCACAAGTTATGAAGAATGAATCAGGGTCAAAGCATAAAGTAAAAATATTCTCCTCAGACAGTTCGCAGAAGTGAAAAAGGACAGAGAATAAGTACTCTTAACTATGAAGTGTTTTGATAATTCTGAGACAGGCAGCAGAACGTTTTGAATGACGAAACAAATATACTTTTTTCTCTCTCACACCTTTCTTAAATAGAAGAAAATACAGAGACATAAACGGAAAAATTCCTATTTGAAATGTTTTGATTCTGTGTACTTAATATTTTAAAAGCAGGCCGCTAAAAGCTGGCTTTAAAATTCCAAAGAAAATACGAAGGAATGGTAATAAAAAATACACGTATGTTAAAATTCAAACAATAGCACAGAATATCTTGGAAGTGAAGAGTACTACAAACGAATTACTTTACATAAATTGTGTGTTTAAAAATATATACAGTTTTCGTGTATTTGGTATTGGGCTACCTAGCTCTTGTGGTTTACCAGATAATCAAACTTAACAAACAAATGAATTCAAAATTACTGCTTTGTATATCTGAGGTTGAACCCAGCTCTACTCCAAACGTCCGAAGACTCACGGGAGACGATGGAGGACTCCGGGGTGGTTTCCATTAGGCAATACCTAGGGTCTATAAAGGCCCCCCCCCCTTTCGACAACAACGTCAAGACGGGTGGAAGTGGATACGCCACTTATGTGCGTCAACCCCGCAGGGAAGACTACAGAATGACCTCGGTGGGGCCACCTGGTGATCTAGTACGCCTTCCACTAGCTCTGCAGACTAGTACCCGGGACTTCTTAGGCAACTCTCTGCCCCCTCCGGGCGGCCGAGGCCTGGCCGGAAGTACCCGATCTCCCGCGGGTGTCGGGAGCACACTGCCCCTTCGAGTCCAACCCAATCCGAACAACTCTCAACAGGGAGGGGCTCAAGTGTTCGGCCCGAGGTTCCTCTCGTAACGTCAGATGTACCACAGTGCTAAGGGTCCGCAGCGCCCGCTCCACGGCAGCTGAAGGGGACGGACGTCTTTTTACTTGCTCTACTTATTTCTTTACGGAAATTAGCGGAATGTAGCCCACATTCGGAAGGTCCGGATTTGAGTCCCTTGGCAGACCTACCTAACCTATGGGTTTTTCGGGGTTTTCCCGGATCGCCAGGCGAATGCTGGGTAGGTTAACTACATCTCCCAAATTTCCTGACACTCCATTTCATTTCCATTATCATCTCTCATCTGGTGGTCTCTTTCACGGTAGAAGTGTCGGCGGGTTTCTCGGCGTTGCATGGCAGGATGATATGCTCTGAGTGAACCACTTCCTCCTCCGGTCAGTCGGTTGCCGCTCTCCGAACCGACTGCTGGGACCGCTTCCGAACCACAGTAGGGGAGAATGTCCGTTGCCCTGGCCTATCGGGGGAGGTTTCTAAGTTTACATCTCCCTCTACACTGTCGTAGTTCTTTGGGACGGCCGTCCCCAGTCTCCTCTCTCCTCATCCTTCCTCCCGGGAATGCCCCACTTGGGGGTATAGGTACAATAGGTCAAGACTGGTCGCAGAGCTGAATCCCCTCCGTAGTCGTCCTAATCCTACTTACGAAAATGAAATGAATTATTACATTCCACCCACAAATTTACATCGAGATTTGACCGAAATACACGTTTCGATACTAGCTGGATCCAAGAAAAACAATTGTGTCGGCAGCTCAAAAACAAGATGTCGTAACCAAGTGTGATATTAAGAATGTAAAAGAGTATTTTCAATTCATTCAGTACGACTCTTATAATTAGTAAACCAAGGGCGGAAAAAATCTTACTATACAAATATGTGGTTAACTTAAGACACACAAGTTATCTCCAATGCAAAGAACATATAATAGAATTTTTGCCAAAGCGTGCTTTCTGATACGGAATCGGCTATTGTCGTGTGACTTGAATACGGTAATTTATAAATTGTAATTTATTTCTCATCTTTCCGTTTACAACATCAAACAGAAATATAAATCAAGATTAAAATTATAAAATCCATACTGGAAAACGTCATATATTCCTAAATCCTGAAGATCCTATCAGCTGCCCACCATTAAATAATAATTCGGTCCCCATACACCTAACCCTTGGTTTTTGTGTATTGGAGGTCCTCTACTCCTTTTTACACATTTTGCCATTTCACCTATCCTACTCTACATTTTTCTTAATTATTCTTAGCCCTTTCTCTTTAACTTTCCCTAAATAATTCCCTATATTTCTCCTGTTATTTTCCCCTTTTATTGACAAAACTTTTCTAATTACTACTTCAACCCCAAAGTGTCCCATTTACGTAGCCAAGTCTGCTCTCTCCATATCTTTGTTTGACTACAATATAATATACAATGTAAATCTGCATCCTCTTCTCCACACAATGGACATTTATCTAGCTCTTTCTCTTGACCTATAACTTTCAAGTTTCTCACTCCTGTTCTCGCCCAAGCAAAACCTTCTCGCCCTAACTTACTACATATATCTGTATACCCTTCCCTCCGTCAGCTTGTTTTTCTCTATATAATCTCAGTGAGCTTTTGTCACTTTTTTTTTTTTTTTTTTTTTTTTTTTTTTTTTTTGTAATTTACGTCCTCCAAAGTTAAGTGATATCGGACAATGAATGGAATAGGTGGAATTATGCTGAAATGAGTCCGGGGTCCCTGGAGCATAGAGCTACCCGATATTTGTCTTTAAGGATAAGGGAAAACCCCAGAAAAAACCTTATCCAGGTAACTCACCCTGACCGAGATTCGAACTCGGGACCTCTTGAACGTGAGGCAGACATGCTACCATCTACGCCACCGAGGCGGGCTGTCACTTGTATCGAATACGGTATATATTGTAGCGTAGTATATACGCTATATATTGTTGAGTCAGAGATTTTGCACGAGTCATTGAATACGATACGTTACAGAAAATGGAGCAATTAATTGATTTCGCAGCGTTCGGTGCAATGATGATGAGTTTTGGAATATATGATAATTCATAATATTAACAAAGACATATCCCCCAAGAAGGCGTGGCAATTCGGAGACTAGATTTAAATTAATTTACAGATGAAGAATGCCGAATCTATTTTCGTTTTGATAAAATGGATCTACGACGGCTGGTAGAGGCTTTACATATACCTCCTAGAATTGTAACAAGAACGATATTCTGCTAGACGTACGTTTGAATAAACAATTTACATCGTTCGTATGGATATATACGTATGTGGTTATGTTGTACTGACAGAACATCTACTATGTTAGGAGTGGAAGGTTTGTGCATATATCTTCGGCGCATAGCATATCCCAACAGGCTGTCTGATTTGGAAGCAGTTTCTGGCATATCTTCTTCCTATTTATCAGCAATAGCCAATGCAACGAGAAATATAATATATAGAAATAAGGACCACTTATTAACAGATCTTGCTAACCTAGCATGGCTTGACAGAAATAAATTGCAATATTATGCACATGCTATATCATTAAAGGGAGCATCTATAAGACATTGTTAGCCCATTTAGGTAGATGGTATAACATGATGAAGTGATCCATGTGCTCCTTT